>NW_026844366.1:173913204-174010503 GCF_025583915.1 Anolis sagrei ordinatus | reverse complement strand
GGGTCATGTAGAAACAATAGAACATGTGCTCCTTCAGTGTCCGTTCTACAGGGATACCCGTGCCAGGCTTATCTTACCTCTGATAGACAAGCACCCAGGCCATTCAGGACAATTTTATACCTCCCTGCTACTTGCGGATACTAATTCAGCTACAACCTACAATGTCGCAAAGTTTTGTGCAGCAGCATACAAAATCCGCCAGGGAATGACTAGTTCCAAAAGTCAACTGTGTGTCCAGTAATCGTCTTCCCTGAATCTACAATTTGGTGATGGATCTGGGCATTGTATGTTTTTACCCTGTTTCCCCTTCTGCTCCCTCACCCATATTGTGTTTTTAGTAGTTGTATTTATATTTTTAATGTACCAAACATGCCAGGTTTGTATGGAAATGTGACACTATTTCCTGTGCTGGTCAATGACCGAAATAAATGTTTTGATTGATTTGAATATTGTCTTGAGGTATGGCGAATGACTTTGAGCTGGTCTACAATATAGAATTTCTGCAGTTTGACATTATTTTAACTGTCAAGGCTCAATGCTTTGGAATCATGGCATTTGTAGTTTGGTGAGTCACTTGCACTCTCTTGCAAAGAAGCCTCATAAAACTACAACTTGCAGGATTCCATAACGTTGAGCCATGGCAGTTAAAATGGAATCCGACTACATTAATACTACAGGGTTGATGCACCTTTACAAATCAATGGATACTGTTGTCATCAGCTGTTTTGCAAAGGCTTATTACTTGTTTCTAGAGTTTTATGCTCTTTTAAGACTTAAATGGCATTTCATCCATTGTAAGCTGTATTGATCTAATGGAAAGGCAGTTTACACCTATGTTTAATACATAAATATCCTTCCAAAATCATTGCATTTTCAAATCTTTACACATGTTTTGTGTACTTTTTAACATCAGAAATTCATTTAACTGTGGGCTTCCCCTAAGCCGTTTATTTATTTATTTATTTATTTGGTACACTTGTATACCGCTAATTTCTCAGCCTGGATCGGCGACTCAATTGCGGTTTACAGCAGATTAAAAACAATCTCCAATTTAAAACATATACACATACAATAACAAATTATTGGGCCACCAATAATAATCCCATATGTCTCGAGTTGAAATCACAGTCCAGAGATCGTTGTCCATATTTTCTGTCCATAGTCACCAAGAATCGATTGCCACAGATTAGCCGAATGCTAGTTTGAACAGCCATGTTTTTAGTCTCTTCCTAAACACCATCAGTGAAGAGGCTGATCGTACCTCTATAGGGAGGGTGTTCCAAAGCCGGGGGGCCACCACAGAGAAGGCCCTGTCTCTCGTTCCCGCCAGCCGCACTTCTGAAGCTGGAGGGATAGAGAGAAGGGACTCTCCAGAAGATCTTAGGGTCCTGGTGGGCTGATAGGCTGAGATACGTTCGGATAGATAAGTTGGGCCTCCTGAATTATATTTTGTCCGAAACAGAAATTATGTACTGAAGAAAGAAGTGATGAGAACCGATTCTCCAACACAGGTTTAGGATATCAAAATAATTTAATCCAACAGATGTTTGGTAAACATAAGAAAAAGGGAAAGCAGAGTAGATATAATTGATCTTTATACTTTGGTTAGCTGATGAGAAATTAGCTAAGTAGATGCACTATTTTGCCTCAATCCATTCTGCTTGAAACTTAGAGATTAAGCTGTCGATATTGCTTTAGGCATGCTTAAATTAAGATATTAAATGAGAAAGCCTTTCCACTACCACCTTTATAATGCTATCAAAAATTTTCTCGACCAAAAAGATTCAATTAATTGTTAAAGAAAAATTATTTATGCAGGTCTTTTTCTCATGTCAGGAGCAACTTGAGAAACTGCAAGTTGTTTCTGTTGTGAGAGAATTGGCCACCTGCAAGAATGTTGCCCAGGGGACACCCAGATGTTTGATGTTTTACTGTCCTGTGGTAGGCTTCTCTCATGTCCCGTATGGGAAGCTGGAGCTGACAGATGGGAACTCACCCCACTCCCCCGATTTGAACCGCTGACCTTTAGGTCAGCAGTCCTGCAGGTACAAGGGTTTAACCCATTGCACCACTGGGGGCTCTGTGTATAACAGAATAGTAAATGCAATTTTTCACATTTTTATTTTATTTTCATTTGGTTAAATAATATTTAAAGAATTCCCCTCACCTTAGTGCACAATCTTACAACAGCATCCCAGAGATCATACAATTGCTGGTATGTGTGTACAGTGGGTAGAGATCCTGATTTAGGACCTCATCACACGATAGGAATTCAGCATCCTAGGACATTTCTGCCCGAGTTGACTCATGGAGCCGCACGCCTCCCATCACACAACGTAGCCTCACTTCCAGCAGGGCTCTGTGGATCATAGAGCCTTCCCATGTTCCACTTGGAATAACATTTCTAGTGCGGGTAAAGAGCCATGGGGCAATGCTTCTTCACATGTGATGGGGAAGCATCAGCTGGCAGCAAGGTGCTGCCCCCACCCCCAATTTGCCATGGAGGCTGATGAATCAGAATTGCTTAATCACAAAGACATCAGTGGCTTAAAGAAACAAGCTAAAGGCTTGAATATGAGGACTTTCCCCTAAAACTTAGTTCACATGAACGAAAAAACCCACATTCATCCAGCAGGCTCCAACAACTCACTTTTACTTCAGAAGCTGCTGGCTTTGTTTGTGAGCTGTCTCTGCTTTCTCCACTGTGTTACAAGGGATCACTCCAGTTATGACCTTGGTAGACCTCAGGTGATGGCCAGGCTCCCCCTGAACTTCTGGAAGGTGAGATAAGCCCTGGTAACATTGGGACAGGCTGAACCAGCAAGGGGACAATCTGGACCATCGTGACCTCTAGCCTCAGATTCAATAGGTACATGCTGGATCCAGAGCAGCTCAGGGCATACATGCACTAGATTAATATTTTCCTTAGATGCACCCTTTGATAGAAAAGGTGTTCAGGGATGCTAATCCAATCTGGTTTTTTGTAAGGAAAGGACTAAGGCAGAGAGAAGAGGTGCAAAAATATCCCTGAGAGGACAAGTTTACATCAAAGAGGGGTCGGGATAGGTACACATAGAAGGAAGACAGGTCACTCAAATGATTGAACCCTATTACTCCAGTCTTCTCAAAGGCTGTGGCTGTCTGGATGAGGATGAACAAGCTGAAGATTAATCCCGACAAGACAGAGGTCCTCCTGGTCAATCATAAACCAGACTGGGGTATAGGGTGGCAACCTGTGCTGGACGAGGTTGCACTCCCCCTGAAGTCACAGGTCCGCAGTTTGGGGGTCCTCCTGGATTCTTCACTTACGTTTGAAGCTCAGGCATCGGTGGTGGCCGGGAGGGCCTTTGCACAATTAAGACTTGTGCGCCAACTGCGACCGTACCTCAGGAAGGCGGATCTGGCCAAAGTGATCCACGCCTTAGTCACCTCTAGACTGGATTACTGCAATGCACTCTACGTGGGGCTGCCCTTGAAAACGGCCCTGAAATTTCAGATGATCCAACGGGCAGCGGCCCGGTTGTTAACTGGGGCTCCTTACAGGGAGCGGTCATCCCTCCTGTTCAAGGAGCTCCACTGGCTGCCATTCATCTACCCTGTCAACAAAACTTGGCAAGACTTCAGATAGATCGGGGATTCTGCCATTGCAGTGGTCCATCTGTATCTCTCCTGCTCTTAGTACCATAGTCTGGTACTAAGTTATTTGGTACTATAGTTATTGCTTCAAGGATTGTAGCCTTGAAGCAATCACTATGGTACCAAAGAGGAATAAGAATACGTGGGTCTCAGTTACTCATTTCTGGGGCTACCAAAATCACTACACTTCACCAACTGATGGAAATGTGGAATCTGATAGACCTTTAAGAAAAGTCATAAAATTGGTGACTTGTACAACACCCTCTCAAATGGTGGAAGGCAGATGAGGAAATAATAAGAATAGCAACCCTTCCTCAACCTATAGATAAGTTAAACAAAAGGTTGGGTTGCCATATAACCCTTTCTACAATCCTCAGTTTGAAATGTCAGGCTGGTATGAAAATATTGGAAAGTGGACTACTGGTATAATAACCCCTCAAGTTATAGACTCATGCTTTATATGAGCTCTTTTCAATGTGGTCAATGCCACATGAAACATTTACATAGATAAGGACTTCAACCTCAGCCACATCATATAGAAAAGAAACAGAACATATTCTCTTTTAAAGGACTCCCAGCAATTATGAACACTCAGAAAAATCACTTGTGGAAATATATGCTAATTAACCAACCTCTGATCTCTCTTCAAAACTACAGTCCATGGACTACTCCAAAGTAAAGGCTCTGAGGCTTTCAGCCAGACAACCACAAGGGCATTGGGTTATTCTGAGCTCCACAGACAATTCTGCCACATGTTATCATTCATCCTGACCTAACAATTTGTCTAAAAGCAATTAAAGTTTAATTGCTGGATAACCAGAAGGTGGTCCACAAAGTTAAACTTCAGGTTAAAATTCAAAAGAGCAAGGCAGATATCCAACAGGGAGCACAACAATGCTATAGGTTGCTTTGGCCTTTGAAAGAACTAAGCATTTCCTACTTTTCGTACAGGCATAGCGTAGTTTTAACACTCACGCTGTTCAAGCACAGATTTAGGCTCTAATGAACTTCACAGGGAGGCAGACAAAGATCAAAAATGTTGCTATTTATATAATATTCTTTCATGTTTTTCATATATATTATTTCATTAATCATAAAAACTCTCTAAGCCACATCGGTGTTATTATTCCTCCTATTCTGCATACTGGGAATGAAGCTGACGGAAGAGTAGCTTACCAAAGGGCAGCCAGTTGAGTTCGAACAGGGGGAAATGGGGAAAACCATCCTACCCTGTTCCCTCCCATCTTTCCCTGTCTTGAGGGCTAGTCAGCCACCTCAGGTCCTTGCCTGTCTTTTCCTCACTTTCTCCCATTTTAAGGCTGTTTGGAATTGGTTAACACTGGACTCTTGAAGAGGGGTGTAGGGCTCTGTTTCCATGCACTGTGGAAATGGAGCCCCATGGAGTGCCCTTGTGTCATGTGATGGACTTCGTGGGACTCCCTGTGGTTCCATTTCTGCAGTGCATGGAAACAGAGTCCTACATCTGATGAGGCCCTAAGGGACCTCCAAGTGCACAACTCAGTCTCATGCACTTCTATCCCACTGAATCCACTGTAATGACTGAAATATTAAATTCTGTTTCTCTTATGCTTCCTACCTTACACCAATAACAAAGCGTCAGAAATTGCATTAGGGATCCTCAAAGATTTGAGGGCATATCTACCACACATATATAAAAGCGTTTAGAAGTTAATTCTATCTTCCTAGAAATTGTGGCTCTATAGGTGGGATCAGCAAATCAATAAAACAGAATAACCTCTTCTCTCTCTGTGCCAGGCCTGTAGCCAGGATTTTGTTTGGGGGGGGGGGCTGAGTCTGAGTGAAAGAGGGTCTACCCTAGCAAATCTTTTGTATCCTTATCCCAATACCCCCATGCATATGGGATATATTGAGCATGGTTATCAGATCATGATATGAATAAACATAACAGTTTAAATAATGTACCAGTAAGGCCTTCTCGCTAACCCCCCCTCCCCCCCCCTGGTTACATGCCTGCTCTGTGCTATTCCCATGGAGAAACAATGATAGTCTAAACGATATATAGCCAGTCCTCCATATCCAAAGAATCTGTATGCAGGGATTCAACCATCCATAGCTTGAGAACTGTTTTAATTCAAAAAGCAAGCCTTTTGCTATTTGATATAAAGAATATGCTTGTATATAATTGGATTTGAGCATCTACAGATTTTGGTATACACAGGGGGTCTCTCAACAAAACCCCAGTGGATAGCAAGTGCCCCCTGTTCAACACAGTTATTATCTTATTCATAAAAGATCACAAAAGTGTTAGTAGGAGATTTCCAGGTAAAAGAATCAGAGGGGAATCCCTAGTTTTGCAGATCTGTGCTGGGACCTTAGAAGGTATCTTTTGGCAGGACACTTTCTTTGGGGTTCAGATAACTCTCTATATAAACATTGAGGACAACTAAAGCTTTTACAAGATAACACATGTGAATCATTTTGAATAATCAGAAGTGCTTCACAATCAGGAAGGCTGGAACGGGAAACTCTTGTCAATATAACTCTGCAAAACTGTGGGTGGACCCAGCCTAATTGGTTGGAAATTGGGGTAGCAATCTATGCCTGATCACTATCTGACTAAGAGTACCATGGTCAATGGTGTTGGAAGTAAAGAGACATAAATACTTGCAAAGAGTAGTTAGTATTAAAGTGAATTCTTGGGTCCTTGCCTGCCCTTTTGACTGACACCTCTGTTTTGTTTTTCGTTTTTTGGTCTACGTATTGAAGCCTTTCGTTTTTTCCTTATTCAAAAGTTAGTCTTTTTATGTCCCTTTGTCTGTTAAAGGATCATGCATGAGGCTTCTGCCTCAGGACAGCTTACTCGCGTCCATGGGACCCAGCTTTAGGGGCTCTACTACTAACATGTAGGTGATCTCTTATATCCAATCTATCCCTGATTGATTTTTGAAACAATAAGTGCAAGTTTTACCTTTTTTTAACCCTATAAGAGCATCCTATTTCTCTTCTGTTTCCTACCACAAGGTCATATTGCATTGGTGACACTGCTATAGATAACAAATATTCCCAGAAGTGGCACTTTAAGGAATCATTTGCATAAGCAAGCCCATTCAAGGCGCTACCTTGAATATTATATTGGTTTAATTTGTAGCAGCAGTATCATGAACAACAACAACAACAAAAGCAACTCACCACCTGAATGTTAAACTATTCATCCTATTAAGGGCATTTCCAAAAAAAAAAAAAAAGGAAATATAATTCTAGAACTCACCTCACCCACACTTTTCATTGAGCTCCCAATCTTGCTAGAGGCACCCTGAAAGCGGTCCAGGTCCCAGCGGGGTACCTTAGTTACTATATAATCCAGGCTTGGCTCAAAACAGGCAGTTGTCTTTCCTGAAACTACATTCTCCATTTCAGGCAATGGGATCCCAAGGGCTATTTTGGCAGCAATGAAGGCTAAAGGGTATCTGGTATCAGTGAAACAAGAAAACGCATTCAAATTAACAGGACTCTGCTGAAAAATAATGTAAGGAAGCATATGTGAATGAGTACACAGATCAAAGTGACACATGCAGCTCCTAAATAAAATGATCTGCCTTAAAATTTATGGAGGATTGTAACTGGCTTATATAAAATGTGCTTAGTTTTAGAACTAAATTCATCAGAAAAATGCATAATCCCTAGTCCATTGGAAATATTCCTATATAAGCTGATGCCATGTATAAGCCAAAGGCAGTAGTAGTAATTTTATTGATTAGCCCTTAGGCCATATCACAATAAGAAACAGAACAAGCCAAAGGTAGTTTTGGAGGGGAAAGCACCACCAATGCATCATAAGACATTGCCCTGGCTGCCGCCTCTGCCATTTTTCTGCCATTTCCAATGTAAAGGTAAAGGTCTTCCCCTGACATTAAGTCCAGTCGTATCTGACTTGGGGTTGGTGCTCATCTCCATTCCTAAGGCGAAGAGCAGGCATTGTCCATAGACACCTCCAAGGTCATGTGGCCGGCATAACAGCATGGAGTGCCGTTACCTTCCCACTGGAGCGGTACCTATTGATCTACTCACATTTGCATGTTTTCGAACTGCTAGGTTGGCAGAAGCTGGGGCTGACAGCGGAAGCTCATGCCGCTCCCTGGATTCAAACCTGCAACCTTTCGGTCAACAAGCTCAGCAGCTGAGCAGCTTAACCCACTGCGCTACCAGGGACTGCCCTCCAATGTATAATAATAATAATAATAATAATAATAATAATAATAATAATAATGCACTTTATTTATCTTCCGCCCTTCTCCCCTAGGCGACTCAGAGCATATTACAGCATTTACATACATAGGTAAACATTCAATGCCTTTACAATCATATACAATAAGACATACACAAAGACAGAGACTCCTCCTTTCATTTCCGGCTTCTGGAGGCGGTGCTCATCTCTGGCTCTGGAGAGGTGCTTTCTCCATTTTCAAGCCAAGGAGCCTGCATTGTCCTGGTTGTGTGGCCGGCAAGATTGCTTAGAGCGTCTCTTTGCCTTTTCCCACTGAAGCAGTGCTTATTTATCTACTCACATTTGCATGCTTTCAAACTGCTAGGTTGGCAGGAGCTGGAGCTGACAGACAAAAGCTCACCCCATCTCGTGGATTCAAACTTCCAACCTTCAGGTCAGCAGTTCAGCAGTACAAGAGTTTAACCTATTGTGCCACCGCCGCTCCTTACTATGGTACATGACCTATAGTGAATTACGAAATCAGCTTTCTGAGCCACCACTTTGGGTCCAAATCTTGGTATTTTAATTAAAATAATGTAGATCCTAGAAAAAAAATGGGGGGGGGGCAGTTTAAGATATTATTTTCCATCTTACCCTGTGGCCTTTGAGGCTAAGGCAGAGCTCCGAGAAAGCCGAGCATTAACTTCAATGATGCAGTACTCCAGAGAAGTGGGATTCAATGCATATTGGATGTTACACTCTCCCACAATGTTCAAGTGGCGCACCACCTTGATGGTCGACTCCCGCAGCATCTGCAGCTCCTCATTGGAAAGTGTTTGACTGGGAGCCACTACAACAGAATCACCTGTTTGAGGAAGCAAAACTTTGTGAAAATCTCAGGCGGTGGGTGATTCGAAGCCACAGCAAATCTGTTTTATGAAAGTCTTTAGATGTATTTCAGTTTTCAAGTTGGCTTAAATCCAGTTGCTAATCACAGAGCTGGCCCACGGAATCAATTGAATTTACACAGGTGTTGACTTACTATTAAACCATTAAAGTTTTAATTCAATGGGTTATTTCTATTTGGGAGCAGTAATGGGATCAAGGCCACTGTAATTAGGAATGGTAATTTTATAACACTCCAGATGTTGTTCAGCTACAACTTTCAGCAGACAGAACCAGCACAGTCAGTGGTAAGGATTTCAACAATTCAACACGTGGAGGGCCACACAATTCCCACTGCAGAGTTAGCAGATCAGTCTTATCCATCTTTAATTAGAAGTAAGCCTTAATAGATTTAATTGGGATTTATTCCCTAGTAAGTACACTTTCAATTTTGGGATAAATTATTTCTTATAAGGTATAATTCAACAGAATATTAATAGATTGCAAAATAATATTCACAAGTAATGATGCTAAAAATTTCTCATTGCTCTATTATAAATAAAGGTGTTTTATCCCAAAATAATCTGCTTCAACTCTTGAATTCCAGATTTTTCTGATAAATTCAGCATGTGTGTTCAGGCCAACAGCAGCATTCTACATTGTGCCTGATCGTCAGACCAAATTTAATTTCTTTTTATAAAGATGTAGTTTTCAGCAAGGCTATAATTATCAAACTTCCTAAATATAAGACTTGCTGAGCCTCGCAATGCTGATGCCTTTGAAGCCTGTGAAATCTTTATTAGCAGTTCTCAAGATGTTGAAGTTGTTGTGGATTGTGGGGAAAACTTGCCTCTTTTAGGGTTTGAGAAGGGAGGTGTTAGTGAACTAAAAAAAGGTGTTTATTGATAAGCATGCCCAATCCAGATGTCAGCATTTCACATGAGCAAAGTAAAGACATATATCTTATACTTCATAGCAGTTTTGAAAAAATGGTTCGGCAGCATGTAACAACACAAGAGACAATACTAAATTACCAACACTTAAGGCATAATGAAAAACAAGCACCAACTTTAATAACTATTATACTTGTGATATTGACAAATTGGGAAGTGTCCAGGAAAGGGTGACTAAAATGATCAAAGATCTGGAGACAATGAATCCCTATGAGGAGTGTCTTAAAGAACTGGGTATGTTTAGCCTGCAGAAGAGAAGGTTGAGACGAGACAGGATAACCATGTATAAATACGAGGACTGAATGAAAAGTAATGCCTCCACCTTCATAACTCCTTAACAGATGGCAGTACTGGTATGCGGCAGGTACTGGCTTGTTCAGTAGACTCTCCCCTACAGTTCCATTTTGGTGGGAAGCCTTAGCATTGAACGGTTGTATTGGTAAAGTGCGAAGTATGGAACCCTGTGCAGATGGTCAGTCAATGTGACTTAAGCAACATGCAGTCATTGAATTCTTGACAGCAGAAGGTGTAACCTCAACATCTTTGAACTTACTCGCCCAATGACGCACAGTACTCACATCAACACAATCACCATAAACAGCTTGCATTCTCTGATGAATCTCCTTTGGGGTGACACCTTCTGCTGTCAAGAATTCAATGGCTGCTGGTTGCTTAAGTTGCACTGACTGAGCATCTGCGCAGGGTTCCATACTGCGCACTTTAACAACACAACCGTTCAATGCTAAAGCTTCCTGCTAAAATGGAACTGTAGAGGAGAGTCTACTGAACAAGCCAGAACCTGCTGCATACCAGTACTGCCATCTGTTGAGGAGTTACGAAGTTGGAGGCATTACTTTTCATTCAACCCTCATATAAATATGTGAAAGGGTGTCATAAGGAAGAGGGAGCAGGTTTGTTTTCTGCTGCCCTGGAAACTAGGACTTGCAGTAATGGGTTCAAATGACAGGAAAGGAGATTCCACTTGAACATTAGGAAGAACTTCCTGACTTTATGAGCTGTTCAAGAGTGGAACCCCCTGCCTTGGAATGTGGTGGAAGCTCCTTCCTTGGAAACTTTTAAACAGAGGCTGGATGGCCATCTGTCAGGGATAATTTGTGTTTTTCCTGCATGGCAGGGGGTTGGACTAGATGGCCCATGTGGTTTCTTCCAATTCTATTATTCTATGATTGTGTATAAGTTTAAAAACTTCTGGAAAAAAATGGTTATTAAAAACATAGTTTAAGTTATCCACAGGGCAGTGTATGTTCTACACTTTAACTCTCATTTGAACCAGCAGGCATGCCTAAAGTCTGGCCTGGGGGCTAATTGCAGCCCCTGTTCAAATTTCCCCTGGCCCTCTCTTTCCAGGCCTCCTTTGAGAAAAAAAGGGGAGAGCCTATAAGGGCCCCCCACCACAATCAAAGCTCTCCCAATAGATACCCATGCCACCTCTGCTGAAGGAGACTCCAACAAACTCAGGGGCAGCATATGCCACTATCTGAAATTACTTGAAGGCACACAACAACAACAACAACAACAACAACAACAATCCAAATTCACTTTATTCTCTCATCAGCCAAAAGCAGTTCACAATTTTCATTGAAAGATTAGACATTTATGTAGATAAAAATGTTCTTTGTTTTATATATTGTATTGTTCTTTCATTTTTTTCCCATTACAAATAAGACATATGCAGCGTGAACAGAAATGTGTTCATTTTTTTTTCAAACTATAGTCTCCCTCCAAACAGGCTGAGGGATTGTGAACTGACCCTCAGCTTTAAAAGTTTGGACACCCCTGGTTTAAGCATTGGACCAGGAATCTGGTCCAGTCTGGAGACTAGAACTGAAATCCCCACTCAGTCATGGAAACCCATCCGGGTGGCCTTGGGCAAGTTATATTCTCTCAACCTCAGAGGGAGTTCAGAAGAAACCTCTCTGAACAAATCTTGTGAAGAAAATCCTGTCATGGGTGTGTCTTATGGTTGTCATAAATTGGAAATGACTTGAAGAAATCCAACAGCAGAAAATCCTGTTGATCCCAGTGAAACTGACTTCTCTATAAATGAACATGACAATAACCCTTTGATTACACTTGGCCACAGCTTCAGTCATATAGAAGCATAGAATCACAAAATCATGTATACCAGGCATAGGAAACTATTGAGGGGGGGGGGTCATCATTACCCCTGTGTCACTGCCCATCATTGCATTTGGTAGGGTTTGGTCAGTTCTCAGCTGACTTCTGAAGATCTTGGAACTAAAGGGTTCTTAGACTTGAGGAAGACCTCATATTTGGATTGTTTGGGAGGCTTTAGGCCAGTTTCCGAGCGAATAATTTCCAGAAAAATGGTCTGAAAAATTATAAATAATTTGGGGAAAGTCTGGATGTTTGGGGAAGCTTCTATGCAGTTGGGAGAGGTGATACATCATGTCTGCAGGCAGTTTGGATGGCTTTCAACTGGTTTTCATGAGAAAATAATCCAAATTACACTAGGATTTTATTGGGCAGGAAATAAGTGTTTTGGAGGGACTTCGGAGAATCAATGTAAGAGTCCCAAGGTCTGCATGTGGCCCCTGGGAAAACATTTTGCCCACCTGTGAGATATACCAACTTCACATTGTCAGTCAATAGGAATGTCATAAGATATGGAGGGAGCAAGCTTGTTTTCTGCTTTCTTGGAGACTAGAATGTGGAACAATGGCTTCAAACTACAAGAAAGGAGATTCCATCTGAACATGAGGAAGAACTTCCTGACTGTGTGACCCGTTCAGCAGTGGAACTCTCTGCCCCGGAGTGTGGTGGAGGCTCCTTCTTTGGAAGCTTTGGAAGCTTTTAAACAGAGGCTGGATGGCCATCTGTCAGGGGTGATTTGAATGCAATATTCCTGCTTTTGGCAGGGGGTTGGACTGGATGGCCCATGAGGTCTCTTCCAATTCTTTGATACTATGATTCTATATCATCAGGTGTGAATACTTATGAGAATACTTTATGTAATTCTCTTGATGTGGCAGCCTAACCCTAACCCTAACCTTGAACCTTCACTTCACTTCTAATGTAACCGGATTGTGTTGATTTTAGAGTCATGCTTTTCCTCCTCCTCCATTGGCAAAGCAGACTCAATTAACTACTTGGATCCCATAGACTTTTATAGTCGCATGGCTGTAACATGCAGTTTTCTTTATGAAGTAGTACATTTAAAGAGTAAGGTGGATTACTCCTATCAATATGATTATATTTCTGGTTAAGGACTTTATTTTCTTTTTTCTTTTCTGAAATCACAGTTATTTGAAAACATTTTCAGCTGATGCAGAATGCCAAACTGCATTCTGTCCCAATAAGACCTGAAAAGAAGGGTATACATTAAGATTAATTAGCCATGGCAGCCCATAAACTTCAAATTGCATCCTTGTTTTTTTAAAGGCAACAAAGACAGATCTCTGTCCAAACGTACCCGTATGAACTCCCATAGCATCAACATTTTCCATATTGCAGACAGTGATGCAGTTGTCAGCTGCGTCTCTCACAACTTCATACTCAATCTCTTTCCATCCTGTGACTGATTTCTCCACAAGAATTTGGTTGGTCATTGCAAATGCCTTGGAGAGAAAAAGAAGAGATAAAATGAAGAGAAAAAAGGACTTGAAGCATTATCTCTGAAATCTGACATTTTTTGGTATTTGACTTGTACAGAAATAATTTCTGTTAAAGGGCACTCTGGCTAACCATTCCATTCAAAAAATGGACAATATGGTTCAACTTTATTAGCATAATTAAATATTACTTCTTTGTTAAAGAAACATTGATAGCTCCTAATGATGCAATAGACTCTCGGGCCTCTTCCATGCCTCCGAATAAAATCCCACATTATCTGATTTGAACTGGAGTGTGGACTAGATAATCCAGTTCAAAGCAGATATTGTGGGTTATATGGCTGAGTGGAAAGGCCCTCAGTTAACTGGCACTGTGGGGGTTGGTGGATGCGAGACGAAGGTAGCTTTTGGTTGCTATTAAAAGTTTATTTTATTTATTTATCTATTTATTTATTTATTTTCCATATTTATATACCGCCCCTCTCAACGCGGAGGTGACTCGAGATGGTTTACAATTGGCAGTCAATGCCCCCAAACAACATAAAATACAGTTTAAAACATTACATATAATATAAACCATATAAAAGCAATAAAACAATAAAAAACATATAACACAAATCCTCAGCGTCTCATCACTAAAATCATTTTTCCGTCCCATCGTCCAATCGTTCCGTGGATCTCAATTAATCTGTTACACTGTGTCTGCAAATGCCTGCACAAACAGCCAGGTGTTGACTCCCTTTTGAAATGTTAGGAGGGAGGGGACTGATCTAATATCCCTAGGGAGGGTGTTCCATAGCCGAGGGGCCACCGCTGAGAAGTCCCTGTCTCTCATTCCTACCAATCGCATCTGCAAAGGGGACGGGACCGAGATCAGGGCCTCCCCAGACGATCTTAAGTGCCTGGATGGTTCATAGGCAGAGATGCGTTACTAAGAGTTACTATTAAAAAATATTAACTAATGCTATACTCCACACTATGCAATACCATAAACTCTGTATTGACTTGACAATAATTTTGAAATACAGTAATTAAAAGCAGGTAAAGACAGAATTAATGTACCACAATTTTGAGGCCATCAGCATATTCAACAATGAATTATGCTGATCTGAAGTAGGATACTTTGGATCAATGGCAACGAAACTGGCACATGAGTGTCAGGTGTCCACACTACACAGCCTCAATCTGCTCTAGTTCTGCTCCACTGGACTGCCACTCTTCCATTCTCTTCAATCTAGCCTTAGTGGTGACCATTGAGGGCTTTCTAAATTTTGGGTCTTGGGTGTGTAACAAAATCAGTGATTCCCTCCCTAAGTACCTCTCCATCGAATTTGGTATGATATCATGCTCTGGGAAGGTTTAGCATGTGAATAACAGAGTTATATGAAGAGGGATAATTGGATGGGTATTTTCCACAGAATTGGCACTCAAAGCAGTTCCAAAGTAGAAAAAAGCAGAGAACAGGGTTCATTTCAAGTCTACTCACATTGACACTGCTCTATTATTTGAGATAGGTAAGATTTTGCCTTAAAAAGTGGCCTTAAAAACCATGCTATGGCCATTTGATAAGCTAAAGATCGTTTTCTGAGACTGAAGTCACAATAAGTGGAGTATATCTAACTACTGATTTATACAAAGGAACTGTTAGGAGTACAGACTTCTTAAGATCCTCTTGGCCCAGGACCACAATTGCAGACTTTCTGTGCTTTCTTTTGTCCTTTTGCATTGCTTCCTTTTAGCCCAGTGCAGATCAAATCCCCATTCTGGATATTCCCCCATTCTGATTTGTTTCAGGGAGAAATGAGGAATAAAGGACATTATATTTCATTTTGGCTCAAATTGCTGGACCATTTCCTCAAATTAAGAGCTATTTCTGACTTTTTTTATGGCAGAACACAATGTCACTTTAATCATTCACATTACTTGTCTCAATAGCAAGTCATGTGTTGGTGGATCATTAAAGACTATCAAGATATCCTTTTCTTTAAAAGAGAGACAGAAAGAGAGACAAGATTTTGTAGAACCAGACACATCTATACTTAAAATAGGAATATCTGTATGTGCTGCACCCTTGGTTAAGGTTGAAAAGCTTGAAGATAGTGGTGGTAGTAGTTATTAATAACAGTAACATCAGCAACAACCATGCAGGAGGGATTTCTAGTGATTCAAATAGAAACAATATCCTGTTTAACTTTCCTAAAGCCATAGGAAAATACAGATACTGCCACAGTTCAGCAGCCTGCAATCATACCTTGGTTCCAAGATCCAGCAACTGTTCCTTGTCCAGACATAAACCTGATCCTAGTCCACCCAATGCATAAGCTGAACGTATCATGACTGGGTAGCCAATTTTTTCTGCTGCTTCTAAAGCATCTTCTATCTATAATAATACAAAATGTAACAATAATTATGATTATGAAAATTTTCAAATCTGGGTATACCTAAATGTTGCAATGACAGTGAAATATCCCACAGTTGGAGAAATTTGTACAGAGAGTCCTCAATATTCACTGAGGTTTCGTTCCAAGACACCCCCCCCACACACACACACACACACACACGTATACTAAAATCCATGGATGTAAAATATTTGGATATGGAGGGCTGAGCATAGTAGTTGTTCTGGATATACGCCAGGTTCGTCTATCTGTGGGGTAGTCACTAAGCTTGGTTGATCCAAAGAAAATGGTTCAAAACTCATTTTGGATGTAGGGAGTGCTGGTGGTGTGATTTTAAAGTCACCCAAATTTTTCCTGAAAAAAAATGCAAAACTTTCTGAAACTTCCAAATCGATTCATTAATGAGCACGCGCATGCGCAGTAGGGAAAAAACAGTACTGGCACTGGGGAAACTTCAGGGGACTCTCCTTCCCTCATTTTTAGATCAATCCTGATTAAACTTGCTACAGTGGTAGAACACATGGACCACTGTTAGCTCACCAAATTTCATAACCTTTGTGGATTTTTGACACATTTTCAGGGTTTTTTTATATAAAAAACATTTTTAATAATAAAGAAAATCTGTCCCTGGTTTGAAAGTGTTATTTTCTGTTTCATTGAAAATAGTTGTTCTACTTTGAAAGTAGTTGCTCTTCTCCAGAAACTTTGTGTGGTCCAAACTGTGTTAAATGAGTGGAGAACAGAAATCATAGTACAGACCCCATCAAGGAACATCTAGACTGACCCCCTTCTTCTGGGCAGAAAGGTACCATCCAAACTCTCCTGACATCTATTTGCTTCCTCTACTGAGTTGTAGGGGACTCTCAAAACACATTGATCCATTTATTCCTTTTTGCAGATGCAATCAATAATTTGATTTTATCAGTACTTACTGACCGTAAAGGGCTGTCTGGCTGGCTGTGGCTGACTACCCCAGTGCCTTGTTCATGGCAATCAGGCCAAAGCAAAAGGAATGGTTTTTTAAGCTGTTTCTGTTCTCTTGGCTTTGCAAAAGTTGCTTATTGCTTTGCTGCCTTCTTTAGACACCTTTGTAGATTCAGTCAGGTTTTTTTATATTTAGACAAAGACTGCTACAGACAGCTATTTTTGGGTCCTTCATCCATTTTCCAGCAGGGCCTTTTGCAATCTCTACCATTGGGGGCTTGGCCTTCACAAACTACAGCTATGATGACTGTGATTAGCCACACCCACTGCATCCCTTCTGGTAGCATCAGTGGAAAGAATGAGATTCTAAAAATTGCCTTGCCTTTACCAAAGTTGTTTAATGGTTGGGAAAATTAAAATAACCTTGGGAGACATCCGAACATTATAGAATTTTTTTTTAAATGGTAAGTGTTTCAAATTTGGACTCAACCCCCCCCCCCCCCCCCCCCCCCACACACACACACACACTTTTCCTGCATGATTCAAAACTCGCTTCGGATGTCCAAATTCTGATTTTTTCCCCCAAATTTCAGCCATTTTCGGGTGAACCTATCTGTTGCATCCTAGAACAGGAACAGGACCCTCTAACCATTAATTACACCACACCTTGAATGAAGGAAGAGTCCTTTTTATTTGAAGAATAACTGGAGCCAATAAAAAAGATGAATATAAAATAAGTAGGAGTCCAAAAGCAAAAAGCAAAAATAAAGCAACAACATAAGCAGTGTCCAAACAGAGGAATAATAATAATGTCCCAAAGCTTGCAGAAATAATCCAAATGCAGTGAAAACCAAGAGCCTTCAAAATAAAACCACGAACAGACTAGCCACTGCTAATCCACTTGAAAAGCCATGAATCCTTAGAGACAAGGCCACATGAAACGAATATCTAGAAGACTTGAGCTTGATTCCAAACGATGCCTGGTCTAAAGAAAATTCTCTAAGAGCTCAATTTAAGTCCCAAAAACTGGGTCCTACTCCCCCCAGTTTTTGGCCTTAACTGCTAAATTCTTTCTGACCTGTGTAAACATTGGATCTCCCGATGGTTCTGGCTAATTTCCAGATGGCGACTGGTCTTATCTATCTCATTAACTGCAGCGGATGTGAAACTATCTTGCTGACTCGAGCCTGGAGACGGGAGTATACTTTCTTCCCTTGCTGTGACAGGAACTTTCTCATGAGAACTTAGCCTTTCTCCTGACCCTTCTCGACCAGAGTCTGCAGTAACCTTATTGTCCAAAGTGTCTCAATTTTGCACCACACCCTCATTGATCAAATCAGGTTCACTATCCAAGTCAGACCCAGAAACATTAGAAGGGGGAAACGCAATCACAGATTCAGGCTCAAACACAGGCTGAGTCCCAACACTATCCAACTCTAATAGTCACATGAAAAAAAGGATGGGGCTTCTTGTCCTTTAAAAATTGTGTAGAAAAGGGAATTTTGTATAACTGAAACAACTAGCCATTCCCCTTTTAAAAGTATAAAAGGTGGGTGAGCCCTTTTTTCTGGTAACATTTCTCCTAAAAGAACTGAGGGATTGATCATTAATTAGGGTTATTAGAATCATGTATTTAAAAAATAACACACTATCCAATGCATACATTTGTGACTCTTACAATAAGAGTTCCTAAATTCCCTTCTGATTCTCCATAGAATTAGTTTAAGGATTAAATTATACAATAAACATATACATTTCGTGAGGATAAACATCTGTTTACCATAACATGTTCTTTCCCTCAACAATATATTTTGCATTTCGCCTGTTTTGTTTTGTGAATCATCATTAGAACATGGATCAAAAGAGGACCCTTCTAAGACACATCCCTCTGAAAAAAAATCATGTTTTGGACAGGGTAAAATGTAGGAAATTCACATTCTGTTTAATATTTAATTTGACCCTATGTACACCAAATATATGCATTTGAACACAGTTCTGCTTCTGTAGAAATAAAAAGTTTGATAAAACAAATCTACAACTCTGAAATGTCCATCAGTAAATCCATACTAGCATCCAAGTGGAAATGAGAATTTGTTATAGCACAAAATAATGTTTAGAGTTTGAATTCCTGTTTACTTGACAATTAAAATTGGAAAGTAATGTCTGTGCACTCTAACCCACCTTTTGGTGACAATACTACAGGCACCAACCTTGGTTGCACAAGTAATCCTACTGGCCCAAGCCATTTAACAATTCCCCATTTAGCGACAGGGAATAAATAATTTAGCTGGTTAGATTCAGTCTGTGTGTGGAGTTAAATATTTTAAGTATCAGCCACAAAGGTGCCAAGTTCTCCTTTCAAATTAATTTGGATAACCTCACAGCTAAATTTTCAAACACTCATTAAATTAATACTTTACAGGATTAGTAATTATTGTGACTACTTTATTAAATTATACTCTGTGGACCTTGAGAAGTCTAAAGATGTTCTAGGTTAATAGTTTGTGTAAAACTTTTATTACTTTGAAAAAGAAAAAAATCAATCCAGCCAATCTACTTAAAATCATAGAAACTAGATGGAACATAGTTTGTTCCAGCCGTAGGTTTCTAGGATGGCCCTTGTAGTCTCTTCCAGTTCTAGATTCTAATCCAACCTCTTGCCATGTAGGAAGACACAACTAGAGCACACTTGAAGGATACCCATCCAACTCTATATAAAGACCTCCAAAGATGGAGAGCCCCCTCCCTTCACCACAAAGTAGTCTATTCCACTACTGAGCAGGATTTACAGTAGAAAAGGCTCTTCCTAATAATTAATTGGAATCTCTTTTCTTGTCATTTGAATCCACTGATTTGTGTTCTAGTCCGTGCAGCAGCAAACAAAATCTTTAGCACACGCTAAATCTTATAGCGCAATCCAATGAATGTCTAAGGTAAAGGTAAAGGTTGTCCCCTGACATGAAATCCAGTTGTGTCCAAATCTGGGATGAGGTGCTCATCTCCATTTCTAAGCCGAAGAGCCGGTGTTGTCCTTAGACACCTCCAAGGTCATGTGGCCAGCATGACAGCATGGAACGCTGTTACCTTCCCACCAGAGCGGTACCTATTGATCTACTCACACTCGCATGTTTTCGAACTGCTAGGTTGGCAGAAGCTGGGGCTGTCGGCGGAAGCTCACACCACTCCCTGGAATCGAACCTGTGACCTTTCAATCAACAAGCTCAGCAACTCAGCACTGTGCCATCGGGGGCTCCCCTGATGTTTCTCAATACATGTCTACTCAGATGTAATCTCAGATAGTAGACAGAGAGAGTTGTTAGGGCTGGGCAACCACGGAAAAATTTGTTTCTAAAATCGATTCGTTTTTTGGGGGTTTTTGCGTTTCGATTTTTAAAAGAATTCTGAAATTTTTCTTTTAAAAAGTTCGATATTTACGAAATTTCGTAAATTACAAAACAATACGAAACAATAACGAACCAATTACGAATCGATTCATTAATGGCGGACGCGACCGCGCAATACGCTAAAAAACCTCCAAATGGGACAGGGGGAACTTCTGAAGCTTCCCTCTCCCTCTGTTGTTGACTGTTGGTGTGATATTTATAATTTTTTTTCACTGATTAAACAAACAACAACTATAAAACTTGCCCCAGACATGCGGAAATAATAACGAAACGATTTCAAAACGATAACGAAACGAATACAAAACTATTTCGAAACAATTACGAAACAAATTTAAAAATTCGTTTCGTTTTTTAGTTGCTCCTGAATGGTTCGTTATCGCTTTGTTATAAAAAAAATAACGAATTTTTAACGAATTACGAAATTACGAAATGAAACCGCCCAGCCCTAAGAGTTGTGTAGCCATTACCCTCTGGGGCGGCTCTGCATCCCTCCAAAAGTAAGCTCCAGGCAGTCCACTGAGATTTATCCCAAATAAGCATATCTGTGGGATTGCCACCCTAGGCTCTTAACATCCCCCTTTTCTTTTGAACACCCTTTTAAATTGCATGCCTGCCTTAAATTCTCTTTCCCTGCTCAGGTTGTCAGAAGACATTTTTTTCTAGAAAAGCAGATGTTTTTGTTTTGTTACAGTGCTCTTCACTTGTGTTGCGCAATGCTCTGTCTTGACAGTTTAACCTGGGAAGAAGGGCTGCAGGTAAGATTTGCAAGTTTATTACATTCAAGCTTTATGATTTCAAATTTCACAGAAGAATGGGAAGTAAAACTTCTTTTGTGGGAACAACTACTGTTAAAAAGAGCTGGGAAAGTCTGGATGTGGTCTTCTGAGGATTTATGAGGCATGCGTGTGGTGGGGCACATGAATTTTCATGGATCCTCCCTTTTAATCCCAGCAATAGCTTTACAATATCTCCATAATACTTGTGGGTGGTCGAGCGTTGTGAAATAGGATTTTGCACAATGAGTTGGTCATTACGGACTTTAAAAGCAATGCAACATCCCTTTTCCCTTCCCTGTATTTGGTGCCCCAAGCTAAAGTGAGTCATTCTTTGAAAGGCCAGGAAGAAAGTATTTCATGTGAACCCACTGACGACTACAGTTGATATTTTTTTCACCTCCACTGTCTGATGTTACAGGATGGTTGGGATAATTTATTGGTCAAACAAACAAGCAATGACCAGCTACTATTGCGCTGTTATACTGCAGTGTTTCTCAACCTTCCTAATGCTGCGACCCCTTAATACAGTTCATCATGTTGTGGTGACCCCCAACCATAACATTATTTTTGTTGCTACTTCACAACTGTGATCTTGCTCCTGTTATGAATTGTAATATAAATACCTGATATGCAGGAAAAAGTTACAGAGAATGAATATGTCAAACTACTCTGGCACAAATACTCAATACTTTGAATACTCTGGCACAAATACTCAAAAATTTGAATACTGGTGGAGTTGAATGGGGGATTGATTTTGTCATTGGGAAGTTGTAGTTGCTGGGCTTTATAGTTTACCTACAATCAAAGAACATTCTGAACTCCACCAATGATGGAACTGAACCAATCTTGGCACACAGAACTCCCATGACCAACAGAAAATACTGGAAGGATTTGGTGGGCATTGACCTTGAGTTTTGGAGTTGTAGTTCACCTACATCCAGAGAGCACCTTGGACTCAAACAATGATGGATCTGGACCAAACTCTACACGAATACTCAATATGCCCAAATGTGAACACTGGTGGAGTTTGGGGAAAAATAGATCTTGACATTTGGGAGTTGTAGTTACTGGGATTTATAGTTCACCTACAGTCAAAGAGCATTCTGAATCCCATGATAGAATTGGGCCAAACTTCCCAAACAGAACCCTCATGACCAACAGAAAATACAGTGTTTTTTGATGGTCTTTGGTGACCCCTCTGACACCTGCTCGCAACCCCCCTAGGGGTCCCGGCCCCCAGGTTGAGAAACACTGTTATACTGGAACCTTTTTACACTAAGAATTATAACACTATGATTCCACTTTTTAATGGCTATGACTGCCTTCTGTGGAATATACCTATGGTAATTAGTTTGGCCATAGGCATAATCTGTCTGAGGACTCCAAAAAATCTTCCCTCTGCTGCAAATCCCAGGACGGAACAAGATAAATTGAAATGGAATCTTAGTGGGTGGAATTCTACAGGGAAAACACGTGGGACAAAATGGGCAGGACTAAGGCCCCTTCTACACTGTCATATAAAATCCAGATTACCTGCTTTGAACTGGATTGCATAGCAGTGTAGAAGGGGCTTAAGTGACAAACGTTTTTCTGGATATCTTCCAAGTGTAGAAGTTTACATCTAAATTTGGGAAAGTGAGACATTAGATCGCCTGCTCAGGGAAAGGTAGAAGGTATAAGTTTCTCTGAGAGAAACAAAGGCACTTTTCTCCCCACAAAGTGATTAATATATGTAATAATTTAGTTAATTTATTGTGTTAGTGTCATTGTTAAACAGTGGATTGTTTTATTATTTAGTGAACAGTTATAGTTATCCAGAATTTGTTTGATGCCCTAAATCAGGGGCCCCCAACTAAGGCCCAGGGGCCTTATTTGGCCCTCCAAGGTCATTTACCCAGCCCTCACGCAGGGTCAACCTACATCTGAAAATACTTGAAAGCACACAACAACAACAACAACAACAACAATCCCATCTCATCAGCCAAAAGCAGACCCACAGTTTCCATTGAAATACTAATAAGTTTATATTTGTTAAAATTGTTCTTCATTTTAATTATTGTATTGTTTTAAGTGCTTTTTGCACTACAAATAAGATATGTGCAGTGCGCATAGGAATTCATGCTTTTTTTCAAATTATAATGTGGACCTCCGACAGTTTGAGGGACTCTGATCTGGCCCTGTGTTTAAAAAGTTTGAGGACTACTGCCCTAAATAAACATTATATATGTATTGTCAAAGGCTTTTGTGGCTGGAATCACTGGGTTGTTGTAGGTTTTTCAGAACATGGTTGTATGGCCATGTTCTAGAAGCATTCTCCCCTGATATTTAACCTGCATATATGGCAAGCATCCTCAGAGGTCTCACAACATCTGAGGATGCTTGCCATAGATGCAAGTGAAATGTCAGAAGATAATACTTCTAGAACATGGCCATATAGTCCAAAAAACTTACAACAACCTAAACACTATATACTTGAGTAGGGCCTTGTCAAACCTAGAGTGGTATAGTGGTTTGGGTGTGAGACTGAAGACCCATCTAGTGACCTTGGGCAACTCAAACGCTCACTCAGTGTTAGGCTCCATCTACATTGCCATATAATCCATTTCCATAATGCAGTTTAACTGCATTGAACTGTATTATATGGCAGTGCTGACTCATTTAATGCAGTTCCATGCAGTTAAACTGCCTTATATGGCAGAGGAAGGCAAAGGCAGCCCCTTTTGAACAAATCTTGCAAATGAAACTTGAGTATGACTTTCATAAGTTGGAATTGAAGGCACATATCAACCAAGGGCCTAAATACCCTAAAGACACCAGAACCCATCTAATCTTGGAAGCCAGATGAATGGGAGACTGTTGTAGGCTATATTTAAGAGAAAGGATTCGGCATAACCACCTCCAAGTATTCCTTGCCTATTAAAACCCTATGAAATGCATGGGGTCACTATAAGTTAACAGGCAACTTGAAGGCAGATACATACACATATAATCAAGTAAGTTATCAGCAGCTTTTTTAATCTGATGTAAGGTCCATGTATAAAGCCGTCTTTTAGGTTGTTGGAAGAGAGTATTCGTTATACACAGTGAGTTTTCCTGGCAAAATTCTATCAGCCTGCGTCCCGCTTCATTTTGTTCTCCCAGACCATGCTTGCCTGTGATCCCTGTTGTCATTTGACTTCCCACCTTGGCATTCCAGTCTCCTGTAATGAAAATAATGTCTCTTTTTGGTGTATTATCCAGTAGTTCCTGCAGATCCTCATAGAACTGATCTACTTCTGCTTCTTCAGCAGCTGTGGTTGGGGCGTATATTTGGATCACTGTAATGTTGAAAGGCTTTCCTTGCACTCGAATTGAGATCATTCTGTCATTTTTTGGGTTGTATCCAAGCCGACAGGGAGCTCTGGCGTGGGCTGGTCCATGAGGTCACGAAGAGTCGGAGACGACTGAACGAATGAACAACAACAAGGCTTTTTCTTCCCATTGATGCATTCACTAGTGGAAATGAGCATGTATCAAAAATAAATGAAATATAGCTCTCTCTGACAGTGGGTTATTTCAGATTTCCTGCCATGGAGTCCTGTCTTACTGCTGTTTTCCCATGTCTGTCTCACAATCCCAGAGAGGAAAAGCAATCTGCAGGCAAGAGGGATTGAGAGTATAAATTTCCCAAATAAACTTGAAATGCCCTGTATACATATGTGTTTCTCTGTTCCAATTTCTTTTTAAACACAGCTAAGCCAATTCGAGTTCAGCCAATTTACCGATTCCACAGCAAAGCTGGGAGCAATCTTCTCATTAATTTCATTCAGTTTATCCGAAAACTTCTGTCTGTCCTCTGTGGCCATGATGGATTCAACCGAAGTGCCAAGCACCTTGACACCATACTCTTGCAAAATGCCACATTTGAACAGCTCCACACCTGCACAGAGAAGAAGTCAACACAGTCAACGCTTAAAACACAAAGATTCCAAAACGTAGCAAACTATGGCAGATGATCATACACTTGCCTAAGGCCAAGTTCATGCATTTGCTACACAAGTGAATTTCTTTTCATGGAATACCTCTCCTATCACAAATAATGTAGCATGCAACATGTTGTACAACATAAAAGTTGACATACAAGCAAACAAGAATCCACCATTGCACAACTTTGAAAAATGTTGAGCTTCCACTCATACCCTATATTGATATTACTAATACGTGGTTGTGAAAGGTGGGCAATGGAAAAGCTGGTAGGAAAAAAATCACATCATTTGGTGGCAGAGAAGAGGTTTTGATACCATGGACTGCTAAAAAGACAAATAAATGGATCCTAGAGCAAATCGACCCTGAACTCTCCCTGGAAACCAAGATGACTAAACTGGGACTGCTGAACTTTGGCCAGACTATGAGAACCCATGGTTCAATAGAAAAGACAAGACATCTTGGCCTATGAGCCCACGAGGACCTTGAGATCGTCTGGGAAGGCCCTTCTCTCGATCCCACCTGCCTCACAGGCACGCTTGGCGGGGACGAGGGATAGAGCCTTCTCGGTGGTGGTCGCCCGGCTGTGGAACTCCCTCCCTGTAGACATCAGACAGGCGCCCTCCCTTATGACATTCCGCAAGAGCCTAAAGACATGGTTATTTGAGAAGGCGTTTGACTAAGTGCAACAGCAACTGGCAATGATGACTGGAACGGAATATGGATAACGAGATTGGTTTATGATTCTACGATGAGACGGCGCGGATGATTTAGTGTGATTGTAATTGTATTAGTGATAGTCATGTTGATATTTCGTTGTGATATTCCCTTATTGTAAACTGTTTTTATATGTTGTACACCGCCGTGAGTCGCCCTAGGGCTGAGAACGGCGGTCAACAAATGCAGTAAATAAATAAATAAATAAATAAGACAGAAGGCAGCAGGGAAAGAGAATGACCACATTACAAGCGGACAGACTCAACCAAGAAGGTCACAGCCCTGAGCAGGACTTTTGATGATGGGGTAACTTGGAAGGTTTCATTCACAGAGTTGCCACAAGTCAAAGTTCAAGTGTGTTTTCTATTAATCCACTGCTGACAAAATTCTAAAGCAAATTAAACAAGCAATTGAATAAATAATGATAGAAACTACTGATTACAAGACTCAGAGTCATAGTGTTGCAACCTACAGCTTATTTATATTAGCCAGTCTGGAATAGTAATATTCTGGACTGGGCCGGAGCTAGCTTCATATATATTCTCATGGTTGTGTGAGGCAGACTATATAGTGCCTCCTCCTTCTCCCTGGTTGTGTAGGTGCCTCGGCTCATGCCAGTATGGGGTGTCTGTGGTACCCCAGAGCTCAGCAGCAATCTGACATTGCCAAAAGGGGCAACATGGATCCAATTTATCCTCTTAATGTGCCTAAGAGAAAGGGGATGGCTATGGTGACCTGTGTGGTTGGTGGGTTAGTCTGCATCGGACTTGGTCACACTGTCAGCACTGCCCAAAATGCAGGGATGATCCAGATTTCTACTTAAACTCTGTGGAGATAAACCGGATGTACCCAGTTCATCTCCATGAAAAGGACCGGAAGTCCCTAGCTGTCATCTAAATATTGAGGGGCAACTTCTCAGTTAGTGTAGGCTATTGAGCTCATGTAGATGAACCCTTTGTCATGACTATTTGGTTTAAAAGGCTAAAGGCCGGTGATAAAAACCATTCTGCATTTAATGTGGTTAACCTTTATCCCTCTATGGAAACAATGTTAATAAAGAATACATTTAATTCATGCCCTCTGAAAACAATATTAACCAATGCACCTTTTAAAAGCAATGATATTACACATTGTTACATTACTTGACAAAAATAAAATTGGCATGCTCTTGTTACATCATAAAACTTACATTGCAAGTGCAGCTACTATTATAATGTGCTATATTCTCTCTCCCCCCTCCACACACAAAGCTGTATGTGAATGTGCACCACATAAGGTCTCTAGTTTTCCATTTTCTTCATCAAGAATTCTCTGTATTTTGCAACTGTGCACACTTTTTAATGAATAAAACCTACTATAGAGACGACACATTCAATAATAGGGCATCAATGTCTGCCTCTATAATGCCCTATGTAATACTTTCACTACTTTAATTGATAATAGGTTAACTTTCAGATATAAACAAAGAAAACACTCCCACAACAGCTTACCACAGTTGAGAGCAGTCTGCCCACCCATGCCAAGAATTATCCCATCTGGCCGTTCTGCTTTGATGACCTCTGTAACAAAATGTGGAGTGATTGGAAGGAAGTAAACTGTATCTGCTTGCTTTAAGCCAACTTCGTTGGTCTGAACTGAGGCAATGTTGGGGTTCATTAAAACAGTTTTCACATTTTCCTCCTGAAAAACAAAACATCATCCCTTCAGAAAGTATACACTTTGGAAAAAGATAAGTTCATAAATTATATACACACAGATAAAAAATTTAAACAGCTATCATTTTTATTTTGTAACTCTGGTCACTTTCTTTCAGAGAAATGGAGCCTATTGCCATATAAGTGATTTTAGAGCTAACTATTCTTTAGAGTGCTATATCTGAAAAGGTTAACGTAGGACACACATTTACAAGCAACAACTGAGGTTTTACAAGACGCTGCAGTCTTCCAAGGAGTGTTGGTGCCACATCAAGCTACCAATCTCATGTTTGCATAGCATTAATCTATTAAGCCAATTAAAGTGACATCAAGGTGCGTCAGTTCTATAGTCCACCTCACCATTCCAACACTAGTGTTGTTAGATATACTTTTCAGCCAAAAATAGTATTATCTGGACTATGGGGCCAGCAGGGTGGAGATGATTTCATCTCATCCTAGTGAGAGGATGGAAATTGTGAACTAATGGCTGGAGGCAGTTTTGGGATGGATGAGAACAAACAAGGAGAAGAAAAGTCCTAAGAATATAGACATCCGAAGAGATGGCACATCAACTGTAGTGGAAAGTTGTATGCTGACTGTCTTAGACAGTTTTGGACACAGGGAAATGAAGGCATTCCCTTCTGCACATGAAATTTCCTTTACTCCCCAAATTTCAAACAGCAGAGAGTGAGACACTTGCATTATCTAGAACTCTTGCTGTGCTTACATTCCCTTGGTAACTTTCCCTCCCCTTTTTCTTGCACATCTAAATTCTGTTTTTACATGATCAACTGAAGTTTTAAGTCACTTCAATTCTATACATTTGAGACAAAAGGAAAGTATCATTCTTATTTGAGTTGCAATGGCTCTATTTTGCCTTCCCTGTAGCTACATCCCTGGCTGACTTTCTCTGAAGAAGCATCAGGCAGGTGATTTTGGGGTGTCCCTGAACTCAGTGCTGTTAAAAGAGGAATCATTGCCACTGGTGCCACAAAGGTGACAAAAGCACTCTTCCTCATTGACCAGTGATTTATGGTCTGGTTACTGTGCCATACTGGTTGCTGTAAGAGGGCTGCCCATAAAGATAGCTTGGAAACTTCAGCTATTATAGAATGCAGCAGCATGATTTCTTGGAGGAGCTGAGCAAATGGAAGATTTTGCACCTGTTCTGCACCATTATCTCAGATACCTATTTGTTCTTCAGGCCAATGTAAAGTGTCACTTTTAGTTGTTAAATCCTAAATTGCAGTAGACATGGCTGTCTAAAGGGATCACTGGCACCCACGTCTTGAGACCACTGACTCAACCACTAATATTGAGCTTATCTTGAAAAAGATGTTGAATTGGTGAGTAACGGGAGCCATGGGCCAACATGGTGGAATTTATTAAGCAATAAATTATTGTGACAATGGTGACAATGTTTTATGACCTCCACAGCACCCATCTGATGCCAATTTGGGATATACGGTGACTATTACATGCATCCCAAAAAAGGTGCCTGTGACTGAATTGCTAAGAATTTCCAAAACAAAATTGCTTGCCAGCATTGTGGCATTGACTCCATCACATTTTAGTAGCTGAGTCTATGAGGTTTCCATGCTGCTATCTGGTCCAGTTTTATTGGTTGGATTTCAGTTAATATAGCTCATAGATATGAACAAAGATTCATGGAGTTGTTGCAACCTTGCCCATAATAGCTGAAGAAATTTAACATGGAAGCAACATTTAATTGACTTGGAAAGAAGACAAATACCTCCTCAAAAGATAAAGTGACCCTATGAGCTGCATAAAACTGCATTTTCTGTGCAAAAGAAATATATATGTGAATTTTAAGCACACCAATGCTGACTTGCAAGTAGGTTTTGAAAACTGCAAGGTTTTTGAGAGCTTCTCACAGCAGGAAGCAAATTGGTAAAATTACTCCTTGCTTCCATCCAGAGGAAAATTAGTGAAGAGATATATCTCCAGTTACAATTAGTACTGCAATTCTCTTTCCTGGACAAAGTCCTTGAGTGGCCATTGAGTGAGCGTCCTTGGTCAGATTTGGGAATTCTCAAATTAGACAGACTTTCTGGATCTAAGTCCAGTCATTCTGATTTTGGGAGTGTACTCTTGTTCTTCCTTTTTGTTATCACCTTCAAAGGGTTACGTATTCCTCCTTCTGCGCAGTCCTAAAGTGTTAGCTATAGTGTTGATTCTGTTGTCTTTGAGAGATTCTCCACTATTTTTGCTGCCCATTATCAAATTGGCACATTCAGTCTGTCTCCTTAGCTTTGTCTACATTGGCTGCTTAATGCAGAGCATTATGCCCCATCCCAGCCCAGAAATGACCGTGATGTCAATTGCATGCACTTCAAAGTCCTACTGTAAATTTCAAACCTATGTTATGTTGGATAAAACAAAAGCTATAGGAGGAGTTTCTAAAATGCTAGAGCAGGTGTTGTAATACAGTCTGTTGGCAATGCTGCAACTGATAGTAAGAGTGGTAGAGGAGGGAAACAAGGCGCCCAGGTGTTAGATGAGGAGCAGCAAAGGAAGAGAATCCGGGAGATACTTATGTCACCCACTGATGACGAATCCTTTGAAGGTTTCTCTGAGAGTGAAATGAGTGAGGAGGAGGAAGGAGATTCAGATGGGAATAGAGGCATTAAACTGATTACTTGAGAGCAGGAGTCAGACGAGGAGCGTCAGAGAAAGAAGATTCGGGACATACTTACTGCTCCCACGGAGGAAGAGAATTTCATGGTTTTTTCTGGGAATGATGGGTCTGGGAGTAGTGGGGATGAAGAGGAACCACTGGATTGGACTAAAGTTCAGGAGATTCGGAATGTGTGTACTCAGCCAATGTCCAGTGACACTTTTGAGGGGTTTTCTGGTGGTGGGGATTGGCAATCTGGTGATACCATGGAATCGTGGGGAGTCCTAAGTCTTGATAAGAGGTGGAAGAGTTGGAGGGATGGGTGTTGGCTTTCAGCTGTGGAAGCTAAGCCAGCTGATAGTGATGAGGATGGGGTGGAGGGCAGCTCATCATCGGATGATGAGCTGTAAGATAAATGAAGGCACTGGAATGATAGAACTTTGCAGTAGGCGAAGTGTTGGTTTCGTGCCTTGGGTCTTGTCGCTACCGTTTCTCTTGTTGGGCTTGAGTCCTGGATCTGCAGGTTGCTGCTTGCTTCTTGTATCAACTGGCTTGGATTCTCGTGTGGATTTCTCCTCTCCTTGACTTCGGACTGGTTTTGACGATGACGCTGCCTTTTGGACTTTGGAACTTTCAACTGGGATTTCTTCGTCTTTGGACTGCTTCTGGATGACGGCTTCTCTTCATGGCTCTTTGTTTGCTTATTACCTTTGAACTGTGTGATTTTGGTGTGTTTTGGAAGAACTCTTGTTTAATCCAGATTTTTTCCCAGTTTAATCCGGGTTGTTTTCTGAGTTTGTTTTTCAAGCTGCAAATTGCTGCAAACTTTAAGTTTTGACCAGAGACATTGAAGCAAGTGTCTCTGAGTCCTGTTTACTTTGCTTTAATAAATCATTGTTTTGGTTATACTCCTGTCTCTGGCTCTTTAAGGCATCTGGGTTCCAACAGCATCTGGGTTCCAACAGCAGAGGTCCTCAAACTAAGGCCCGTGGGCCAGATACAGCTCTCCAAGGTCATTTACCTGGCCCTCGCTCGGGGTCACCCTAAGCCTGAAATTACTTGAAAACACACAACAACAACAACAACAACCCTATCTCATCAGCCAAAAGCAGACCCATACTTCCCACTGAAATACTAATTAATGTATATGGGTTAAAATTGTTCTTCATTTTAATTATTTATTGTTTTTAAGTGTTTTTTGCACTATAAATAAAATATGTGCAGTGTGATTGGAAGTCATTTTTTTTTTCAAATTATAATCCGGCCCTCCAGCAGTTTGAGGGACTGTGACCTGGCCCTCTGTTTAAAATGTTTGTGGACCCCTGTGCTAGAGTATTTGCTTTGTTGTTAATGTAGTTACTTCATTATGTTTCTGCTTATTCTCTTTTGTGCAAACATGTCTGTGAATTCACACTTACACAGCTTGTTTATATTTGCCTACYGCATAATCATGGCATTGAACTGTCTGAKAAACCCCAGCTCTAAACTGGTCCCCAATCAAYACAAGGGAAAGCAAATAATRATGATGAGAATACTTAGGCCCWTCTTGCCATGTTATATCAACGCAAACTACCTTGGCTTCATACAGTACTGTAAATCATGCTGCCAGAGGCAAGGTCACCAAGAGCAAGTGTTGCCTCTGGAATGGCTGATTAGCGCCAAGATGAAGGTAGAGGGCTGCTAGCAACAGAAGGAAGGTCAAGTTGGCAAGATTTACTGGAAAATATAACTTTTCTTATATGTGAAAGCAGAAAGCAAAAGAAGCAGAGAGTGGGAGAGATGTCATTTTTAAAATAAAAGCTTTGGTTTAGGAATCAAGATGATATTTACATAGAGAAAGTGCTTGCAGTCTATTTTCTAGTTCAATATTTTCAGGAAATCTCACCAGCTAGTTGGGTGGTTTTTGCACAGGGTGGCTAAAGACTACAGAAAGATCTGATAGATTAAGGTGCCAATTCCAGATACCTACTAGTAGCCATTCTAGAGATCTCATCACATGGAGGCTGAGAAGCATCTTCTCCTTACTTCTCAATGCTACTGACATGCTGCCTGAGCCCATCAGATGATGCAGGGCTGCTTCCAGCACAGCTCCATTGGGCTCTATGCCAGCAGCATGCTGGCAGCACTGAGAGATGGCGTCCTGAAGAGTCAAGTATATACCTGACTTCTCATGGAAGAAGCCGGGAAGGATGTGGGAAGAAGCTGGGGATAGAGGAGAAATGTCGTAGGAAGGGATACAACAACCGATGATAAGGGCATAAAATGGTACTCTGCTCCATAGTTTTCCGTACTGCTCCCCCAGCTTCTTGGCCTCCATGTGATGAGGACCCTAGTCAGCCCTATAGACACAGTCAGAAATTGTAGGGAACATTATGTGGAGAGTTCTGAGTTTTCCACCCCCTAGAATTGAATTTGATTGCATGGACTCAGAGACTAAGAAGCTATAATAATTTTACTTGCAAAAAAATGTGTGTGTGTGTTTGTGTGTGTATTTTAATGGATCTATGTACCAATAACAGAAACACTTTTCCATAGAACTTATTTTACAAAATATAAGAGAAACAAATTAGCCAAAATAATATCTGTATGTGTGTTGAGGACTTACGACCTCATCACACAATAAATTTTAGTGTCCTAGGACATTGCCACCCCAATTGAGTGATGGAGCTTCAGACCACCATAACACAACACAGCCTCTCTTCTGGTGGGGCTCCATTGCTCAACTGGGGGTGGCAGCATGGTAGGACATTGCGCCACCAACACGGGAGCCTTCCCTTGTTCCATTTGGAACAATAGGACTACTGTGGGGATAAGCCATGCAGCGATGGTACCCCATGTGAGATGGGGGAGCATCGCTGCCAGATGGGGCAGGTTGCAGGGTGCCGGGATTGCCCTGGCGATTCACCATGGATCCAAGCAAAGTTCGACAGTTCCGTTGATTTCAATGTTAAAGTTAAAGAGTTTGTGTGTATTTTAAAAGTCTTGAGGGAGTTTTTAGTCATGAAGATAAAGTAGAGGATCAAGTCACCTGAATGACCAGCAGTTTACTAGGAATAAGATCATAGACTTTACATTTCTTGAAACTTCCACTTCACAGATATGAGGTTTTTTGTGCTAGCTTACATTATATATCATTTATCATTTCATTATTATAAATGTTTCTTGATTTTCCAGTCCTGGGACAGAGTAAGAGGACTTGGCTGAAGGTACAGAGTTATACATGGCAAATAATGAATAAACAAACAAACAAACAAACAATAAATCTGGGGTGCTGACATTTCTTTAGCACAAACCATTTATGTGAATTATATCTTTCCATGCTTATTAATATTCAAATCACCTGTGGTCCATTCGTAGGCAGGAGGAACAGTTTATTGTCACTGAATGATGCAAACAACTCTGCCTAACTTTCATATATTGTCAAGGATTTAAGCAAGGTAGAATGTGCAATATCATAAATAATCACACCATGAAAGAACAAATAATGAAAGGAATATACTGAAATCATGGTTCCCACATACTCACCTTCATGGCCTTGACTGCCTGCGATCCAGAATAATCAAATTCTCCTGCTTGACCAATAGACAATCCGCCGGATCCTAGGATTAGGACTTTGGAAACCTAAAAACAAGCAACGGTTTGGCAAAGTCGTATCACCATTCCCATGTATGAAATAAATTCTATCCACATCCCTTCTGTGTCTTAACATTGTTTCTAAACAAAGAAAGGCCTACTCCTTTCCTCTTGGCTTTCTTCCATCATGGTTGCAGGTTTTCAGCCCACATTAAAAGAGTAAAGAGAAAGAAGTCCAAGCATGGCAGCCCTTGTTTATCCTTTGGATGGAAAGCTTCTCACGGGACCTACAAGGACTTGCAAATCACTTGGTTAATATCATTCCTGTGGGAAGGAATTCCTGTCCTCCAAACCAGAGTTTTATTCTTCTTGGGTTCCCCTCACGTATACCTTTTCTATTCCTACCTCACCCAGGGTTTTATCATTTTATCTCGTCCATTTGGCCTGCCCATCCTGTTCGATTTTATATTGTGTTAATTTGCTGAATTGTTTGGTTTTGCTACTGTAATTATTTTATGTAAATTTTGTTTTTGTTTATTTTTTTTGCATTCTGTATTTTATTGTGTTGTACTGTATTTTTTTTTGAGCTTGGTGTCATGTTATCCGCCCCGAGTCCCCATTGGGGAAATGGTGGTGGGGTATAAATAAAGTTTATTATCCTATGGCCACGTGGAATAGAAATGATATTGCTGGAACAAGAAACTCTGTGTAAGGAAAGGCTCCAATGTCCCAACACCAAGCTGGAGTGCTTTGTTATAACACTAATGGGCTGGCAGGGAATAGTTCAGTCAGCTTGCCACCTGTAATGGCAGACCAAATGGCTCCAATCAATGCCATTAAACTGTCAGTAACCTAGAATGGCAGTTTAATGGCAATGCCTGTTGCAATGTCTGTCCAAACAGCATGATGCCCATTACTGTGCAAGGGAGACCTGCTCTAACGGACTGCCCAGTGACAAATCCAGGAGGGGAACATTAACGAGTAATTCTATTTATAAGCTTTATAATTTATAAAGATGTTCCTGCTGTATATCCCACATGAGAAAAAGGAATGTGCAAACAGCAGCTATTTTGAACTGGATTTGATTGGGATGCATGTCTTCTAAATGGGCCTCCCTCATTCATACCCAACTAGATTATCTTTTCCTTTGACCTGAATCACAGCATTCATGTACAGAACCATTTCCAAACTGCTTTCATACGTAGAATTGGGATGGAAATAGTCTTCCCTCCCCAACGCCCCCTTAAAAGCTGCCTTTAATATTCAGAATAAAGGGTTTAACTAAAATATATAAATATTTGACTAAATCGGTTAATTTGCATACATTGGTTTGTATAGGAAGCTAAGGCTCTGAAGCTGACTTGGGATTAAGTTTGGCTTTCCTGGCAAAGGCTCTATGAATATCTTTGGCAGGAAACAAAGGAGGAAAGTTCTGTAGAAAATCCAGCAGTGCAATACATATTAAGCATTTTTGTACACGAGGCTTCCGTCACCTTTGAGACTATCATGCTACTGATGTGAATGCCAGGCTGTTGTTAAAGCAAAAGAAATGATAGGGAATTTGCAATGGAAAGTAGTGCTCAGATCAAAACAGGGTTGCATTTTACACTGATTTAAGTGGAAATCGTGAAAGGGTCAAATATGATAGCATTCCTTCAGACTGCCCTTCATAGTTTAGCACAGAAAATGGGTCTGGAAAAGTCAGGAGGGAACAGTAAACAAGGAGCGGGCACTATTTCTGCTGCTAGGTCTGTGAGTATAGACTTTGAAATCCAGCAACATTGTGTCTAATGTGCAGAAGAGTTGGCAAGATGGGCAGTCTGGCTTTCATGCCCTGTTGCCATAGGGCTTGGCATGGAAGCCCCAGATGTAGAGCCAGAGCCCCAGAGCTCCGCTTGGCAAAGGGGGACTCCTTCCATTTGTCCTACTGAAACATCTAAGCAATGTGAATGCTATTCTATAATAGCTAGCAGGAGTTGCTATTTTTCCAGTTTATCACTTCAGTAAAGATATAAGATTGCTAAGCAAATCCATTTCTGTCTCACTTGTAAGACACTAGAATTAATGACTGTGCAAAAGAATGGACAATGAGTTTGTTGATTGCCACATTAACTTTGAGAGAAGTGTGTATGCTTCAATCACGGCTGATCAAAACTCTTGTGTTCTATCCTTTTTTCGGTGCCCAGATGCTGAGAGGATATAATACAAAATTAAGGTCATGTTGTGTTTGGGGGTGGATCTAAAAATGGAAGCAATCTAGTTTCATATAAAATTATTAGTAAATAAGGACACACAGAGTACAGAATCCCAAGAATGTGCCCATAGCAAGCTTGAATTGACGTTCACGTTTCCTTCCTGTTATTAACTCACTGGTAGTTTTGGGCTAGCCACTCCAATTCCAGGGCTATTGAGGCAGACAAGAAAGCGGAAGTAGAGGGAGTAATTTAGCCCCATCCACTCTATCATTGCTGTCTTTGCATGATCACTGATGCATGAAAAGACCAAATCTAAGCATGCAATATCTCTTCATCATCAGAAATCCTGATTTCTTACATACTCCATTATTCTCCATGTTAGGAGAACTACAAAGCAAAAGGTTGAGTAAGCTTGATCTGTCTGCTCATGTATCCATGTTAGGCTCCATTCCTGAATTCAGGTGTAATGAAGTAAATAGTTTCAGGGCTCAGGGAATACAGAAACAGATAAATAGATATGTGATACAGCATTCTGTATGAGTTCCAGATTTTATCATGATTACTCACATATTCTAGAACAGGGATTGCCAAACCTGAAGCCCTCCAGATGTTGTTAGACTGTAATTCACAATCTTTCACTACTGGCTATATTAGAAAGGGTTGATGAATATTCAGTCCAATCCTGCAAAAATCTCATGTCTGGAGCGTATTGTCAAAGACTTCATGGCCAAAATTACTGGGGTGGTGTGTTGTTCTAGCATGGCCATATAGCCCAGAAACCACACAATACCCCATCTCAGGAATTATTTTGAAAGACCATTTGGGGCAATGGTTGCTCATAAAGATCTGAAAGTGAACTTTTATGAGAATTTGACTCAAAGTAATCTCTGGGTAAACTAGGTACATCCTCTGGTCCTCAGAGATTTATTAGGCCCTTAAATCTTGACAAACACCCAGTAGATCAGCTTTGGGTACAGTATATACTAATGTATAAGTCAATCTCATATATAAGTCAAGAGCAGATTTCAGGGCCAAAATTATGGATTTTCATATGGCCCATGGATAAATCAAATTTTTAATTGCTTGTTTTAATTGTTTTTACTGTTTATCTCTATTTTGTTTTTGTCTTTTTTTCGTGTCAGGAGCGATTTGAGAAACAGCAAGTAGCTTCTGGTGTGAGATAATTGGCTGTCTGCAAGGACGTTGGCCAGGGGGTGCCTAGAAGTTTTGATGTTTTACCATCCTTCTGGGAGACTTCTCTCATGTCCCTGCAATGGGGAGCTGGAGCTGATAGAGAGAGCTCATCCGTGCTCTCCTCGGATTCGAACCTGCGACCTGTCGGTCTTCACTCCTGCCGGTGCAAGGGTTTAACCCATTGCACCACCAGGAGCTTCGTATTATTATTATTATTATTATTATTATTATTATTAGTGCTGCCTCAGGGAGCGAATTGCACCTGATCATCATGGTAGCCATTCTTTCTCCCAGGTATTCAAAGAGACCTTTGCCATTCTACTCAGAAGGGGGTTGTTCCTTTTTCAATAAAAATTAAGGTATACTATTACTCTTATCAAAAGTAGAACCATACCCTACTCCCTTGGCATGTGAATGCAGGGATATTCAAAAAGGTCAGAAAACAACACTGCAGTAGAGAAAGTACAGAGGGCTGGTGCTTCGTTTGGGTTCTCCCAGGATAGACTAAGCCTTCACCTTTTACCACTCTAGTCAGAGAAGGAAATGGTCCTTTTCTGTTAAGAGTTGAGGTACAATACTTATGCTGACCTGTAAATAAATCTACCCAGTTTTTAAGTCAATTTTTAAAGAAACATTTCTTGACATATAAATAAGTATATACAATCTGTATTGACAACAAAGGACAGGTTGAGAATTTTAAAGCAAAATAAGAGTGCATGTAGCTTTAATAACCAACAAAAGTAGAACATGTTTTGAAAGGAAGTTTAGTCCTGTGCAATTCCCCAAGTTGCAGAAGGCAAGCCTGCCCATCTCTTTCGATAACGGTACCCGTCATGGTATGGCTAAACACAAGCACATTAATAAACTGACCTCAACTCTCGAAGTTGCAGCTGTGGCCTTGGGCAGGACTGAAGCAATGCTTGTACCTTTTTCCTTCTTGATCAGCGAAATAAATGAATCAAATAAGAACTGGGGAAAATAAATGAAATGCATATCAGTATCTGGAAAAGAATGGCAATAATTTTAGAAATAAAAACAGAGATGGAGAAATACTGGCTTTCTGAACCAAATTCTTCTTATCTGTAGTGGAGTTGAAATGCTACAATTCATGCTGATTGCAACCACTATATATTCCTCACTGTGGTGATAAGCCTCTTGGACACTTGCCAGAAAGACCAGAATTATGAGATGTAGCCCCAAGGAAAATATTAGGGTTACTTAGGCGATCCCTCATTGTCAGAGTAGGATTGTCTTCCAAGATCGGTGTACTGGCAGTGGGTCTGTAGGTGACTGTGGAGCCCTATTCTTCATCTGCATCTTCTCCCACAGTGAGAGCATTGGTTTCCAGGTGGAAGGCGGTCCCGGTTGGGGTTGGCTTGACATGCCTTCCTCTTGGCACATTTCTTTCACCCTCCATTCATGCCTCTTCAAATTCTACAGCACTGCTGGTCATAGCTGACCTCCAGCTGGAGCACTCAAGTGCCAGGGCTTCCCAGTTCTCAGTGTCTATGCCAGAGTTCTTAAGGTTGGCTTTGAACCCATCTTTAAATCTCTTTTCCTGCCCATACTCCGTTTTCCGTTCTTGAGCTCGGAGTAGAGCAACTGCTTTGGGAGATGGTGGTCTGGCATCCAGACAAGGTGGCCAGTCCAGCGGAGTTGGTGGCGGAGGACCATTGCTTCAATGCTGGTCTTTGCTTCTTCCAGCATGCCGACATTTGTTCGCTTTTCTTCCCAAGAGATTTGCAGGATTTTTTTGGATGTCCTGGTCCTCAAACACTCTCTGATTCATTCAGAAAAATGCTGCACTCACAGAGCTCAGACAGTGTTGTATTTCAGTGTCAATGTTAACTTTTGTGGAGAGGTGGCTGCCAAGGTAGCAGAAATGGTCAACATTTTCTAATGTTACACCATTAAGCTGTATTTCTGGCATTGGAGAGGGATTGGCTGGTGACTGGTCAATGTTCAATGACAGGCCGAGCTTCTGCGAAGGTGTTTAGAGAGGCTTATAGGTCTTTTTCTGAATGTGCATAGACAACGTTGTCATATAATATAGCAGGGTATCACAATTTACCAAGGATTTGGTGCATGAAATCAGTGAGACCCTAAATTCACATGCCCCTGCCCTTGACCTACTTAGAAGGCATGGAAGGCAGATAATTTTCTGAATTGTATTTATCCACTGCATATTGCCTTGGGTTTGAAATCATACTTTGGTCTCAGTCTAGTGGGTAAACATACACCATTCAAGCCTAGGAAGAACTGTGAAGCAGGTCTAATAGAACTCATTGACAAAAGGAGCTATGAGGGTATTCTGGCTTCCTACAGCTGAAGAACTTTTGAATATTAATCTCAGCCATAAAGCACTGGTTTGCATTTGTTACTCATTGATAAAAATTAATTTGTTACAATGACATACAATCTTTTTGACCAGTTTGGGACTGAGTTCAGTTCTAGCTCAGGCCCTAACGTTTCAGAAAAGTCCTGAGCATATCCCAGTATACAAGAAAACAATGGCAAAATAATAATGTCACATTTTGCTCCACTATACTTTACTGTGAAGCAGAAAAGGAATCTTGACCTACAGTCTTTAAGGAGATTTCTGCTCTTGAATCATACAGTCACACACAAACACCAAAGCCCCATGTGAAGGACACATGAAGTTCATCTGTGGGGTTTCTTTAGATACTTCAATGGAAAAGTTAGCCCAGTGGTTCTCAACCTGTAGGTCCCCAGATGTTTTGGCCTTCAACTCCTAGAAATCCTAACAGCTGGTAAACTGGTTGAGTTTTCTGAGAGTTGTAGGCCAAAACACCTGGAGACGATTTATAAATGAAATATTACAGTTACTAATTAATCATGTTAATGTCCCCACATTACGTTTAATGAAGAATTTCCTGTAATATAGAAACTGTGATTTGCAATCTGCAGTTTTTGTATTTGTTGTTATAGATATCTGTGCATGTTACACAAAACACCTGGAGACCCACAGGTTGAGAACCACTAGGTTAGCCTTTTACTGAGGAAAGTACAGTGCCATCACGGAGCCCTTTTGCCCCCCAAAATCAAGAGATCAAGAGGAGTACTGCAAAGAAAAAACATTCAGCAGAGATGGTTTCTACTCACTGCTGTCCCTGCTCCGAACATGGCCTTGAATCATATTTCCTTTTTTAAGAAAAAAATTATTGGGTTGTATAAGTAGATAATAACTGTCTCCATTATATTACAGCAATATTAAAGAAACAAAATCAATACATACATATAAAGGAGATTACATACTTTTCTAGTATAGCTCAATTTCCACTCCTTTCTAATTTCATCTTACTCTCCTACTTATAACTTTCTGCTTATTTCCTGCCACTCCCCTCTCAATTTCAGCTTTTATTCTATTGCCTGGATAGCATATATGGTCTGATTTGGTTCCTTGGGAGCTCTGGCGTGGGCTGGTCCATTAGGTCACGAAGAGTTGGAGACGACTGAACAAATGAACAACAACAACATTTCCCTTCACTTTGGCTATCAGTTATTTCCAATTTGAGACCCAGTTCCCCATACGATATCCATTTATATACTTATTTTTCCTTCCAATGATATAATCCTGGAGCATATCGTTCACTAGATATTCATACCTTTTTTATTTCCCATTTTTTGAATTCTTTCTACCCCAGTGCTACCCTTGCTTGTGCTGCTCCTATCATATATTTTATAACATTTGCCCAATCTGTATTATAACCTTTTCCTTCCATTTTCATGGTTTTTATTCAGCTCTATTTTAGCCCAGAAATTTCTTCCATTTCACTCTTTATTTTCCTTCTTAAACCACCCTGGGTCCCCTTCGGGGTTGAGAAGGGAGGTATACAAATACCGCAAATAAATATATTTTTTTCCTTGTCACATTCCCACATATGTGTAAAGGTTCATGTTTCACCACATTTATATCAACGTAATTCTGTGGTGTTTTGGTAATATGGGATAATTGGTAAGAGGTTGTATATCATTTTGTCCCTAGTGTCCATTGTATTTCCTTAATTCTTGGATGTTTAAGTATTTAAATTCAGTTAATCCATGAATCAATATCCTTCTGATTACTATTTACTAGGCCTGGGTAACAACGCAAAAATTTGTTTCTAAAATCGATTTGTATTTGGGGGGTTTTTGCGTTTCGATATTTAAAATAATTACAAAATTTTCCTTTGAAAAAGTTCAGTATTTACGAAATTTCGTTAATTTCGTTAATTTCGTTTTTAGAATATTTTTTGAATTTTTTTGAAATATTTATTTATAAATATTTTTTGAAATATTTAAAAATGGAAAATTAACAATGCTTGCCCTGTTGTGGAGCGAACACAGCCACAGGACAGGGACAAACTCACACACACAGGCACACAAGGGTCTTTTCTTTTTTTAGAATATTTTTTGAATTTTTTTGAAATAAAAAAAAATATTTTTCAGAAATATTTAAAAATGGAAAATTAACAATGCTTGCCCTGTTGTGGAGTGAACACAGCCACAGGACAGGGACAAACTCTCACACACAGGCACACAAGGGTCTTTTCTTTTTTTAGAATATTTTTTGAATTTTTGAAGAATAAAAGAAAAAGATATTTTTCAGAAATATTTAAAAATGGAAAATTAACAAAATGCTTGCCCTACCCTGTTGTGGGGCGAAAACAGGGCAAAGCCTCCCCGCTGCTCCCAGCAATGAATGAATGAATGAATGCAAGCACAAGCAATGAATGAATGAATGAATGAATGCAAGCAAGCAGCCAAGAGCCAACCATCAAGCCTCCCTCCCGCACCTCCCGTCTCCTTCGCAATGAGCAATGCGGCCACGCGGAGCCGCTTTTAAAGGGCAGCCCGCCCAATAACAATGAGCCACGGTGCTTGGGAGCGCCGGATTGGCTCCCGGCGCACCCAGCATCCTCCATCCCTAAAACGTCATTTCCGAAATGGGCGGAAGCCCGTAAAAAAGATGGAGGATGCCATTTCGATATTTAAAAACACTTCTGGGTTTGAAAATATGTTTCGTAATCGTTTTGTAATTGTTAAAAATAACGAATATTTAACGAATTACAAAATTAACGAACGAAACCGCCCAGGCCTACTATTTACTTCTCCTTTCCAAACCTAGATCAGTGTACCTTTCAAATTGTATTGTTTATCTGTTAGTTTACTATCTATGAATCCTGTAATTCCTTTCTCAATTTCCCATTTTAAAATTTGGTCTCAGTCTGCTTCTGAGAGGCAAATGTGAGCTTTTACAAAGACATGTATATAGTGAGTCAGTTCACATAAATTCTGTTGTTACTATCATAAGCACAGGATTTGAAAGGTTTAAGTGCAACAACCTAACAAGATTATCCCTCTGAAATTTGCCTGTTTAGCAGAACTAGAACTCTTTCTAATTAGGTTGTGAACCTCATAAATCTAACTAATAATTAACCTAATTAACAGATACATTCTCTGTATTGTATCCCAAACCAAAGCAATAGCTAAGTGCTTTAAAAGCTTAAGGCATACATCTAAGAGAATATTAACACAAATTTGTAAGAGTGTCCTGCTGTTTTATAACAGAAACTGGTGGGGAAAAAAAGTCTTTGCTACTGAAAGTTTTTTTTCTTTTGTGTGTTCCATTGGGCAGAATGTCCAATTTTTATTGGAGTTCGTTGTTGTTGTTGTTCATTCATTTGGTCGCTTCCGACTCTTCGTGACCTCCTGGACCAGCCCACACCAGAGCTCCCTGTCGGCTGTCACCACCCCCAGCTCCTTCAAGGTCAAGCCAGTCACTTCAAGGATACCATCCATCCATCTTGCCCTTGGTCGGCCCCTCTTCCTTTTTCCTTCAATTTTCCCCAACATCATTGTCTTCTCTAAGCTTTCCTGTCTTCTCATGATGTGGCCAAAATACATCATATTTGCCTCTAATATCCTTCCTTCCAATGAGCAGCTGGGCTTTATTTCCTGAAGTATGTACTGGTTGGATCTTCTCGCGGTCCAAGGCACTCTCAGCACTTTCCTCCAACACCACAGTTCAAAAGCATCTATCTTCCTTCGCTCAGCCTTCCCTATGGTCCAGCTCTCACATACGTAGGTTGCTACAGGGAATACTATTGCTGTGACTATGTGGATCTTCATTGCCAGTGTGATGTCTCTACTCTTCATTATTTTATTTTATTGGAGTACCTACATTTAAATGCCAACCTACCCACGCGTGACGTAATTAAACTTACGATGCACCTAACTGTGGAATTAATGCAGTTTCATTATTCTGTTTCATTATTCAGGTGGAGGCCATTTGGGGGTGCTAGAAAGAGAAGGATAATCCATTTTACAGGATGGCGAGTGGGTTGAAGGAGTAAAACCATTTTCCCATTATTCTCCCTACTCATGTCCCCGTCAGACATGGGAAGGAGGAAGGGAGAAGGGGAAATAATCAGAAAAAAGGAGGAAATTGTTTTCCTCCTTCAACTCCCCCCCCCCCAAATAAAATGGACTATCCTTCTCTCTCTAGCTCCCCCTTGTGGTCTCTGCTTGGATAATGAAACAGTACTGACACAACTTTAACTGCCATGGCTCAACGCTCTAGGATCATGGGAGTTGTAGTTTTATAAGGTCTTTAGCCTTCTCCGCCCAAAAGTCCTGGTGCCTTCCCTAAACTACAGATCTCAGGAATTCATAGCGTTGAGCCATGGTGGTTCAAGCAGGAACAATCTACATTAATTCTTCAGTGTAGAGACAACCTTAGACAATCCATTTTTGCTGAGCTTTGGTTCTCAAGAGTAGCGATGAGTTATCTCACTGTGTTACTGAGCAAATAAATGAAATACGGAAAGTTGTTAGACCCATCAGGAATCTCATGAGAGCCTTCTCCGCTGTTTACTAAATGCAGCTTAGGAAAGCTACCTTTAGGACTTCAGCTCCCAAGAATCCTCCTGTCTGGATAAACCTGTTGGTTGAGGGATTCAGGGAGCTGGTGCTGCTTAGCAGTAAATCTGCACCTTGGAGAAAAGCAACGGAAAAGTGATGGAAGGAAACAGCAAGGGAAGCAGCAAAGGTGTGGAAGGGTTAAACACACGACACATGTTCACTCCACCTCGCTATAAGTTTCACACTCTTATTGCAGATCTTAGCCGTGGCAGGAATTCCCAGACCCAGGTTCAGCCTGAAGGGTTAGTGCTGTCTGCACAGCATCTCCATCAATATTTGTCTTTCAGCTTCCTTATCATTTCTGTCTTTAAAGGAATAGATCAGTGAAAACGAATAAGGCCCCATGTACACTGACATATGCAAACTTCTTGCCACTAGAAAAATTGAATCTATGTTTAGCTTTAACCAAGAAAATAAGTAAATAATCATTGTCATGTGTATGTGTGTTGTTGTTTTTCTCCTAAAGCGTTCCTTCTATTTATTTCCAGTAAATATTAGATACTGTGCCTAACGATAAGTGTACCCTCTTTTTTCCCTTATTATAAATTCTGATGCTGTTTAGTCACACTCCCCTAACTACTCAACACATTGCTGTTGGTGTTGCCACGAGAAGTCACAGACAAGGGATTAAGCTTCATTTTCAAATATGAGAACCAGAAAGTGTGCATGGGAATCCATTTACATAATTCTACTACTTCAATAATGTAAAAGTATGCAAAACGTATTTGAAAGATAATATGTCTTCTTTTAAACAGGAGACCAAAAAAACCTCTAGTTTTCTTTCAGTAATACAAAGTATATTCATTTACATAAATCATGCAGATCAAGTTTGGATCCAGCCTTACCGACGCATATTCTGCTGGTGAGCTTAATGCAAACTGTCTCGCACAACTCAAAGCACAGCAAGAACGAGATCTTGGAAAAGTTGCCCTTTGTGGGGACTTCAGATCGCATAATCCCCCAACCACTCCAGTCAGTAGCCATGTGGCTAGTGATTCTTAATTTTCAGGCTTTAGAAAGTAGGCCTGTTTGATCAAGAAAAAATTTGTTTCTAAAATCGATTTGTAATTGGGGTGTTTTTTTGTTTCGATATTTAAAATAATTACAAAAACTTTCCCAAAAAAGGTTTTGGTATTTACAAAATTTCGTAAATATTAACAAAACTTTTTGTAAAGATGGCGGACCCCCGCGCATGCGTAAAAACACTTCCGAAGCTTCGTTATTTCTGAGGATGCCTGCCATACATGCAGGCAAAACGTCAGGAGAGAATGCTTCCTTCCTTCCCCTTCCCCCTTTCTCTCCCCTTCCCCCTTTCTCTCCCCTTCCCCTTCCTTCTCCTTCCCCCTCCCTCCTTCCCTCCCTTCCTTTCCTTCTTCCTTCCTTCCCTTGCCCCAGATGCCGGCCCGGGGAAGCCAGCGTTGCCTGGCCACGCCCACCCGGCGCCGCCTCCGCTTGTTCTCCTGGCACAGCTGGGAGGGGAACAGGAGGTGCTTCATGGCCGCAGATCTTCTTCTGCTGTGTGTGCTCTCTTGTTCTCCGTGGCCACGAGACGCCACCTGCTTCCCTCCCAGCCGTGCCAGGAGAACAAGCGGAGGCAGCGCCTGGCCCGGTGTACCACGGAGAGAAAGAAGAAGGAAGGAAAGGAAGGGAGGGAAGGAGGGAGGGGAAAGGAGAAGAAAGGGAAGGAAGGAAGGGGAAGGGAAGAGAAAGGGGCCAGGGGAAGGAAAGAAGGAAAGAGGGGGAAGCCTGGTCCGGCAAAGTTTGGTCCAGATCCAACATTGTTTGAGTCCACAGTGATCTCTGGATGTAGGTAAACTACAACTCCAAAACCAAAGGACACTGCCCACCAAACCCTTCCAGTATTTTCTTGGTCATGGGAGAACTGTGTGCCAAGTTTGGTTCAATTCCATCATTGGTGGGTTTCAGAATGCTCTTTGATTGTAGGTGAACTATAAATCCCAGTAACTACAACTCCCAAATGTCAGTCTATTTCCCCCAAACTCCACCAGTGCCCTAAGGGCGAGCGCGCGCGGGCCGGCCAATCGGGAGCCGCGCTCGCGCCCAACAGGCAGGGGCGGGGCTTGGCTCACTGCAGTGATGGGCAACCTTTTGAGCTTGGTGTGTCAAAATTCGCCAAAAAACCAAGCATAATTCAGGTGGGGTGCCACTTTGAGAGAAAAAACACCATAATTTTGCGATATTTAGTTTATATAACAAAAATGCATAATTGTAATATATAACTGTATTTAATAACCCAAAAACTAATTATTTAACTGCTTAGTGACTTCTTTGTTCATACTTCAGTCGGTTTCTTTTGTTGGTATTGATATTATTTAACACACATCCTTTAAAAATTGGATACAAGAAGCTAAACCAGAAGACAACATTGGGGGGGGGGGGACTAGATAGAATGCAATGAAGGCTCGAATAAAGGAAGAAGCATCTTGTCAATGGGGAGAGGAGGGAGGATTAGGGGTGAAAGAAAAAATGTATTGAAACTAAGGCAATGTAAAGATAAATGTAAAAAAAATAATTTAACACTGAGAATAAGGTGTCACAAAAGTACGTCGAGGGAAAAATTGTGAGAAGCCACTGAAATCCACAAGCATGTGGACCATTTCAACAAAAAGGAGGAAACCATGAAAATGAGCATAATCTGGCTACCAATATTTTATAAACTCTAAAATTAGGACAGTAAAGAAAGAGCAACACTCAGAAAACAGAGGGATTCCAGACAAGAATCAGTCAGGGCCAGCTAACACCTTCCAACAAAGGATTCCCCTGAGCAGGAAGGAGCCAGATTTTGAAGCTGAAGCTGCAAGGCCATTTAGTGCTAATCAAAGTGGCCAATTGCAACATTCACACTTGCCTCCAACAGAGAAAGAGTCATTTCTCCCACCCTGGACGTTATTCCACAGGGATATAAACCCCACTTGCCTAGTTTCCAACAAACCTCTGAGGATGCCTGCCATAAGATGTGAGCAAAACGTCAGGAGAGAATGCTCCTGGAACATGGCCAGACAGTTCGGAAAACTCACAGCAACCCAATGTGTGTAAAGCTTTGGTTGATGTCTTTTAATATAGGCCTTTGATTGCTTGTAATTATGTGTTTTAGCTCTGTTGCACCCCACCCTGAGCAGAGAGGCAGAAAAGAACAGGAATATACGGTCAGAAGGATGTTGGGATGGGAGGAGAGATCTAAAAACTGCAGTGAAAAGGAAGGAAGGAAGGAAGGAAGGAAGGAAGGAAGGAAGGAAGGAAGGAAGGAAGGAAGGAAGGAAGGAAGGATCTGGAAAAGGGAGGAAGAGAGAGGAGGGAATGCAGGAAGGGGCCAGCGGCTGCAGGAAACTCCCTAACTTGGCCCTCCTGCCTCAGGAAAGTTTGACTAGCTGCCAGCCCAGCCTGAGAGAGACAGAAGCAGCAGCGCCACTGGATGGGTTGAGCTGAGGAGGAGGAAAAAAAGACCCCAACCACCAAGCGTGCGCCTGTGTGTGCGCGCGCGGGTAGAGACTCCCTTCACCAAAAGCGGCCATGTCAAAGGCGCAGCCGGGTGATTGGCAGGCGAGGGGCGGAGCCGGAGGATCCTTTCTCCCGCGACGCGCTCCTGCCTTAAAGAGACAGCACACTTTTTTCCCTCTCTCCCTCTCTTTCGACTGTTTGGAGGAGCGAGCAAGCAAGCAAGCTCACTGGGTGCGCGCTCGCGCCGCCCGCCCCATTTACGAAACGGGCGAAAGCTCCTTAAAACTGTGGGGGCTGCCGTTTCGATATTTAAAAACCCTTCCGGGTTTGAAAATATGTTTTGTTATCGTTTCGGATATGCAAAAATTAACGAATGTTTAACGAATTAAGAAATTAACGAACGAAACCGCACAGGCCTATTAGAAAGTACTAAGGCCTGAATCGGTGAATCTCAAACGCAAGCCCCTAGATCAGAGCTTTCCAAGCATTGCATGTTGGTGACACATTTTTAGACATACATCATTTCACAACCCAGTAAGTCAATTTTACTAGCAAACCAGAGGTCGAACCTTATGAGAGAAATGGACACAAATAACAAAATGCATGAGGACACATCATAAGAACATTTCATTTCTATTTTTAAAAGTACTGTATTTCTTCAATTCTAAGACTCACTCCCCTTCCCCCATATAAGCATCTCTAAAGTTGGTATGTGTCTTAGACTGGCAGGTGTATCTTATATTTTTGTTGGTGGTGGCACTGAAACTAGGATGTGTTTTACAATCGAAAGTCACAATTGAAGAAATATGGTATGTGGTTTATTGCTTTTTGCACATAATCTTGTTACATTTGCACAACACACCCATACAATCTTATCTGTGTCTTCTCTCCATTTCTCTACGCTGCCAAAACATCACATGATTTAGGGCAACTTTCGGTGGCATGGAGAAAAGGAGCCAAGAGTGACTTTTGAAGAACAGGAAGAGGAAGCGGGGAAAGGATGGGAAACTATAAATTCCATAGCAAAACCTGGTATCTATTGGTTGCACCATGTTGCTGAATTTTGTATAATGGTTTGTATGAAATACTGCTATTTCTAAATGGAAAACAGAAATGTTGTACAACAAAAATGTTGCCGAAAACCAGATATGTAATAAAAAAAAATATAGCCACCTGTTTTTGATGTAATACAGTATCGATTTTGAACATTTTGCTGTGCAACATTGGTCAGACAACATTGATGCTTCCTACATAAAAACATTTGGGATGTGCAGCCTTTAGACCAGAAAAGGATGCAGCCATATTGTCGAACACTTCACTGTGTTGCTTGTATATGGATATAGTGTGCAATTACTTTTTGCATTTCCTGCAGTTTCCCAAAGCATGTAGCAAAAACAATGTACAGTGGGCCCTTTTTATCCACTGGAGTTTGGTGCCAAAAGCCCACGCAGATAACAAAATCTGTGGATGCTCAAGTCTCATTAAATGCAATTGTGCAGTAAAAATAGTTTTCCTTCTATAAAATGGTAAACAATTGAAACAAGTATTGGAGAGAGTATGAATGATAAGAGGCTTCAGCAGCATATGCCTATACATCATCATAGTGGTCAGGGCATGGGGGGTGGGGGAGTGTGCTTTTGGTGTTTTTTGTGCCAAATATTTTTGAGCTGTACCTTAATGCAGTGCCTATGTATACTGAGAACCAGATATGACTGATGTTTCTTTCCTGAAAAGCTCTGCAGTTTACTGTGCATACTGTTAGAGTATATTTTTTGATCTTTGATCCTTGATATTGTTGTTTTTAAATTGTTTTTAAATTGTTTTAATTTTTTTTTTAAATTGTGTTAGATTTTTAGCTTGTTCTTGTAAGCTGCTCCGAGCCCCAGGGAGTGGCGGAATATAAGTTTGAACAATAAATAAATAAATAAATAAATAAATAAATAAATAAATAAAATATTTTGACTACAAAGTTGCCGTTTTTCTGACTCTGACTGCTCTCAGAACTGCACCATTGGTATTTTGCCAGGAACAAAAAAAGTTCTCACAATTTGTATCAACTTTAAATATGCGATTTTTCTCCACACATAAGATTCTCAAGTAGTCAAGAACTCAAAATTTGACCTCAGTCAGGAAATCAATTTTGTTCTTGGGATCCTTTCCTTTTTTTTCTTTTCAAGGGGGCCGGTGTTCGATCAACAGGGTAAAGGAAGCACCGTTTCTGGGCTCCTTTTATTTCTTTCTTTCAAGGGAGCCTGGGTTTGAGGAATGGGGTCAAGGAAGCACCCTTCCTGGGCTCCTTTTCTATCTTGCTTTCAAGGGAGCCTGTGTTTGAGGAAGGGAGTCAAGGAGGCACCCTTCCCGGGCTTGTTTTCATTCTTCCTTACAAGGGAGCCCGGGTTTGAACAATGGGGTCAAGGAAGCACCCTTCCTGGGATCCTTTCCTTTCTTCCTTTTAAGGAAATCTGGGTTTGAGCATTGGGGTCAAGGAAGCACTCTTCCTGTGCTCCTTTTCTTTCTTCCTTTTAAGGGAGCCTGGGTTTGAGGAACAGAGTCAAGGAGGCACCCTTCCTGGGGTTATATTCCTGCTTCCTTTCAAGGGAGCCTGGGTTTGAGTAATGGGGTCAAGGAGATACCCTTCCTGGGCTTGTTTTCTTTCTTCCTTTCAAGGTAGCCTGGGTTTGAGGAATGGGGTTAAGGAAGCACCCTTCCTGGGCTCATTTTCTTTCTTGCTTTCAAGGTAGCCTGGATTTGAGGACTGGGGTCAAGGAAGCACCCTTCCTGGGCTTGTATTCTTGCTTCCTTTCAAGGGAGCCTGGGTTTGAGGAATTGGGTCAAGGAAGCACCATTCATGGTCTCCTTTTCTTTCTTCCTTTCAAGGGTGCCTGGGTTGGGGGAACATGGTCAAGGAAGCACACTTCCTGGGCTCCTTTTCTTTCTTCCTGTCAAGGGAGCCTGGGTGTGAGGAACAGAGTCAAGGAGGCACCCTTCCTGGGCTTGTATTCCTGCTTCCTTCAAGGGAGCCTGGGTTTGAGGAATGGGGTCAAGGAGACACCCTTTCTGGGCTTGTTTTCTTCCTTCCTTTCAAGGTAGCCTGGGTTTGAGGAATGGGGTCGAGGAAGCACTCTTCCTGGGCTCCTTTTCTTTCTTCTTTTCAAGGGAGCCTCGGTTTGAGGAACAGGGTCAAGGAGGCATCCTTCCTGGGCTCATTTTCTTTCTTCCTTTCAAGGGTTTGAGGAATGGGGTTAAGGAAGCATGTGCCACATGCTCCGAAATAGAAGGGAAGAAGTCACGCTTGGCAGCCAAGCAAGCTGTTTCGGGCAAAAACAAAAACAAAACTCATAGCAGCTGAGCCCTTGCCATTACGGCTGTTCAGAGAAGCAGAAGAAGCCAAAGGAAAATGGTTAAAACAGATCTTTGCACAACTGCAGTTTCCATTTCATCCCTTATTGTGACAGTTCTTATCGCTTCTGCTATAGGTTGATTGTGCCAAGCTGAGCTTCACACACTTACAAGGAAACTTTTTTTTTCTGGAATGCTAGAATCAACTTCATAGTGACATTCAATTTTGGCAGGAGCTTTCTGTGAGCCCAGGAAACAAATTTTCCAAGTTTTTTTTTTCAAAGGCTCTTTTAACTCCAAACATTTGCCACCACTGAGGGATGACTACAGAGAGCAAAGGAAGATATGCTAGTAGGTTTGTCACCACGTAAGCTGCAAATTACTTACTCCTCCTTTTTTCATACCCACCATTTCTAACAGCTTAACATTTGTATTTGGTTATCACATCCTTCCCATGAATTCCTTCAAGGAGTCCAAAATCTCCATGTGTGTTTTTGTGTTTTCAGAATCAAAGTACCTCTGTGTCTGTCGGCCCTGGATTCCCATCTGGATAGAACTGCGCTGTGAAAATCAGCTTGTTCTCATGCATCATTCCCTGCAGAGATTTGTAGAAAGAGGTTACTCGTTCTCCTTTCTGGGAACAGGAAGATTATCAAAGTGCTACTTAGGCAAACCTGAACAGCAAAGGAAGTTTAAAAGGCTGATAAGATAAGGGGAAGAGCTGAAAGGTGTACATCCCAGGTGGTTTTCAAACTGTGTTTTATCTAGTGCTTGAAAAAGTTAACATTTTTGAAAATAACTCCCAGAATCTGCTAGCTAGTAAGGCCACCGATCATGCTGGCTAACCGATTCTGGGAGTTGACATTCAAAATGTTACTTTTCTAAACTTTGATTTTATTGATTGAACTGCTGAGCAGCTCATTTTCTGGTGACTGCAATGTATCTGGAATTCATTGACCTCTGCATACGTTCTGGGAAGGATTTTAACTGGATTCCCTTTGGGGCTTCTGCACTCTAGAACTATTGAAATCCATATGACTTTTAACTGCCATGGCTCAGTGATAGAGAATGATTGAAGTTGTCATTTTACAAGCTATATATAGCCAAAGAGTGTTGGTGCCTCACCAAACTACAACTACCATTATTTCATAGCATTGAGCCATGGGGTAAAAGCTTGGAAGAATATGCAAATATGTTTGGAAAATGATCAAAAATGTGTTTCTCGGGTGTTAGGAAACCCTGCCAAGGAGAATCCTGCATTAACGAGAATCTTCATAATTTAGTGCCTATTGTGTACAAGATTCACATGCAGTAAATAGTGTTTTTATGCTAAGAAAACAGCAGTTTCTGTATAGAAATATTTTTCTGTGCTGTTTCCTGAGCAAAAAAACCCACATGTGAACGTTACAAAGAATACACCTCAAACTGCAAAAACTGCATTTTCAAAGAGTTTCTCACAGTGGGAAGAAAATTGCTAAAATTATTCATTGTTTCCTTCAAGAACTAAATTGGCAACAGTTATATCCCTATACGAAAATGACTGTGCTGGAAAGACGGCAAGAAAGAAGGGGCAACAGAGCAGTAATGATTTGCTCACTTATCCAGGCTGTACTGATGGACTCAGAGTATTGTGATATCAATTCCAGCCAATGGTGCTCCTTGCATGCCCGTATCAGTGTCCTCATCAATCTGAGGATACATTAATGGTGCAATTGTTTCTGTATTATGTTGCTGGCACCATGTGAGAGTATGCAAAGTTGTGTGAGAAAAAAAGAAGAAAGAGTGACATTATGTACCCAGGAAAGTTTCTCCTGGTTTCTACAGGGTGATGCATCATAAAAGAAACTGTCACTGCCATACATGCTGCTTACCCATGAATTCCTGAAGGATAGAGACCTAGCAGAACAATGTCGTGCATAAGTTAACACAAGCAATGATTATAAATTGTCTGCAGGTTAATGTGAATGGAACATCACAATATGTTAACTAAGCAGTATCATTATCTGTGTAGAGGCCACTAGGGGGCACTAGAGAGAGAAGGATAGTCCATTTTATGGGGGTGGTTGAGGGTGGATTGAAGGAGGAAAACCATTTCCCATTTTTCTGTTATTTTCCTCACCCATGTTGCTGTTGTGGGAACAACCCTAATATATGATATGGGAAGAGAGGAGGGAGAATAACCAGCAAAAACAAGGGAAGTGTTTTTACTCCTTCAACAACTCCCCTCCATAAGATAAAGTACCCTTCTTTGTCTAGCGGCCCCTAGTGGCCTCTGCCCAGATAATGGAACAGTACCATTGACTATGGGAGCCCCCGGTGATGCAGTGGGTTAAAGCATTGAGCTGCTGAACTTGTTGACCGAAAGGTCACAGGTTAATTTCTGGGGAACGGTGTGAGCTTCCGCTGTCAGCCCCAGCTTAGCAGTTCGAAAACATGTAAATGTGAGTAGATCAGTAGGTACTGCTCCAGCAGGAAGATAATGGGCGATACAGGAAGGACAACGCTAGCTCTTCGGCTTAGAAATGGAGATGAGCACCAACCCCCAGAGTCGAACATGACTGGACTTAATGTCAAGGGAAAACCTTTACTAACTTTACAATTAACTATATTAAACTTGTTTAAATTTGCAAGATGCCTCACGTCCCACTTTTAGGAAAGGGCATGGTGCAAATTAGTCCTCCTTCCATTCAAATGTATTGTGACAATAGGTCTGTTTGTGAAAGGTGTGTGTTTATCCTCCAACCATTGTACCTACCACCTAATCTGAGCTCTCTTATTGGGGAGTAATACCACCCAGACACTAATAAGACTTCTTTGCTGAAATAGGCACTTCCATATTATTAAATATGTTTCAACCCTCTGCCTTACAAAGCACCCCTGATAGAAGCAGATTTGAATAAGTACTAGTTTTCATATTTTCAGAGGGAGAGCAGTCATTTCTTCTTTGCAACTGTAATGTCTGTTTCTATCAGGGACAATCTAACCTAATTATTAACCTAACAAACTGGGATTCCTATCATGTCCAAAGCACCTCTCTGTCTCCACTGCATCAGTCTCCCTCTACCTCTCTCTCTCTCTCTTTACTAAACTTACCGCCCAAAGAAGAAGATGAACTCAAAAGCTTGCACACTACCTGGTGATTTTCTATTGGTCCTAAAAAAAGTGTTCCTGGGATATCCCTGTATGGAATACATTCAGGAAATCATCCAAAAATTATTCAAAATGTGTGTGTGTGTGGAGCAGACCTAAGAATCCCTGGGGTTGACATGCTAGATTGTAAGCAAAGCAGATGCAGGCACATTATTTGCAACCACCTGAGCAGGGTATAGTTCATCTTCCCTGTCTCATCAAATTCTTCACAGGTACCCAGAGAGAGGGAGTTTTACCTCATTTGTCTGATCGTTCGCATTCAGAAATAGAGGCTTCCAGCCAGAAGGGAGGGAATCGCTGTCAATTGCATAGCCATGATTCTGAGCAGTAATGAAAGCCTGTCCATTTATCATATTCACAACCGGTTGGTTCTGTCCTCTAAAAAGAGACAGGTGAATGGAGAGAGATGGAGGGAAAGGGTGTTTTGGGGAGGGAATGGGAGTGTGTGAAGGGCAGGGGAAGCAGACATCAGGGAAGAATATAGAAGGGCAAAAAATAAAGGAACACACTGTCCATTTTGGTATCATACTGTGCTTAGATAAAGCAAAGATTAGGGCTAAAGTGAAATTACCTCTTCAAATCTAGCAAGAACATTTTAGTTGTGAGGCAGTATATTCCATGCCTTGATTGATGTGTAGTGATAGTTCAAATCATGTTTGCTAGACCACAAATCCCTGTGATAGGCCAAGTTCACACTTCTTAGTAGGCAGAAATAGTGCATTTACATTGCAGTGTTAATGCCATCCAGCACTTAATGCAAAAACAACACCCACCCAGGACTTAATGAAAAAGCAATTACCATCCAGGACTTAATTCTGGATGAGCATGCTGACCTGGTCTATATCACAGAGACCTGGCTGAATGAGACTGGGGGGGGGGGGGGGGGTAATCTATCTCGCCTTTGCCCACCAGGATTCTTTGTGCAAAAGCAGGGGAAGCCTGGGAGTTGGATTTGCAGTAGTCTATTATGATTCCTTCCCCCTGATCAAGTTCCCCACCACACAGTCAACAACGTTTGAGTGTATTTACCTAAAGGTAGATAACGGGGACAGAATAGGGATAGTGTTGGTGTATCACCACCTCGCTGCTCAACAGTCTCCCTTCCTGAGCTAGCCATAGTGTCTCAGGGTTGGCGTTGGTGCTGGGAGACTTCAACATCCATGTTGAAACTGCCCAGTCAGGAGTGGCTCAGGACTTCATGGCCTCCTTGACAACCACGGGTCTGTCCCAGGTCGTGTCTTGCCCAACCCATGCTGCTGAACACACATTGGACCTTGTTTTCTGTGCTGAATGGGATTATAGGGGTGGTGACATGGAGGAACTGGTTACAGATCTGTTGTCATGGACCAATCACTACCTAGTCAGGTTTAGACTAGCATTTCTATTGCTAGTAAAAATTTTGGTGACAGCTAGACTTTTTTCTCCTGTGCTACATATGGATTTGAAAAGGATTGGTGTGATATGAAAGAGAATCAGTCTCTCATCTTCATTACTGCACTGCCTGTTAAGAAATTAGATTTATATAAAGCAGAAGGGTTACCTACCTGTTAGCCATAGGCATTTTGTAAGATGTAGCCCCAGCAGCTAGGCCAGTAATTAGACTCCCCAAACTGATTCCAAACAAAGGCTCCTGGCGATTATTCTCTAGGACCTGAAAGGCAAAGAATTCCCATCAACAATAACTATCAATAATCATTTGGTACTACACAAAGGAGTCTTTTATCTGCACAAATGTAACTGCTATCCTTATTACATTTGGTGGTACTGTTCCATTATATGGTCAGAGGCCACAAGGGGGTGCTAGACAGAAAAGGATAGTCCATTTTGCAGGGCTTGAAGGAGTTAAGCCTTTCCCCCCTGTTTCCTGGTTATTCCCCCCACCCATGTCACAACCCTTGTTTATGATATGGGAAAGGGGGAGAGAATAAACAGCGAAAATGAGGAAAATTGTTTTTGTCCTTCAACCCTCCCCCCTCCCCAAAAATGGACTATGTTTCTCTGCCTAGGCCCCCTTTTGGAGTCTGTCCAGATAATGGAATAGTACCCATTGGGTATTTTAGATTTGTTTTAAATGTACTTATTTTTCTTTTAAAACAAGATTAGAAGCTTTTCTTATTTTTTAAAAAAATACAGTAGAGAGAAATCCTAGTTGTACATTTTTTCTTATAAAAAGCTATAGGAAAATCTGCATTTTTGATCATGGATGCACTTTTCTGCTGAGGACATAACAGATTCTGTAAGTGACCTGTCAAGCAATGCTACAATAAGATAGACTGGATCTCTCACTTTACAAATTTCAGATTGTGAGAATGGAAATTCAAAGGGACAAAGGATCCAGTGCTGCACTGTAGCTGAACGATGTTTTTTCAGCAGATCCAAGAGAAGGTGACTCCCTCACTGCAACAGGTCTTCTCCTATTTCTTTCCCCTTCTTTCCCAGGAGCCATTGATTCTAAAGTCTAGTCTAGACAGTCATACCACACAGCAAGAGATTAATATGGCCAATATTTATGTCCTACCTTCCTGACATTCTCAATCAGTTCTTCTGCTTGGACTGGATCACCGGGACCACCAGAAATGAAAAGTCCATCATAGTCCATTCCAGTAAAATCATGATTCCAAGGAACCAGATGTACTTCAGCACCTCTCTGGCAAGGAAGCAAAAAGAAGGGGATGAAAAAAAAAGGATTAAGTAACAAAACTCAACTTTTAAATACTGTCCAGCAGAGCCTAACAGGATTTCATTGGGTAACTATAGCCATTCGAACTTACAATGTTATTGTGACAATACAGTGGGAAGGAGGAGAGGAATACTAACAGGGTTGGAGTCCCGAATAACTGATACACTACATTTTTCTATATTGCCCTGTCTGGATTTTGTGATCTTTCCTCTTTGTCCCTCACCAATATATCAAAGTTTCTCTATGGTTCCTCCCAAACTCTAAAACTTTCTACTGGAAAGGTTGGACTGGTGCCATCCTTGATATCTTCTTGTAGGCAGATGAAGACCCTTTAGTATTGAAAGGAAGAAAAGGACTCTCTCAATGTTGCTTTTTTCTTTTTAATAGATGTATGTTTAATTGCTTCTAATTATATTGCTAGTTTAATTATGTTGTTCCTTTTTGATGGTGAATGTTTAAGCTGTCATATTTTAAACTTTTGTAAGCTGCTTTAATATGAGTATGAGAGAAAAAAGTCCAAATCCATGCTCTCCTTAACACTCATGAACTTATGAAAATACTTGCTCCAACAACAATCGGAAATAATAATAATAAATTAATTATTTCTATCCTGCTTTCCTTCCAGAGCAGTGTACAACATAACAAAGACAGATTACATAACATAAAATAAAGTCATAAACCCTGACACATGTGAAATTAGCAATTTGTGACTTTAAAAAGTCTACATCGCCAGCCCCCATAAGACAAATAACATAAAAAGCATAATTTAATGGGTTGTTGTAGGTTTTTTCGGGCTGTATGGCCATGTTCTAAAGGCATTTTCTCCTGACGTTTCGCCTGCATCTGTGGCAAGAGGTAGTGAGGTCTGTTGGAACTAGGAAAAAGGGGTTTATATATCTGTGGAATGACCAGGGTGGGACAAAGGACTCTTGTCTTCTGGAGCTAGGTGTGAATGCCCCAACCGAACACCTTAATTAGCATTTGATGCCTGGCAGTGCCTGGAGCAATCTTTTGCTGAGAGGTAATAAGATGTCCCTATCTGCTTCCTCTTTGTTGTTGTGCTGTTCTAATTTTAGAGTTTTTTTTTTTAAATATTGGTAGCCAGACCCTGCTCATCCTCATGGTTTCCTCCCCTCTGTTGAAATTGTCCACATGCCCGTGGATTCCAATGGCCTCTCTGTGTAGTCTGACATGGTGGCTGCTGGAGTGGTCCAGCATTTCTGTGTTCTCAAACAAAATGCTGTGTTCAGGTTGGCCCACCAGGCGCTCTGCTATGGCTGACCTCCCCGGCTGAAGTAGTCTGCAGTGCCCTCCATGTTTCTTGATTCGTGTTTGGGCAATGCTGCGTTTGGTGGTCCCTATGTAGACTTGTCCACAGCTGCATGGTATACAGTAGACTCCTGCAGAAGCGAGAGGATCCCTCTTGTCCTTTGCTGAATGCAGCATCCATTGGATTTTCTTGGTGGGTCTGTAGATAGTTTGTATGTTGTGTTTCCTCATCGGCTTCCCTATGCAGTCAGTGGCTCCCCCGATGCATGGCAAGAACACTTTTCCTCTGGGTGGATCTTCATCTTTACTCTCGTGGCTTGTTTTCAGTCCTGTTTTCGGCTTGTTTTCAGTCATTGTGGCGTTGCATTTCTTTTTTCTTTCTTTTTTTTAAAAAAGTGTATTTTAGCTGATACATCCCATCAATTAACAAACCTTTACCATATATTTCCATCATTCTTGGATCAATTTTTTTCATTGACTGAAAAAAAAAAGATCAATGGCTCCAATATTGCTGCTGTTCAACTATTCTCTGAAAGGTTCACAAATGTTTCAGTTTAGCTCGTCACACTTCAAACTAATTTTTAAATGCAAGGAAAAAAGTCATATTTTTAATTACCTTTACCAGCAAACGAATTGCATTGTGCTTTACTCCACAGTCTACAGCAACAATTTTCAATGGGTTGCCTTTGCCATATACTTTGACTTCCTGTTGAGATGTGAAGAGAAGGGGGAAAATACATAGTGACAAGTAGTTCAGTTCTTTATTACTTATACAGTGAGACTTGAATTAGAAGGCGGCAGGTTAAAACACCCCTATAAAACATCTGCATCTCTGTTAAACTGATTAGAAGACCCCCTAGAACTTTCTGTGGGTGTTTGGCATTTGGCAGAGTAGCAGAGACCATAGATCTGTGGTTCTCAACCTCTGATCCTTGGACCACCAGTGGTCCACAAGAACTAAAATATGGTCCACACCCTCATCATTACTACATGATTGTAACGAGAGCAACTGGTTTGGCACTTATAGTGCCAAAGCAACAGGGCTGTTGGGAGGGGAGAGGCTGACTAGCTGCAAATAGCCCTACAGCAAGCCTCCTGACTGATGCTTCTTCTCCTCCTACCACCTAAGCAGAGCTGTTCTATGTGGCACCTGGAAGTGGGGGCGCCTTGCTGTCTTTGTTTTTAGGCCTAATCTTGGGGTTATTTGGGGTGTTGTTACAAAAACTTGTATTGGATAGACCCATCAGCTCTAGATTACTAAATACGGTTGTGCTCTCACTAGCTGAGCCTGTAATGATGTCTGTATACAGGATGCATCTTCTGTATGCCCAACAGGATGCCAGGGTGCCTCAGCTGAAGGGTCCCTCAGGTTTCCCAACACAAATTTTAATAAGGCTCAAAATGAGTTCAACAAAGTTCTTTATTAGGGTTTTTTAATCTTCAAGCAAATGAATTAAATGCCTTATAACCTTGAAAACCGATAGCTTTCTCAATCTACCAACAAGGGGCAAGCAACTGATAGTAAACTGTTTCCTTTTTCCTTAGGGAAATCTTCTGACCCCTCCTTGGGCAATCTTTCTTTACCTTGCTAGCGTGAGGCTCCTATTCCCGGCTCCAAGCTACTTTATGGATGACCCGAGTGGTCCCTTACCAGACAAGGTTTCTGTAAATCTAGCAAGCAAGCTGTAAGGTGTCCTTTAGATTTGCTCCATGAAGACCGTAGGAAATGTCCTGTTGTCTCGGGAAAGGCCATGGAGCTATCCCTTTACTCCCCCAGCAGAGCTGTGAGTAGTGATGCCTTTTTGCAGGTGGGATAGAGAAACCGACACGTCCTGCTGTTAGGCTCCAAAAAAAAGTGAAACTAACCAAAGATCCGCCCTTGACTCCAAAAACTTGGGGAAAAGGGTGGGTCTAAGGACTCTAACTCTGATTGCCAGGTTTCTGGCCCTATGGCTGCAACCTGGGGAAGCTATCTGATTGCAAAATGTATGGCTTAAGTAAATTCACACAAACTAACAAAGCAAGAAAGAGAAATTTAAATCTCCTGGCATTGCCATGCCAGCACAACGATTTTCTGTGGGCGAGCAAATGCCAACTACTAGATGCAGGCATGAGCTGGGGGGGGGGGGGCTGAGAGGCTTCAGCCCCCCCCCCCCCCGAAATTCCCATGGTGGTTTGCGAAAAGGCCTTACTGGTGCATTATTTAAACTGTTATGTTTATTCATATCATGATCTGATCATCATACTCAATATATCCCATATGCATGGGGGTATTGGGGTAACAATACAAAAGGTTTGCTAGGGTAGACCCTCTTTCATTGAATCATAGAATCAAAGAGTTGGAAGAGACCTCATGGGCCATCCAGTCCAACCCCCTGCCAAGAAGCAGGAATATTGCATTCAAATCACCCCTGACAGATGGCCATCCAGCCTCTGTTTAAAAGCTTCCAAAGAAGGAGCCTCCACCTCACTCCGGGGCAGAGAGTTCCACTGCTGAACGGCTCTCACAGTCAGGAAGTTCTTCCTCATGTTCAGATGGAATCTCCTCTTGTAGTTTGAAGCCATTGTTCCGCGTCCTAGTCTCCAAGGAAGCAGAAAACAAGCTTGCTCCCTCCTCCCTGTGGCTTCCTCTCACATATTTATACATGGCTATCATACCTCCTCTCAGCCTTCTCTTCTTCAGGCTAAACATGCCCAGTTCCCTAAGCCGCTCCTCATAGGGCTTGTTCTCCAGACCCTTGATCATTTTAGTCGCCCTCCTCTGGACACATTCCAGCTTGTCAATATCTCTCTTGAATTGTGGTGCCCAGAATTGGACACAATATTCCAGATGTGGTCTAACCAAAGCAGAATAGAGGGGTAGCATTATTTCCTTAGATCTAGACACTATGCTCCTATTGATGCAGGCCAAAATCCCATTGGCTTTTTTTGCCGCCACATCACATTGTTGGCTCATGTTTAACTTGTTGTCCACGAGGACTCCAAGCTCTTTTTCACACGTACTGCTCTCGAGCCAGGCATCCCATTCTGTATCTTTGCATTTCATTTTTTCTGCCAAAGTGGAGTATCTTGCATTTGTCACTGTTGAACTTCATTTTGTTAGTTTTGGCCCATCTCTCTAATCTGTCAAGATCGTTTGAATTCTGCTCCTGTCCTCTGGAGTATTGGCTCTCCCTCCCAATTTGGTGTCGTCTGCAAACTTGATGATCCTGCCTTCAAGCCCTTCATCTAAGTCATTAATAAAGATGTTGAACAGGACCGGGCCCAGGACGGAACCCTGCGGCACTCCGTCACTTCTTTCCAAGATGAAGAGGAAGCATTAGTGAGCAATCTCTGTGTTCGTCCACTTAACCAATTACAGATCCACCTCACCGTAGTTTTGCCTAGCCCACATTGGACTAGTTTCCTTGCCAGAAGGTCATGGGGGACCTTGTCAAAGGCCTTACTGAAATCCAGGTACGCTACATCCACGGCATTCCCCGCATCTACCCAGCTTGTAGCTCTATCGAAGAAAGAGATCAGATTAGTCTGGCATGACCTGTTTTTGATAAATCCATGTTGACTATTAGCGATGACTGCATTTGTTTCTAAGTGTTTGCAGACCGCTTCCTTAACAATCTTTTCCAGAATCTTGCCCGGTATCGACATGAGGCTGACCGGACGGTAGTTGTTTGGGTCATCCTTTTTTCCCTTCTTGAAGATTGGGACCACATTGGCCCTCCTCCAATCTGCTGGAACTTCTCCCGTTCTCCAAGAACTCTCAAAGATGGTTGCCAATGGTTCCGAAATGACTTCCGCTAGTTCCTTCAATACTCTGGGGTGTAGTTGATCTGGCCCTGGGGACTTGAATTCATTAAGAGCGGCCAGGTATTCCTGGACGACTTCTTTCCCAATTTGGGGTTGGATGTCCTCCAATCCCTCATCCACTCCATCTTGCTGAGGTTGAAGACTCTCTTTTTGTGAGAAGACCGAGGCAAAGAAGGCATTAAGTAGTTCTGCCTTTTCCCTATCCCCTGTCAGCATTGCCCCATCTTCTCCTCGAAGAGGTCCTATCGCCTCCTTGTTTTCCTTTTTCTACTGACATAAGAATAGAAGCCCTTTTTATTGTTTTTAATGTCCCTGGCAAGTCTGAGCTCGTTTTTTGCTTTAGCCTTGCGGACCTTTTCCCTACAGGTGTTGGCTATTTGTTTGAATTCTTCTCTGGTGATTTCTCCCTTTTTCCACTTCTTGTGCATGTCTCTTTTGTGTCTTAGCACAGTTAGAAGTTCTTTGGACATCCATTCTGGCTTCTTTGCACTTGTCCTATTTTTTCTCTTTGTTGGCACGGTTTGCAATTGCGCCTTGAGTATTTCACTCTTGAGAAATTCCCATCCATCCGTAACTCCCTTGTCTTTTAGTATCTGCGTCCACGGAATGCTGCTCAGCGTTTCCTTCATTTTTTGGAAATCAGCTCTCCTAAAGTCCAAAATGCGGGTTTGACTTGTCTTAGTTTCGGCCTTCCTTTGTACCTCAAATTGCAGGAGCACATGGTCACTTGCCCCTAAGGATCCTACCACTTCGACCGCATCGATCAGGTCCTCCGCATTTGTTAGGATGAGATCAAGAGTAGCCAATCCCCTTGTTGCCTCTTCTACCTTCTGGACCATGAAATTGTCTGCAAGGCAAGCGAGAAATTTGTTGGACCTTGTACTCTTGGCCGAGTTTGTTTTCCAGCAAATATCGGGATAGTTGAAATTGCCCATGACTACTACATCTCTTTTCTGTGCCTGTTTGGTCAACTGTTGGCAGAAGACTTCATCAAGTTCTTCCTCCTGGCTTGGGGGTCTGTAGTAGACGCCTACAACGACATCTTTTTGAGTCCCAGTTCCCTTGATTCTTATCCAGATGATTTCAAGCTGGTTTCCCAGATTGCTGTCTTGAATCTCTTCTGCAGCATAAGAGTTTTTGACATATAAGGCTACTCCGCCTCCTCTCCCCTTTGTTCGGTTTCTGTGAAAGAGGTTATACCCCTCGATATCTACATTCCAGCGATAGGAGTCATCCCACCAGGTTTCAGTGATCCCTATGATATCATATTTGTGGTGTTGTGCTAAAAGTTGGAGTTCGTCTTGTTTATTTCCCATGCTCTGTGCATTAGTGTAAAGACATGTGAGCCCCTGGGATCCTCCCTTGAGCTGTTTAATTGGGATTATTGTGCTTTTGGTACTTGGTCCTTGTTGTGTTTGTGCAGCCCTCCGTTTAGCCTTCTGGCGATTCCCAGACATTATGGGTAAAGTAGTGTTCGCAAGGCTGTTGTCCCCCTCCCCCGGTGGACCTAGTTTAAAGTGCGTGTAATGAGGTTTGCGAGTCTGTGAGCAAAAAGGTGTTTTCCTACTTGTGTGAGATGCACCCCATCCCTTGCCAGGAGGCCATCCTCCAGCCCCCCCCCCCCCCCGAATCAAAATCATGGCAACTAATGGATGGCATATGTTCTGTATCAGAAACTAGAGCTGATGTGGTCTATCCAATTTAATTTTCTGAATCAGCACCCCAAACCAAATTTAAAGTTGACCAAAACTGATTTTTAACCCTTTTGGTACTAATGTTGGAAAATAGGGGTCAAAGTGGTCCCTGGTCAAGATATGTATGTCCTCTACAATTGTCTCTGAATTGGCTGTAACTTTGCCTTTATTCCAGAAAAATGTAAGCTTCCTCCAAGCAACTATCCTGAAGAACCACCCCAACAATTTTCTATTGGGATTAGGAAAAAGAGAAATACCTTGCTGGACTGATGTGTGTGTGTGTGAGAGAGAGGGAGAGTATTCCTTTCATACACCAGTCTGGCAATATCAGGCAAGGTTGCTGAGGTGGGGTGACTGAGCTGCTTTGACAGCAAACCTGCAATCATGATCTATGGCAGTGGTTCTTAACTTTTTTTTTTTACCAAGGACCAAGTGGTCCTTGGTAAAAAAAAAAAGTTAAGAACCACTGCCATAGATCATGATTGCAGGTTTGCTGTCAAAGCAGCTCAGTCACCCCACCTCAGCAACCTTGCCTGATATTGCCAGACTGGTGTATGAAAGGAATACTCTCCCTCTCTCTCACACACACACACATCAGTCCAGCAAGGTATTTCTCTTTTTCCTAATCCCAATAGAAAATTGTTGGGGTGGTTCTTCAGGATAGTTGCTTGGAGGAAGCTTACATTTTTCTGGAATAAAGGCAAAGTTACAGCCAATTCAGAGACAATTGTAGAGGACATACATATCTAAAGCCTCTAGCAAGCCGTTAGATGTTGAGGGTGACATTTGAGGCCACAAAGTCTGCCCACTCTTTGCAGTTCGTTTTTTACCATGTAGAGTCCACAAGCTCTGCTGTGTATGTCCTCCTAGATTTTCTCCACAAAGTATCAGTCATTCATTCCATCAAGGAAAAGAAAAGCATGTCGGTTTCCCTTGACTTTTGAGCTACCAGCTGAGTAAAAACAAAACAAAGCCAAACACCTCAAATTCCTGTTTTTTTACACCTTCGACTTCCTTAATCTTTGAATTTGAAGTTTTGCAATTTCTTACTGGGAAGCACCTCTGCAATGTAGCCACATTTCTCACTAACTTGGAGAGGAAAGAATTAGACCATTGGTTCTCAACCTGGGGTCCCCAGATGTTTTTGGCCTACAACTCCCAGAAATCCCAGCCAGTTTACCAGCTGTTAGGATTTCTGGGAGTTGAAGGCCAAAAACATCTGGGGACCCCAGGTTGAGAACCACTGAATTAGACCTTTTTTCTCTTAGCACAAAATACATTGAAAGATGCCTGTTTTCATCTAGTTTCATCAAAAAGTAAAAATATTACAGATGTTTTTCAGTTTTCACTGTGGGGCCATGAAGTTTCTGATTTCTGATTCTGGTTTGAGTATAATCAGATCCAGTCTCTGTCCCAGTAAAAAATAAAGTTGGCTGGGAATCTGAAGCAAACATTGTAAGTTCGTCTACTACTTTTATTTACTTACTGAATTTTTATCTTGCCTTTCTCTCAAGATCGAATGTAAAGTTGCTTATCCTGGCTGATGCCATATATCTTGTACACTACAGACCAATTCACTTAAGTTGTCAGGGATCCTTAGAGACATATTGTATTTTAATACATTATACATCTTCACTCCTTCTGTGTTAGCGAATTTGCTTCCCAACGACCAACAACTCAGCATTCTTCTTCCTCATCAAATCCACCAAACGTAAGACAGCTGCAATTTTTAAAGCATCCTTTCCCAAAGTCCACATCTGATCTACAGCTGAGTAAACTATTTTCATTCTTTTAATAACCTCCTTTTAATCAGGCTCTTTTAGCACATAGATATTTCACAGCTGGAAGACTTCATGATAAGATGATCATCATCTCCTAACTAAATCATTTCACAGGTGAACTGCTGATATTCAGGAGAAAAATAGAAGCTTCTTGTGTGAAAATCTGATCTGAAGGACACATTGATGCCACTAAAAGCCCACCTCTTCATGTAAGCTGCACACAAAGGCCTAATCCATAGCTCTTTGCATCTCACAGCCTAAAGGGGTGCTGAACTGAGATGATTCAGTTTGCTCCATCCTACCAAACCTAGACTCCTATGGTCCAGTCATACTGTCCAAGCCCAGCAATGCATCTCTTGCTGAGAAGAAGAAGGCATGATGATTCACAACCAAGTGGTTCCCAACTTGAGGACCACCATCTAAGCTACAATACATTATTATTATTATTATTATTATTATTATTATTATTATTATTATTATTATTATATTATTATTATTATTATCATTATCATTATTTTTACCCCGCTAACATCTCCTGAAGGACTCAATGCGACTTACAAAGGCCAAGGCCTCAATAAAACAACAATATAACAGATACACATAAACCATAAAGCAAATCAAAGCATTAAAACAATAATAGTAAACAGTAAAAACAGTACACATAGCACAATAAAACTAAGGCCGGGCCAAGTGTAATGGGTACAGATTAAAAAGTGCTGAGTATGCTAAGTGAGATATAAGGATATTTGGGTAAGTGCAATGTGCGGACAATCTTAGAACTCTAATAAAGTGCTTCTGGGACGTGTTGCTGGGGTTTCCTATTCTGGAAAGGCACACCGGAATAGCCAGGTCTTCAAGCTCTTCCTAAAGACTGCCAACGTAGGGGCTTGTCTGATGTCCTTGGGGAGGGAGTTCCAGAGTCGGGGGGCTACCACAGAGAAGGCCCTGTCCCTCGTCCCCACTAAACGTGCTTGCGACACAGGTGCGATCGTGAGCAGGGTCTCTCCGGATGAACGAAGGGAGCATGCGGGTTCATAAACGGAGATGCGGTCACGCTGGTAGGCAGGTCCCAAACCGTTTAGGGCTTTGTAGGTGAGCACCTGCACCTTGAACTGGGACTGGAAAATGAACGGCAGCCAATAGAGTTCCTTGAACAGGAGGGGTGACCTCTCTCTGAAAGGAGCACCAGTTAACATCCTGGCCGCCGCCCATTGGACTAGCTGAAATTTCCGAGCCGTTTTCAAGGGCAGCCCCACGTAGAGTGCATTACAGTAATCCAATCTAGAGGTGACCAAGACATGGACCACCCCGGCCAGATCAGCTTTCACGAGGTAAGGTCGCAGTTGGCGCACGAGTCTCAATTGTGCAAAAGCCCTCCTGGACACCGCCGACGCCTGAGCCTCAAGCGTAAAAGCTGAATCCAAGAGGACTCCCAAACTGCGGACCTGTGACTTCAGGGGGAGTGTAACCCCATCCAGCACAGGTTGCCACCCTATACCCTGATCTGGTTTTTGATCGACCAGGAGGACCTCTGTCTTGACGGGATTGATCTTCAGCTTGTTCCTCCTCATCCAGACAGCCACAGCAGCCAAGCACTCATCCAGCACTCGAGGGGCTTCCTTGGAATTAGGTGGAAATGAGTAATAGAGTTGTGTGTCATCCCTGGATTCCTTATTGTTGGCCATATCTGGAGGTTGTAGATCAATAATATTATCTGACAACCTTGGGTTGGGAATAATAGCTAGGAATCCATTATTCTCTGGTTGGCGATGGCAGGAGAGTGGTCTGCTACTGCTGTTATAAGATGCTACATTTTTCTGGCCATGGTCAGGAATATACTATAATTACCTCAACAGATAGCTGAAGTCTCTGGATGCTAGTCATCCCTCAGCTATGCCAGGATTTGGATGTCATGGTGAGTGTTTTCTTAAATATATTGGTTTACTCGTGATACAATAAATAAAATAAATAAATACTAAGAAAATACGCAGAGTAAGTACACTGTTAAGAAAACTAAGTTGACTGAGTTCATTAGGGAGGGGCAAAATGCAACCAGCATTGATTATCTGTCCTATATACCAAGATGCAATATAAATCTACTAGTGATGATGATGGAGAATAAAAGAGTTGCGTTTGCACTGTATTTATATTTCACATAAATGTGTGCCGCATTTTATGTTCCCTTGGGCTTCTGTGTGAACTATGTCATGAACCTTTACTTTTATTTTGATTCTATGATCCTATGACTCCAGGAAAGTTCAGAAGTTTAAAAAAGAGTGCTATTGTTTTACTCTACTGACCAAAATAGACATGAGAGGCAGTTATGCTTATTTACTTACGGTAAGTGCTTGTCTAAAGTAGTAGAGGAGGCAGAGGGTGAACTAGAGCTTTACAGACAAAGATGTGTACTCTCTTTGCTCTCTACGTGCTGACTCCATCTGTGTACAAAACACATGATGTGGTCTAATTTTTATTCATGCTATCTCTCCCATGCCCTGCTTCTTCAAGCATTTTTAACTTGGCTGGGTTCAGCATCAGAAGTAGGCTAGCAGAAAAGCGTCTGACACAATGGAGTGTCGGTTATGCCTAAATGCAGGATCTGGCACTCAGCGTTAGGTAAGGAGATGCTTGCCTCCTTTATGCACATCGTTCAATGCAAACAATAGTCTTTTAACCTTTGATTTATACATGAGAATGATGAAGAATAACTTTTACACACACATGGGTTCACAAAGGACACCCAACATGACTATTCCCATCTCATCCATCTTGGACACAAGTAAAAATAACTGCAAATTGTCTCTTAAACAGTGGTAATCAAATCCTGATTTTCCAAGTGTTTGGGATTTCTGTTCCCAGAATATCTGCAGTGGGAGTTAAAGTCCATCCAGACAACAATTGTTTAAAGACTACTATCTTAGGCAGTCAGTGTACCTGTCTCTCATTAAGGGAATCTAGATGTCATAGCAAACAACCACTTAACTCTTCAAAACGGAAGATAAAGTGACAAGAGCTCAGTTCAGTCAGTACATCCTGCAAAACACAGGCCTATTGCAATTTTATTGAAATGAGAAAATCAATCCCTTCTAATTTACCATTGATTAAAAAAACTTACTAAAAGTTACTGCTTCTTGATTTATATGAAAACAGTTGTTTGCTAGGACATAGATTATCTTGTCTCATAATTACCACCACTGAAGAGCTTAGTTAATTGTCAGCTTTATTTGTGATGTTCCTTTATAAGACTATAAAATAAAGTTATAAAGATAATGAGATCACAGGAGTTCTGTTAATCTTTTTATATCTCCTTTATGTGTGCTATTTTCAGCATCTTTATAGCACTCCCGTAGCGCTAGTGGCACAGACCATCCACAGCACCTACGACAGCTGCTTGTTTGTTCTTTTAAAAATGGTAAATCAAAACATGGCTTTAGCTTTCTAAAAAGTCCCCTTTTTAGTTTCTAAACCTCATATGTTCTTTTAAAAAAAGGAGCAGAATATTAATATAATCAGTAAGATTCTAATGCAAAGGCCAAAAAATGGCAAAACGGTCTGACCCCAAATGTGTAGCACAGACATAAGCATTAACTTATTCTTTGCTCACAAGAAAGTGCTGGTGCCTACTCTAGATTGAGTCCACCAAGAACAAGCAGGAGAGATGGAACCTTCTTTCATTTTCTCTCCAAATCCTCCCATATACTGTAGCTAATGACACCAATAGAATTGAGGAGGAGTTCTGGCTGAGTAGGAGGTTGAATGTACTTGATGTACACCACTTTGAGTCCCCTCAGGGATGAAAAAAGTGGTATATAAATACAGTGGTATATAAAGTCCTAAACAGTTTGGGACCCGCCTACCTGCATGACCGCATCTCCGTATATGAACCCACATGATCTCTCCGATCATCTGGAGAGGCCCTGCTCACGATCCCACCTGCGTTGCAAGTGCAATTGGTGGGGACGAGGGACAGGGCCTTATCTGTGGTAGCCCCCTGACTCTGGAACTCCCTCCCCAAGGACATCAGACAAACCCCAACATTGGCAGTCTTTAAGAAGAGCTTGAAGACGTGGCTGTTCCAGTGTGCCTTTCCAGAATAGGAAACTCCTAGCATCATGTTCCAAATGCACTTTACTAGAGATTTAAGATTGTCTGCACACCGCATCTACCTCTACTAACCTATACATTTCACCTGTCATGTCCAGCACTTTTAAAATCATTACATCTGGCCCGGCCTTAGTTTTAAATGCGTCGTGGTGTTATTGTTCTAATGTTTATTGTTATTGCTTTAATGATTATTGTTTTGCTTTATGAGTTTTATTGTTGTATTGTTATGCTGTTGTTTTATTGAGGGCCTTGGCCTTTTGTAAGCCACACCGAGTCCTTCGGGAGATGTTAGCGGGGTATAAATAAAGATGATGATAATAATAATAATAATAATAATAATAATAATAATAATAATAATAATACAGTAAATAAATAAGTCCCACCATTCCTTTACATGGCATGTTAATCCAGATCAAACTCACATGTCTACTTATAAGTAAAACTGATCTTCGAAGCTAAACAGGGTCAGCTGGTTAGTGCCTGGATATGAGACTAACAATGAATATCTGATGCTGTTGGACTATATTTCAGGGGAATGTATTGGCAAAACCCACCTCCGGGTATTTCTTGCCTAAGAAAACCCTATGAAATTCACAATATCACTATAAATTGATAGATAACTTGAAAGCACATACATACAAAGCATGACAGACATTTAATAGAGTTCATGGATTAACATTATTGACTCAACATTAAAACATAGAACAAAACAGAGTATATTCGCTTATGCCCGCTAGCATCCATATCAGTGAAGAATTAATCTGCTCCGGATTTTTTGCTTAACATGTAAGGAGTTATCCAAGGCAATTAAGTTGATCTCTGTCCCCAAAATAGATTCAGCACCTTGGATAACTCCCTTCAAATTCAGATTAAGTCCATGAGCAGGTTCACTACTCACTAATAAGGAAACCATGAACCACCACTGTATTGATGCTAAAGCTACTTAGAATTGTACCGTACATGTTTTTGCTCTTTTCTATCTCATTATGGTCCATACAGACCTTACCTGCACTTGCTATATATGTAAAAACCTGACAGGATCTCTAATGATGCAATGATAAAATATCTTGTATGGCCATGAATGCAAATAACTTGGGCTGGATTTAAGCTATATTAGAGGAAAAAACTTCATATGGGATTTCCGTTTTCAGTCGCAAAAATACATAGCTTGTCAGGTCTGGTTTCTACATTGGGTGCATAAACATTTTGCTCCGCCAACATTTTTAAGCAAAATAATCCCAGACTAATATGAAGATCAAAAACATAATGCTTCAGATTCTTGCGTTTCTCTAAAAATTCTCATTTTGTTTTTAAATCAAAGGATATGCCAATATTACATGTGTTCATTTTATGCCACAGACTCGTCTAGAGGAAGGCTTAAGTATGAGCACAAGCAAAAGTAAAAAGGGTCAAAACCAGACTGATCTGCCCATCTGAATTTTTCCCCTTAAGTTTACCTCATTCTACTACTGCTTATGTATCTGTACTCTGAAATGCATCAAACCAGAAGCATTTTAGATGTCAGGGTTTTTTTTTTTTCAGGTTTAGAAATGTGTGCACTTGCATATACATGCATAATAAGGTATCTTGGAGATGGGACTCAAATCTAAACACAAAGTGCATATATGTTTCATATACATCCAGAGGTGGCCCTAGGTAATTTTCAACGGTAAGCAAACAGTATTTTGGCACCCCCCCCCCCCGCCCCAACCAATCACTGATATATATTTTCTGTTCGTCGTGGGAGTTCTGTGTGCCATATTTGGTTCCGTTCCATCATTGGTGGGGTTCAGAATGCTCTTTGATTGTAGGTGAACTATACATCCCAGTAACTACAACTTGCATATGTCAAGGTCTATTTTCACCCAAGAGCGCCCCTGGGCAAAATCAACTATACTGCAAATGCTTACTTTGCGTAATGGTTGAGCCGCCCCTGTATACATCTTATATGCCTCTCCTGAGGGAAACTTCATACAATAAAAGCTTGTGTACATTGAACCATCAGAAAACAAAGCTCTCACAATCTCAGTCACCCATGTGGACAATTTTGAATTTTAGAGGAATTTGGTGTAAAGGATGCTCAACCTGTATTTGCAATGGAATTATTTTCTAGATTCCTAGATAAGACTTAGATTGATTTTCTCTAGTGCATTGCTTTGCTGTACCATTCTATTAATTAGGAAATCTTTCCTTATATTATTACAGAAATCCTCTCCTTTTACATCTTCTCCTTTTTTACAAAAATGAAAAGATGGAAAATTGCCACACAATTGGCAACATGAGTGCGGACAAAGCAAGAAAAGGGACAGTCTTCATTCAATTGCCCATGCTGATGCCCTGAACCTGAACCCATATGTGACAAATACATAAATCTGTCTCACTAGAAGCAGTAGTAAGAAGCAACAATTTTTACCACACTATACTATTTAATAGTTTTTTAACTTTTGTATTGCACTTTTTAAACAATGACTAAAGTGTAGGATTGCTAGTTGCCTAGAGTGCCCACGGGGAGAAAGTTGAGGTGTAAATAATAATAATAATAATTATTATTATTATTATTATTTGCCGATACATCACACAGTCCCGGACACTTAGGAAGTGTCCGACATGTGATCCAATACAATAGCCAGCAGAGTGATTTTGTTTGCTGTGGACCCATCTTGTTGTGTTTCAAATAATTATTATTGTTTGGGTGTCCTCCTGGACTCATCACTTACGTTTGAAGCTCAAGCATTGGCGGTGGCCGGGAGGGTCTTTGCACAATTGAGACTCGTGCGCCAACTGCGACCATACCTCATGAAGGCAGATCTGGCCAGGGTGGGCCATGCCTTAGTCACCTCCAGATTGGACTACTGTAATGCACTCTACGTGGGGCTGCCTTTGAAAACGGCCTGGAAATTTCAGTTGGTTCAACGGGCGATGGCCAGGCTGTTAACTGGTACTCCTTACAGGGAGAGGTCAAACCTCCTGTTTAAGGAGCTCCATTGGCTGCCGTTCATTTTCCAGCCCCAATTCAAGGTGCAGGTGCTTACCTACAAAGCCCTAAACAGTTTGGGACCCATCTACCTGCGTGACCGCATTTCTGTATCTGACCCCACACGATCTCTTCATTCCTCTGGAGAGGCCCTGTTCACGATCCCACCTGCATCACAAGCATGATTGGTGGGGACGAGGGACAGGGCCTTTTCAGTGATGGCCCGTGACTCTGGAACTCCCTCCCCAAGGACATCAGGCAGGCCCCAACATTGGCAGTCTTTAGAAGGAGCTTGAAAACGTGGATGTTCCAGTGTGCCTTCCCAGAATAAGGACTCCCAAGCAATATGTCCCAAATGCAATTTACGAGAGCTTTAGTACTGTCTGCACGCCCACCTATCTTAAAATATCCAACCTACTTCCCTGGACATGCCCAGCATTTTAAAATTTTAATTCTCACATTTGGCCCTGCCACTGGTTTTTATTTGCGTTGTGTCATTATCGTATTGTTTTGCTTTGTTATGAGTTATTTATTGTTGTATTGTTGTTGTTATGTTTTATGATGTATTTGGGCTCGGCCTCTTGTAAGCCGAACCGAGTCCTGCGGGAGATGGTAGCGGGGTATAAATAAAGGTTTATTATTATTATTATTATTATTATTATTATTATTATTTGAAACACAACAAGATGAGTCCAAGGCAGACATATTATAATTATAATTATAATTATAATTATAATTATTATTATTATTATTATTATTATTATTATTATTATTATTATTATTCCCACAAGGATCCAGCAGTTGTCACCATAGTATTCATTTCCCAAGAAAGGCTAAGCAGCACTTCCCAAGCAAAGTGATGTGAACAAATAGCAGGAGATAATTCCTCTGCTTTTCCATTTGGCACAGTCACCAAAAAGGCTTCCCTTTCTTAGAAGACTCATTCTACTCTCTATCAGCCAAATATTTCTTTAATGCTACATGATTATAGCACTTTGATACCATTTTAACTCCCATGGCAAGATCCTCTGGAATCCTAGGATTTGCAGTTTAGGGAACACTTCTCTTTCAGAGAGTTCTACATGTTCTGCCAACTCCAGGATTAAATAGGATGTTGCCATAACAGCTAACATGGGAGTTTAGGGTTATCATTATGTAGTGAAGAAGAGGCCTAAGGCATTTTAGTATTTTGCAAACAGATGCATAATCTGTAAGGGGACTTCTTGAAATACAAACAGCTCTAGTGCAGTAAGAGAGCATGTGGTTATGCTAAGCATTCCTGATCTTTTCTTTCCCTAGTCAGGTATATTTTTAAAACACAAATATTTAATCTCATGGTTTTCAGAGGCCAAATGTAGCACACAAATACTTGCATGTAGCAAGAGTACATTTTGGAGAGTGATAGTAATCTGCTCCCTAAACAAAGCCAGTCCTAGATATGATTCCACTTGATATAAAAAGGCAGGACAATCCAACTCATCATCCTGGAAGGCAGTAGGTTAATTTAGGCCAAGCGGGGCAGAGTGAGTGGCATGCCCAGCAAAGTGGAGTAAATAACAGACTCAAGAAGAATGGATGGGGTGTTTGATGATTGAAGTGGTTGCTTCATTCTGCCTACTTGTAGGGTCATATCTGCCCACAGGCAATCCAAGCAATGGTACGAGGGCTTTTTTTTTAAGTAAGATCCATTTTGTTGTAGACACTAGTAGTTCACACGCATTCCACAACGAGCATGTGCGTTGTGTACCGGCATGCCTCGGGAACAACTGTGCTCAGTTTCCGCTCTGTAGCTAACCTGTACGGTTCTGTTCTGTGCTTTAAAAATGTTTAAGACTATCAACTCACCCGCCGCATGTGAGGTTCGCTCAGTGATACAGTTTTTGTCAGCAAGGAACCTGCCTGCTGCAGAAATTCATCGACAAATTTGTGAAGTGTACGGTGATACTGTTATAAGTGAAAGCAAAGTGCGTAAGGGGGTACGACAATTCAAAGATGGCCATGACAACATCCATGATGAGGACCGCTCCAGTCGCCCTTCTTTGATTACAGACGATTTGGTGGCTTCAGTTGAAGCGAGGATTTGTGAGAACAGGCACTTCACAATAACAGGTCTCAAACGAATTTCCTCACGTGTCGAGATCAATGCTTTACAACATTGTTTCTGAACACTTAAAGTTTAGGAAACTGTGCTCCCGTTGGGTCCCGAAACTCCTAACAGAGGACCACAAAAACCAAAGATTTGAGTGTGCGATCAAATCAAATCGTCTGTAATCAAAGAAGGGAGACTGGAGCGGTCCTCATCATGGATGTTGTCACGGCCATCTTTGAATTGTCGTACCCACTTACACATTTTGCTTTCACTCATAACAGTATCACCGTACACTTCACAAATCTGTCGATCAATTTCTGTAGCAGGCAGGTTCCTTGCTGACAAAAACTGTATCACTGAGCGAACCTCACATGCGGAGGGTGAGTTGATAGTCTTAAACATTTTTAAAGCACAGAACAGAACTGTACAGGTTAGCTACAGAGCGGAAACTGAGCACAGTTGTTCCCGAGGCATGCTGGTACATGACGCATGCGCTCATTGTGGTATGCGTGCGAACTACTAGTGTCTACAACAAAACGGACCTTACTTAAAAAATACCCTTGTAGATGCCCATGGCAACCCCCAAACACAATACACAGGTATCTGCATGTACATATCATTTTACTAACATTATACAGATAAGTAAATTGGCTAGTATAATGGAGTATTCTGATGTAATTAATTGATAATGAAATATTTACCTTGGTTGAAACTTCAGCAATCAAGTTTCTCTTGTTTGGATCCGAAAATTCCACCGGCTGACCTTCGAATTCAATTTTGCCAAGGACAGTTCCCTGTTCAAATTAAGAATTAAACAGATGAGAGCCAAGAAGAACGGACAGCTCCACCAGGTATTGTTGGATAAATTCTCTTCAGAGGTAAAATAGCTCCTTGACATCTTTTGTTTTACATCTTTGTAAGTCTTTTTTTTAAAAAAATTAAGGCAACTGAAATAGAAGCAGAAGTTACAAAAGTCCCTTTTATTTATTATATATATACCCCTCCCTTCTCTCTCCGGAGGGGACTCAGAGCAACCTTACAAGCAGGCAACAGTTCAATGCTATATAAAATATATATTATTTATTTATTTACTATATTTGCATACCACCCCTCTCAGCCTGCAGGCGACTCAGGGCGGTTAACAAGGCAGCAATTCAATGCCAACTACAGCATAAAAACATTTTAAAACATTAATATATAACATAAAATCATAACAAAGTCAGTTAAAACTTAAATCACAAGTGTCCCTTAGTTAAAACATTATCCGAAATCATCATCCATATTTCTATGTCTGTTATACTGCATTGCCAAACGCTTGCTCAAACAGCCACGTCTTAACTTTTCTCTGGAATGCTAAAAAGGGGAGGGGGATGATCTAATGTTCCTAGGAAGCGTGTTCCACAACTGAGGGGCCACCACTGAGAAGGCCCTGTCTCTCATCCCTGCCAGACATGCTTGTGACACCAACGGGAATGAGAGCAGGGCCTCCCCAGACAATCTTAAAGTTCTAGCTGGATCATAAGGGGAGATACATTCAGACAAGTAAGTTGGGCCAGAACTACCGTATATACTCGAGTATAAGCTGACACGAATATAAGCCGAAGCACCTAATTTTGCCACAAAAAAACTGGGAAAACGTTTTGACTCGAGTATAAGCAGAGGGTGAGAAATGTAGCTGCTATTGATATTCATTAGGAGGTTAAATGTTTTTGAGTATTTACATAAAATTTAAGATAAGACTGCCCAACTCTGATTCAACCAGTATTCTAACCTCCTTCAATGTAAATGTGCTTACCTATTACCTATAATGATAGAATAAAATAATATATGTAATAACATGTAATAACAATAATAAAGTAAAAAATGGAAATTTAATTTAATAACAATAGTAACAACAATAAAGTAATAAATGTAATAATAACAGTAATACCCATAATAGTACCCATTACTCTGGCCCGGCCCAGTTTTATTGTGTCTTGGTGTATTGTTTTATTGTTTGTTGTTTAATATTGCTTTAACTGTTTTTAATTTGCTTTAGGTTGTGTATTGTTGTGTTGTGTTTTGAGGCCTTGGCCTTTGTAAGCCACATCGAGTCCTTCGGGAGATGCTAGCGGGGTACAAATAAAGTTAATAATAATAATAATAATAATAATAAGAAATAATAATAGAGTAAAGTAATAAATGTAATAAATATAATAATACAGTAAAATGTAAATGTAATAATAGAATAAAATAATAAATGTAATAAAAGTAATAATAGAGTAAAATAATGTAAATGTAATAATAATAATAATAATAATAATAATAATAATAATAATAATAATAGAGTAAAATAATAAATGTAATTAAAATAATCCTAATAGCAGAGTAAAAAAATAAATAACCTTGACTCGAGTATAAGCTGAGGGAAACTTTTTCAGCCTCAAAAATGGGCTGAAAAACTCAAGTATACACAGGATATAAAACAAACAGTGAATTAAAATAAACATTTACATACTTTGCTACAACAGATGTATATTATTTCACAAAGTCATACAAAGGTTTATACTATGAGCATTATACTATGAACATTATGCTGGGGCATGGCGATGGAAGTTGCATACTGTCCTATTGCTTCTTTTTAGCCACACACATTGGTTTATTTCCATATAAAAAGGACAATGTATGTAACCTTTGGGATTCTGAAAAGTGAAGCTCTTGGAGTGTAGTCAGGCATGTAGCCAGGGGGGGAGGCTCGGGGGGCTTCAGCCCCCCCCTTACCCGGCGCAGCTCTTAAAGCTCCGAAACTTTTTCATGTTTGTATCGCGATAGAAGGCCTTATTGTTGGGCACTTATTTAAAACTGTTATGTTTAGTTCATATCATGATCTGATCACGCATACTCAATATATCCCGGCATATGCATGTGGGTTTATTGGGGTACAGTGTATACAAAAGGTTTGCTCAGGCTAATAACCACTCTTCACTTCAGACTCATCGCCCGCCCGCCCCCCCGAAACATCAGCCCGGCCTCCTCGTCGAGAACTCCCCTGAAAAATCGAATGAATACAGCCGGCCCTGCGCACCTATAACGAATATCTTGGTTTACGGGCCTGAGTGGTATTTAAGGCATATTCTTACGCACAGAACAGCTCTTAGAGTCAGGAAGTTCTTCCTAATTTTAAGTGAAATCTCTCAAATAACCCCTACAACTTGTACATGTTTCCTGGTGGTTCCAGGGAGCTGACAGGAAATTACATCCTGGCTTTACAGGCCAATGGATACTCCACCTCAGACATCAGAAGAGCTGCAAGACCGAGAACAAGGCACAACAGTCAAGACAAAGATCCACCCAGAGAAAAAGTGTTCTTGCCATACATCAAGGGAACCACTGACTGCATAGGGAAGCTGATGAGGAAACACAACATACAAACTATCTACAGACCCACCAAGGAAATCCAACAAATGCTATGTTCAGCAAAGGACAAGAGGGATCCTCTCACTTCTGCAGGAGTCTACTGTGTACCATGCAGCTGTGGACAAGTCTACATAGGGACCACCAAATGCAGCATTGCCCAAACACGAATCAAGGAACATGAAAGGCACTGCAGACTACTTCAACCAGAGAAGTCAGCCATAGCAGAGCACCTGATGAACCAGCCTGGACACAGCATATTATTTGAGAACACAGAAATGCTGGACAACTCCAACAACCACCATGTCAGACTACACAGAGAAAGCATTGAAATCCACAAGCATGTGTACAATTTCAACAGAAAGGAGGAGACCATGAAAATGAACAAAATCTGGCTACCATTATTAAAAAACTCTAAAATTACAACAGCACAACAACAGAGAGGAAACAAACCAGGACATCTAATCACCTCTCAACAAAAGTTTGCTCGAGGCTCTGTCAGGCCATTATATGCTAATCAAGGTGGTCAGTTGAAACATTCACACCTAGCTCCAGCAGACAAGAGTCCTTTGTCCCACCCTGGTCATTCCACAGATATATAAACCCATTTTCCTAGTTCCAACAGACCTCACTACCTCTGAGGATGCTTGCCATAGATGCAGGCGAAACGTCAGGAGAGAATGCCTCTAGAACAGTGTTTCTCAACCTGGGGGTCGGGACCCCTGTGGGGGTCACGAGGGGGTGTCAGAGGGGTCGCCAAAGACCATCAGAAAACATAGTATTTTTCTGTTGGTCATGGGGGTTCTGTGTGGAAAGTTTGGTCAATTGTTGATGGAGTTCAGAATGCTCTTTGATTGTAGGTGAACTATAAATCCCAGCAACCACAACTCCCAAATGTCAAGGTCTATTTTGCTCAAACTGCACCAGTGTTCACATTTGGGCATATTGAGTACTCATGCCAAGTTTGGGCCAGTTCCATCATTATTTGAGTCCACAGTGCTCTCTGGATGTAGGTGAACTACAATTCCAAACGTCAATGTCAATGCCCACCAAACCCTTCCAGTGTTTTCTCTTGGTCATGGGAATTCTGTGTGCCCAGTTTGATTCAATTCCATCATTGGTGGAGTTCAGAAGGCTCTTTGATTTTAGGTGAACTATAAATCCCAGCAACTCCAGCATTACCAAATGACCAAATTAATCACCCCCAACCTCACCAGTATTCAAATTTGGGAGTATTGGGTATTTGTGCCAAATTTGGTCCAGTGACTGAAAATACATTCTACATATTTAGATTACCATTCATAACAGTAGCAAAATTACAGTAGTGAAGTAGCAACGAAAATAATATGGTTGGGGGTCACCACAACATGAGGACCTGTACTAAGGGGTCGCGGCATTAGGAAGGTTGAGAACTACTGCTCTAGACCATGGCCATATAGCCCGAAAAAACCTACAGCAACCCAATCCCTACAACCCTGTGGAGGGCTGAAGGGACTTTCTGCGGCTCAACTTGTACATGTTTCCTGGTGGTTCCAGGGAGCTGACAGGAAATTACATTCTTCTGCACAATGGAAGCTGCTTTGCCTAATTTTGCATTGAAACCAGAGATTCCCCCTTTTGTACTCATTTCTGGGTAGATCTTGTGGGGGGGGGGGGGGGCACTTACAAGAGTTCACACAATTATGCAGAAATAAATATTGCTACCAGGTCAGAAATCTCCAATTCTTCAGTAATCAAGGTACATTTATAAATGCATGCAGCACATAGTGGAGAGAATATTGCTGCCTTGAAATCATAATCCTGTTGTACTTGATGTGGAAGGGCTATAGCTTGGGGGCAGAGTACATGCATTGTATGCAAAAGCTTTCAGGTTACCTGGCATCTCTGATTAAGACTGGAAAAAATTCACAACTGAAAAACCTGCACAGCCATTATACATGCTGCAAAGCTAGATAGGCCAACAGTGGTGTAAGGAAGCTTCCAATGTTACCTGATCACATTTTAAAAAAAATAACTTTCCCCATATTGTCTTTTGGCCTATTCCCAAAGGCATTCATTTCAAAGATCTTTTATCTACCTTGTCTCGAATGATTTTTGAGAGCATCCTGGTATCAATCCCATAAAGAGCGGGGACCTGGAAAAAACAGAAATGCAGGCAAATTAAAATATCAGGAGTGGAAACTGAAACAATGCCTTCAGAATATTGATATAAACTAACCTTGGACAACATTAACAAAAACTAACAATGTTCACACCAATCAGGAAACAAAGGCAGGTTTTCAACAAAGGCAGGTTGTGGAGTCTGTGTCAAACACATGGTACACACTATTTATATCATTTAATATGGCCAGATCATCTTTAAAATAGCCGTGTGCATAAACATGATTGTGTTTTTTCTTAAACATTCTAAATCAGCTGCCATTCTATTGAAAGTTATGATTTTTCAGTGCATATTTACACTGTGAAATTTATATTTATAGCATTTCAATTATTATAGCCCTGTCGCTGCCATCAATCTTGGAAACTGAAGCAATGTGCAGGCATTTTTCTGTTATGAGATAAATTCTACTATTGTTGTATGCTCAACTATAGCTCCCATAGCTCACTAGAAGGAGAAATACACTAGTATCTGGGGGGAAATAGTGGTGGGGAAGTGAGGTTGGTGGGGACAAGGAGCAGGGCCTTCTCGGTGGTGGCCCCTCACCTGTGGAATACGCTCCCTGGGGAAATTAGGTCATCAACATACCTCCTCTCTTTGAGAAGGAAACTAAAAACATGGATATGGGACCAGGCCTTTGGGTAATCTGGCAGACAGACAAAGGACAATGATGACTAGAGTTGGATAGGATTATGACAATGCGGGATGAATTTACGGATTTTGAACTTGGCGAACGTTGATCACTGGATTGGCTTTTATTAGTTGTTATTGTATAATTGGACTGTTTTAATTATTTATAACTGTCGCTGCTATGTATTTTATCTTACTATGTGTATTGCTGGGATCGAATTGTGCCTTTTGTAAGCCACCCTGAGTCCCCCTTTGGGGGTTGAGAAGGGCGGGGTAGAAATGTTCGAAATAAATAAATTATCTTCAAAGCTAGCATTTGATGGGAATGAATAGGGGGCTCATCCAGACAGGCCAATATCCCGGGTCCTGTCTCAGTTTTACTGGAAGTGTTCAAACAATGCTTTCGGTAAAACCAAATTAATAAAACACCTGATAAGATCCGGATCTTATGGTAAGATCTGGGTCTTACCAGGTGTGGCCCCTGTGTGGATTGGCCCCGGGGATCATGTGATCCACACAGATATCTCAGTTTTTCAGGGTTCAGGAGCCCAAAAATCTGAGAGGGCACCCACCTCCTCCCCCAAACCGCAAACCCACACTAGAAGACGGCAGGGGGAGCAATTTTCCTCCTCCGCCTCCCCCATCCCAGGTCTTCTGGCATATTATAATGGCAGCCAGGTAAGTTTTCTTTGTTTTTTACAGGTAAATTTGGGGGACTTTGGGGTGGTGACACACCATTCTGATTGTTATTAGGATGGCATATAGCTACCCTCTCCAGGAAATCCTGGGGGGGGGGGGTATTTGTTTGTTTGTTTTTTTGGTGGGACTGAGGACAAAAATCCACACAAAAACAGGTTTTTAAAACTTGTTTTGGCATGGATTTTTGGAGTGCGTGGAATAAATCCCTAAACGACTCCAGCCCAGTTTACCTGTCCAAACAGATTCTCCCCTATGAACCATCAAGATTGTTAAGATCGTCTGGAGGGGCCCTGCACTCGGTCCCACCATTCTCACAATCGCGTCTGGTGGGGACGAGGGACAGGGTCTTCTCGGTGATGGCCCCTCGGCTCTTGAACTGTCTCCCACTGGAGATTAGAACTGCCCCCTCTCTCCTGACTTTTAGAAAACAGGTGAAAACCTAGCTCTGGAAACTGGCATTTGACAAGTGAGTCAATAACTCGTGGCTATATGGATGGATGGTGATGAACAGCGATTTTATTGTGACGACTTGGCCACTGTAATTGTAATTATATGATTGTATTTTTTGGTATTTTAATGTTTTAGTGTATTACGGAATGTGATGTTTTTAAATGATTGTTTGTGATATTGCTGTTGGAAACCGGCCTGAGTCCCTCTACAGAGGTGAGAAGACCGGTATATAAAAGTTCTAAATAATAATAATAATAATAATAATAATAATAATAATAATAATAATAATAGCACCCGGAGAGACCTTAAAAAGAAAATCTGACAACTGAACCAAGTTAAACACCACCTAACATTCCAAAATCAAGAATTCTCTTCAACAGAGGAATGGGAATTCTGCAGAAAAACTCTAACAATATGCTGCTTTAGCCAAATAACATTATTCAAAATGTACTGGGATTAGAATACAGACATTTCAAAAAAAAAACTGTGTGTGTGTGTGTTATCTTTCTTGTTTGTGTCTCAGCGCTGAAGCCTTTCGATAGTTAACATTTCCAAAATAATGTTCTACAAGCAGTTATCTCTTCTAGCCCTCACCTTTTCTTCTTTCAACCACTGCCCAAGGGGTTTGACAGCCCGCCAATGGCTGTATTCGTTGCTATAGTCCAACACCAGCAATCCTGAAACCTGTGAAAATGAGGGCAAATGTGACTGGAGGATTTTTTTTAATAAACTCTGAAGTCAGTCCTATGATGAAGCCAATACATAATATTAAATTGTAGATTATATTATGACTATTTCGTGGAAGTTTTCACTAACCATAACAGAAGAAAAATAAAGAATACCAATTTACTCACCACTGGTAAGGCAACTATCTTTTTTGCTACATCAAGGGATGTTTAATCAGCTCTGAGGTTTCCTCTTCTTACCTTGATTCCATCAGATTCCAAGAATCTGCTGAGTCCCATTTCATCCAAAGTTGCAGTATCTGGGACACCGCCGTTTCCTATGATGGGATTAACCATTGTGAGGATCTGCCCATGGTAGCTGGGATCAGTCAGACTTTCGGTGCAGCTGGAATTAAACCCAATGCAAAATTATTTTTTAATGCATGAGAGGGGAGAAAAAAGGCAACAAAAATTGAAGTTCACTACCAGAATGGCAAACCCAGCTCTAGTTTCTACACAATGCTTCTGGAGCATAAAACTCTACTCAGGGGTGTCTCAACCCATTACGCAAAGTAAGCATTTGCAGTAGAGTTGGTTTTGCCCAGGGGCGCTCTTGAGGTGTTCTTGGGGAAAAATAGACCTTGGCATATGTGAGTTGTAGTTACTGGGATGTATAGTTCACCTACAATCAAAGAGCATCCTGAACTCCACCAATGATGGAATTGAACCAAATATGGCACACAGAACTCCCACGATGAACAGAAAATATAGATTAGTGATTGCTTGGGGGGGGGGGCACCAAAATACTGTTTGCTTACAATTGAAAATTACCTAGGGCCGCCTCTGACTCTACTCGAGCTTTAGTTGTTCAAGTTGTTGGATGATTAACAGGACAAAAACATAGGGTAGAATTCTACAACACAGGAGTGCGGCTGCCAGGCTATTCTACACTCAAAAATTGGAAGAAATTGCAATTGCATTCATAGATGATAGACTGTAAAATATAAAATTTCACTGAAATTGATGGTTTTGGTTAAAGAAAAAACATAGCAACAAAATTTAAGCAAGATTGACAACCAACCTCTTGTTATGTATTTAAGAAACCACTGGGATAAGTCATCAGCAACTGGTTTTTAAGTTTAGCAGATATTAAATAAAAGTAAGTTTGGATTACCTAGGTATGAGAGACATGTAAAAGGATAATATAGGAAGGAGGACAATTAAACATTTATTACAATCAACTGCGTGGTTGGAAACCATGCCTTTTTTATTTATTTTATTTTATTTATTTAGAAGTTTTATATACCAGTCTTCTCACCTCCAAGGAGGGACTCAGGCCAGTTCACAACATGTGTTCATAAACAGTAATATATAAAACAGCACAATGCATCATAATTATCCATTAAAATATAAGTACAATAAAAACATCATCACATTACACAAGCCAAGTCGTCAGTACAGTCACAATTCATCGCCATCCTTCCATGTGGACAAGAGTTATTGACTCAATCTTCAAATGCCATATTCCAGAGCCAGGTTTTTATTAGTTTCCTAAAGGTCAGGAGGGAAGGAGCAGATCTAATCTCTGGTGGGAGGGAACTCCAAAGCCGAGCAGCCACCACCGAGAAGGCCCTGTCCCTCGTTCCCACCAAACGCGATTGTGAAGGTGGTGGAACCGAGAGAAGGGCCCCTCCGGAAGATCTTAGTAACCTTGATGGTTCATAGCGGAGAATCTGTTCGGACAGGTAAGCTGGGCCAGAGTCGTTTAGGGCTTTATAGGTCACAACCAGCACTTTGAATTGTGCTCGGAAGCTAATCGGCAGCCAGTGGAGCTGGTGTAACAGAGGGATCGTATGATCTCTGTACCCCGCTCCTGTTAGCAATCTGGCTGCCGCTCGTTGGACTAATTGAAGTTTCTGCGCAGTCTTCAGAGGCAACCCCACGTAGAGAGCATTGCTAAATGGGATGTAACGAGAGCGTGGACCACCGTGACCAAGTCAGACTTCCCAAGGTACGGGCGCAGCTGGCACACAAGTTTTAATTGTGCAAAAGCTCCCCTGACCACTGCCGAGACCTGGGTTTTGACATTTGTATGGTTGTGGTTTGTAGCTTTTATTTTTTAAAATCCTGTGGGTTTTTTTTTAAAGGGTATTTCACAGCCACCTATATATATTCTGATATTCTTTCTCAGAACTGAGTGATCTCTACAGAATGATCCTTATAAAAGGCCAGTGCTTGCATGCCAAGCTGCTCCTAGGTTCATCAATCATACCCTTGGTTCTTCTTCTAATGTGAGAAAGTTTCAGTTTCCCAGTCTCATCTAAACTTAAATGCAGGGGCGGCTCAATCCATTATGCAAAATAAGCATTTGTAGTATAGTTGATTTTGCCCAGGGATGCTCTTGAGGGAAAATAGACCTTAACATATGCGAGTTGTAGTTACTGGGATGTATAGTTCACCTACAATCAAAGAGCATTCTGAACTCCACCAATGATGGAATTGAACCAAATATGGCACACAGAACTCCCACGACGAACAGAAAATATATATCAGTGATTGGTTGGGGTGGGTGGGGGGGGCAAAATACTGTTTGCTTACCATTGAAAATTACCTAGGGCCGTCTCTGCTTAAATGTAAACAGATTTTGATTCCTTCCTCTGTTTCCCTGATATCTTGATATGTTTTGGACAAATGGTATTCTATAAACCTTATATGTTTCTATATAGTAGACAACAGTTGTATGTCCCATATTGACATTTATGGCATGCCTGCAAAGTAGTCATGATGACATTATTTCCATAGACCTATTTTCCTGTTATGCCTCCCATATTTGCAATCTATGGTTAATGCTGAACTCCAGAACATGATCTGAAGAAGAATTAGGAAGTAGGAAAATTGGGTAGGATTCAGAAGAAATAAAGATATAGTTGAAGGGGGTGTTGTTAGTTCCATCATTCTCATTACATGTCCAAGTAAGAAAAAGAGCATTAATAACTACCTTCAGCTGGTATGCTGTATACTGGTTACCTAGCCCTTAAACAAGTGACCTGCATTTAGAGTCTTAGTGGTGGGTCTGTAAGTGACTGTAGAGACCTATGACCTTATCACATTAACCAAATTCAGCATCCTAGGATGCTTCCAGATGGTTTTGGGGACAGATCCCCACACCGGCCATCACACAATGTTGTGTGACTTCCAGCGGAGGCTTCATCCCCAACTGGGGTGGAGACATCCTTGGACACTTCCCTCATAATACAGGATCCTTCCCATGGGGAGGATTCAAGTTCATGGATCCTCCCCAGAAGAGCTATGTTTCCCATATGCTGCCAAGAGGGAGCTGCGTCTGGGGTGACGGATTCACCCCACTGTCCCTCTTTCCTCCGCAAAGCCAGGCAAAGCAGGATACTTTGTAATAAGGTCACTATTCTAGATCTGCATGGTGTTTTACAATGAGGGCATACATTTTCAGATGGAATGCGGTCCCAACAAGGGTTTGTTTGATGTGCCTTCCTCTTGTGAATATTATACAAGTACTGAAAAACTTGCCTTGGCTACCTATTAGCATTCAAATCCAGTTCAGATCTTGCTGTTGACATAGGAAGCTTTCAACACCTTGATATTTATTTATTTATTTATTTCCGACATTTATATGCCACCCTTCCCACCCCGAAGAGGCTCAGAGTGGCTTACAATTTATTTATTTATTTATTTATTTATTTATTTCGTACACTTTTACCCCACCCTTCTCCTCCCAAGGTGGGGGGGCTCAGGGCAGCCTCACATAAGCACCCACGATGCTATCAACATATAAATAATCAACATTTACATTAAAACATTCAAAACAATTCATTACATTAAAACATTAAAAACAAGATATATATACATAGAATATATTATATTATTAGCATAAGACAATATCAGTATTATATATTACTATATTGTACTATACCATTATTTTGTAATATATTGTGATATATTGTGATATCAGGTTACCTGGTACATCACTTCCCCTGATGTTTGCATTTAATCATTTTTACCATTTTGTTCAATTCAATATAGCATTTCAGATATGATAAGTGGTACAGAAATAGGCTCAATACATAAATAGTTCCATAAGTCAACCATTTTGCCCCCCCCCCCCCCCCCCCCCCCCCAATATATGAAAGTGATATATGCAGATATGGCTTGGATGGCTGACTTCTGGTGGCAAATTTCTGATGGCAACAGAGTGTACTCATTCCATTGTTGCCTCCTTGACTCTATAATCATAATCTCAAGTTTCTAAATTGGCATCTTTCTAGCAAACAATAGATTCCGACAGCTTTCTGAATTAAAAGGAGGAATATGGTGGAATATGGCGGAATAAAATAATACCTGGTGTGACTGGTGTGAGCTTTCACAGATTTCAGTCTATTTCTTCAAGTGCAGTGAATATTTACACCAAAATCCAGAACACTTCTAGCCCCAAATATTTTGGATAAGGGATACTCAACTTATAAGAAAGGGCAAATATCAGCTCTAGAGCCACCTCAGGGAGATAGGGTGGAATTTAAATAAAGTTGTTGTTATTGTTGTTGTTGTTAACTTGGGTCATTATTTGGAATAGTGTGTTTTCCTGTTTGGCTTGATATAGCGCACTGAATGAATCTGTTCATCCAAAATGATAGAAACAGGGGTGGACTTGAAGGTAAGAAAGGGGCTTTACAGAAAAACCGTTATAATTGAGGACTCCTTATATAGGATCACATATTCTCAAGGTACCAACAATTTCTCCTTGTTAACTAAAGCATTTTGCACTGTCCAAGGCTGTCTTTCTAGAAGTGATGAGCTTCACTTCAGCAGTAGCATCRTCACACTRCTTGACTGTGAAGTAGTCCCAARGCGTCTTTTGCTAAGTGCACTAGGATTCTTCTGGATGATTTACAGAAGYKAAATCTAATTTATTTTGGTTGKTGTTATTTAAATTATATGTAATTGAATTTGTTGCAGTTTTTCAAATATCAGCAAGTWGCATAAGGCATTTCTATGGMATGTTGACATCMCCRTGAAAAGAYAGATGGTTGCACACCTTMAAACTCTTTAAATATTCCAGAATGGTTGTKCGCTGATACCAACGATTGAGTGTGTTCGCCAATTGAGAGAAATTATGTGTCAAATTAAACAATTGCTATGAAATATTCCAAAGTGTGCTGTTTTACTTTTTTGAATATGTAGATTTTGCTACTGACCAAAATGAATTAGGCTCTTGCTTTTAATATATGATTTCGTAAGCCTGCAGCATACATAAATATCCACAATCAAGCTACAATTATTATAGAGTAATCCCAATGAATTCAGCTGGTTTAAAATAAAGCTATTGCTATCATATATATATATATATATTATATTATTATATATTATAATATTATATAATGTTCGTTTGTGGGATTAACAGAACTCAAAAACCAGTGGGCCAATTGACACCAAATTTGGACAGCATACACCTAACAAACCAATGTATGTCCTTCACTCAAATTTTTTTGATTTTGTCATTTGGGAGTTGTAGTTGCTGGGATTTATAGTTCACCTACAATCAAATTGCATTCTGAACTCCACCAATGATGGAATTGAACCAAACGTGGCATGCAGGACTCCCATGACCAACAGAAAAGACTAGAAGGCTTTGGTTGGCATTGATCTTGAGTTTGGGAGTTGTAATACACCTACATCCAGAAAGCACTGTGGACTCAAACAATGATGGATATGGACCAAACTTGGCACAAATATTCTATAAGCCCAAATATGAACACAGATGGAGTTTGGGGGAAATGGACATTGACATTTGGGATTTGTAGTTACTGGTATTTATAGTTCACCTACAATCAAAGAGCATTCTGAACTCCACCAATGATGGAATTGGGCTAAACTTCCTACCCAGAACCCCCATGACCAACAGAAAATATTTAAGGCCATCAAGTCCAACTCCCTTCATGAGGGCAAGAAAATGCAAACAAAGCCCTCCTGACAAAGAGCCATCCAGCCATACATATAGAGAGATAAGATCCCCACACACACAGTGAGATATAGTATGATATATTTGAAAGGGATCCCTAAAGAAGGACAATAATATGTTGCATGTCCCAGAGTAGGCAAACCAGACAATCTCTACTGACAAAGAAACAACAAGGAATACTGTTTATCCACAAGCATCAAGACATTACATATATTAGAAACCAACACTTTCTCATTACTTTATTTTCGAGATCACCAGACTGGGCCACAGCAACGCGTGGCAGGGGACGGCTTATATATATATATATATATATATATATATATATATATATATATATATTCAACTTAATATTCTATTGTACAAAATCTTTCCATAATATAGATATAATTACTAAAGTAACACGGAGGGAGGGATGAATTTAAGATGCATATTAGAACTGGCCAAATTTTGAAATCTCCCACTAGCAAGATCTTACCAAATACATTAGAGGTTTTTTTTTTTTAAAAAAAAAAGAACATTATAAATACAGTAAGATACAACCATGTGAGACTATGGTTGTATTGGCTTTCCATTGTCTCCATAGTCATTGAGAAACACAATGGCAGTACACAAGAGTGAAGTCAAACATCCTTCTGTAGAAAACTTTGCCAGCCATTCAAAACCCTTCAACCATTTATTCCAGAGCTGGTTGCAGAGGTCTTTTCAAAGCCCTGAGTCAGAGAAATGCAGAGAGTTTTTGCAGCTGAAGACTTCTCCAAGCTGAAGAAAAAAAACAAGACCACTATCTCACAGCTCCATTTAACCCATGTTTTCCAAACACCAACTAAACTCGTAATTGTTACCAGAATTATCTGGATTATTGCCAATGTATGAAGATTATGAAAGCCAAAGGAAAGGACATTGCAGTATGTGAGTGGTACCACAGGGTTTTCAAGTTCCTATGTCCAATATCTTGGGTAAAGCGCTGGGATGAGCAGCGTGAACAGGGAATTTTTGCTGGCAAGATATGAACCTCCAACTCCCCTTCACGTAAAATGGATATTCCCTTGGAAAGTCCTCACAATGGCTATTCTTACAACCTCATCTAGATTGATCAATCAAGCTTTGAATTGTTTCAGCAGATTGAATTATTCAGATATTTTTGTGAACTTATTTAAAAAAATCTACCAATAAAAATAAGAAAAATGTGTGTGTGTATATATATATATGGGGGAAACACAATGGGAAAGTAGTGATTCTCTCCAATTAAATGTAAAATTATCCTGTTTGGCTTCTGTTGCCATGTTTTGACTGGTCCAACACTTGACACAACAATATAAAGATTATCTCAGGAACAGGTATAAAAGGGACATTTGAACTTCATGCTGGATACAGTTAGGTTTGGGTTTTCTATGAGTACATCTACACTGACCATTTGTCCCAGGAAGAAGGGGGTAAATAATCTCTGTACACAATGGAAATTTGGGTCAATGCTGCCTTGAATTATGTTAACAAAAGTCACAGGTTGCTCTGAATTTTTCCTGAGAATCCAGACCAAACCACATCTTTGGACTCATGTGAACATGTATTCAGGTTCTAAGATGGAACCGGCCACAAGTGTGTGCATGGTCATATCATGTTTCCCATCTCTCTCCCAAGGCTGACTGGGAGGGAAAGGAAACTGGAGGGAATCCATCCACACTGGTTTGAAAAGCTGAATCATTTCCAACTCACTTACTGATTCGTAAGAGAAATGGAGGGAAAAGCTTCAGGGCAAAGGGATTTCCAGTTTCCTTAAAAACTTCAAAATCGCTTAAAAAAGAAAATATTTCCAAATTTATTCCAAATTACGAAGATTCCGACCAAACCTAACCATGCCTAATGTCTACCACTATATTCTTTAACCTTGTTAAAGGTACATACATTTTAGAGGAACAACATGCAAAGCAAAAATCCAGAAATATAAGATGTTAAGGATATAAACAATTCAGGGAAATCCCCATATATGTGAGTGTATATAATTCACATTTTTCTAAAATGTGCCTGGTGAAAATCTGGAGATCGTTGGTTTGATCCGCTTGTTACTAAAAATTTAAAACCGTTCACTTGCTGCCACCAAAATATGTGAGGAAGTCTCCAAAATGGAATAATGGTGTAAATCCCAAATAAATAGGATCACCACACAGATGTAATAAAGATTTGAGACTTCTAGCTTAAATTGCCACCATAATATAAGTGATATTGGTAAAAATGATCTCTGGTTATCCTTATCTGTGTTGTGAGGCACCTTGGGTAGTGTGGAATGCTTCAAACGTGGAAATCAGTGAAGGAGGCAAGTTTAAAACACGAAAAGTACAGGTTTATTGTTATCAGAGCGTAAATTGTTGCAAAATTAAACTGTTGAACTTGGCACAAGCTTGATGGATACAAAATGGCTTGGTTGAGTTACATTAAGTCTTCCGATGTTACAATCCTTTAACTCTTTCTACAGTGAGGTACTTTATTATTTCAGTGTTCCCTATTGTGAATATTTACAACTGTTTGTCCTTCACCGGATCAAACCAACGATCTCCAGATTTTCACCACTGGGATCCCTGAAACCCTTTCTTGTTAGATTCTTTCTACTCAAGCAATCTAACGAGTTTCCACCTTCAGCTTCCTAGCTGGAATAATATTCACAAAACCTAAGAACTAACTGAATTTACACTATTCCACAGAGCCTCCTTGACTCTGCTACTCTCCTCAGGGTCTCATCCGCCTGACTGAAAATAAACTGTCGCTTTCAACCCTTTTTTACCTAAGCTCCGCCCACCTCCTCTGGCTTGTCACCATGGCAACCTATCTCTCTCTCAGCTAGGCCCTGGCCACAATGCAAAGCCCAAACACAGTTTGAAACACAGTATAATGAACACTTCTCTACAGTGCCAAAGCTAAAATATAATATCTAACCCCCTGTTACATTGGCTATTAAAAGTAGTATAATTGGATAGATTGTTTGGGTTCTTATGATTGATCAGTTTGTCCTTTTTGTTGTTGCTGCAGCTTGTCCTTTTTGTTGTTGCTGTTTTGTTGTTGTTGTTGTGCTAAGCTTCAGAAAGGGACAAGACCAACATTTTGCAGAAAAGATGGGGAAAATGTTGAGGCAAAATTTGTTTGATCTGTCAGTTTCCCTATGAATGGAAGTGTTCATGAAATGACTGGCCTGTCCCCAGTAGACCATGTCAGCCCGAATATTGGCAAGAGTGGCCGGTGATTGGGCCATTCCACACACATTCTCTCCCATTTCCTGATGTGTATTCACCTTGTATTGAATCTCAGAACAATACCCCACATTGTTTCCAATCATATTTTGTCTGTCAAACATTACAGCTGAAGAGGTGGCACATGATGCCACAAAGCAATCTGCCCCCAAAATTCAGGTACTCATGCCCAAAATGGCCCATGTTTATATTGTCTTTGGAACCTGTTGACATCTGATCCTATGGGGCAGACAGCGAATGCAGTGTTTCATCAGATACACTGATGAGTGAATAAAAGCACCATGAAATGGAAGCATGTATTTATGGCAAGCAGTGCAAATTCACATGAAAGCAAACCCAAAGAATGATCTGAAAATAAATGAGCACAGTTTTTGCTACCAAGCCATTTTTGAAGGGGAATTAATCCATCAGATGCTGCTTGACTTTTGTGATTTGACAAGATTTATTGCCCATAATCTATCACAAGGGAAGAAAAGTCTGGTACCTTCCATCATTCTGATCTATATTAAACAGTTGTTTGTTGGCAGGTATATTAACACGGCTCGTAATTAGTGCTGTCAAAAAGTGTAAATAATTGCCTTCTGATGCAAAACATCAGAAACAGATTTTTGTTGTACTGCATGTAGTGTTATTTTACCAGTGGAACTATTTAAAGGCCCATCTTGTGCTGTGACGGCTCACATACACGAAGAGCAAAGTCCATTCAATATCTTGCAGCCATACAAAGGCTATGCCTGATCTTCAAGTAAAATTTCGAGAGCCATTAAACTGGAATCTTGGAAAAGCTGGACAGTCATAATATCCTCCATCCCTTGAACAATATCTCAAATGTTCCAACTATTTTTTTTTACAGACAGAAATCAAATTGTTACCTTTCACACCATACAGTTATAGTACTATGATTTTGTTACAGTAAGTCGTAGCAGGATCAAGTGTGTGTTAAAGAAAAACCTTATGATGTTAATTATGATGTACAGCTGGTAATGTAGGTCAGCCAACATGTTTGAGCCACACCCGGTGAGGTATAACTGTATGGATTTTAGAATACAGTTTGGAGAAGTAATATGTTGCTCTAAGGAGAGAAGCAATACGCTAATCTGAGAGAAGAAATATGCTGTAATGCTGCTATGCTCTAACAGTGATGCTTTTTGCTATAGTGGCAGGCATGTAGCTGGGGGGGGGTGCTTGGGGGCTTCAGCCCCCCCTGAAATTCTGATGGTGGTCCGCGAGAAGGCCTTACTGGTGCATTATTTAAACGGCTATGTTTATTCATATCATGATCTGATCACTATACTCAATATATCCCATATGCATGGGGGTATTGGGGTAACGATACAAAAGGTTTGCTAGGGTAGACCCTCTTTCACTCAGACTCAGCCCCCCCCCCCGAAACAAACTCAGCCCCCCCCCCAAACAAAATCCTGGCTACGGGCCTGTATAGTGGAATAGCTGTTTACTCAAAGTTTATGTTTTGCTCTCTCATTTCAATGAAGATGAGGAAGCCTTATTCTGTGTTACTTACAAGGACTATGTAAGTTTGTTGCACTGTTTGATTTTGTATGCAACATTGCAAGTTTATGCCTCTGCTGATAAGAGTAAAGTTTTTTCTGTTCCCTTTTCCTCTTTTTTGTGTGTCTTTTGCATGGGTCTTAGCTAAAACATACTTTGCACAACAGATTTCACATTAACTGCCATGACAACATCCTATGGATCCTGGGATTTGTAGATTAGGCCGACTTATTTAACAAAACTTCCACTGCTACCCAATAAATTATTGCACGACCCCGGACATATGGGTATACAAAATAGGTATAAAAATCAAACATTTATTGTTAATAAATGAGCACTTGTAAGGCTTGCTAAACAGGCAAATTTTCCTTTTCATGAGGTGCAGTTGAAACATTTTCTGCAGAGTCTTGTTCAGAAGATTTCACCTCACTTTCTGTCCCAGTGATAACTGGATTTGGAAAGTTTTGGTTTATGGTGGAAACAAGGACTAATGATAAATCTTCAGCAGAGACACTTTTTCCCAATAAAAACGCTTTCAGGAGTGAATTTTCCTTCCTAGGGGTAGATTTCTCTCACTTTCTGCTGTCTCACCCCTGTTCTCAACTATAAGTCATATGTAAGTCGGATGTTTTTAACTTGGAGACTGCATGTACATGTTTTCTTCCTCCTGATTCTATTCCCCTTGTATCCATTTTGGACTCATTCACACTATACAGTTATTCTCTGACTGAGGATTCCCAAGGTCCCTCCCTGAAATTGCCAGTTCAAGGATTACAGTCATAAGAATTGAAGTAGGATCAGAGTACTATAATAGTGTGAAAAAACTATTTTCACTTTTTTTTCTCTCCATCCCAAGACTCACTCACACCTACGGACCCTTGGAAACACTCTTATTTATCTAAGTACTATAAAATATAACTAATTATAGAGCAATTATGATAAATGGCAAATGTAGAGTCCTAATCTTTGGGGGAAAAACATTGGAAAGATAAGGGGGAAGTTTTGTCAACAGTTTGAACAGAGGAATAAAATCGCAAAGAAGGCAAAGGCTAAAATGTTTCAAATTGCTTTAGTGAAAGAAAAGTGAGCAGTAAAAGAAAAGTGGGTAGTAATTTATCACCACCGCAGGTCGCTAGCTATGACAAATAGATTATTTTTCTCCTTACCCAGCAAGGCCAGTATTGAATACGACTTCTCCAGCTGTAGAGGATGGATGACCAAACGAGTAGCCCTTCATCTTGGTCCCATCTTCCAGCACCAAGTTGGCAGTCTGTGCCTAGGAGGGAGGAAAAGCCCATGAGACTACATAGCCACATATATACACATATGTAATTTTTGTTGCATAATACTGGATTTTGTCCCCAGATTCCAAATCTGCAAACTTCCTTCACTCTAACCTTGTTCACATTTCTGTCTTCTGTACCCTAGGTTGAGACAGAAGGCTGCTCATGGTTTTGACTTAGGTTGAGTCTACAGTAGTGAGTAAATCTGAAGCTAATCTGGAGTAGAAATGCAGGACCAAAACTGTTTCAGTCCCACTGGACTATCACCTTACTGTTCCTGTCACCACTGCTGCTTCCAGTTGGCTGCAGAGCTCCATGTGGACCCTTAGATGTCATGCTGTCCTGACATCAGCAGAGGAACCCACACAAGTGGGAAGAAAGATGTGATGATTTCCCCACAATCTTCTTGGTCTCTCAGGCACTTATACTGACGTCAACACGGGCATCTATGATTACAAGTAGTTATCACAGAGCTCAGTTGACTGGGAAAGGGGGCCCAGTGGCACAATGGGTTCGAATTCGGGGAATGGGTTGAGCTCCCATCTCAGCCCTAGCTTCCCATGTGGGGACATGAGAGAAGCTTCCCACAGGATGGTAAAACATCAAACATATGGGCATCCCCTGGGCAACGTCTTTGCAGATGGCTAATTCTCTCACACCAGAAACAACTTGCACTTTAAGTTGCTCCTGACATGAGAAAAAAAGTTGACCGGGAGCAGCAATAGCATGGGCAAGACCCATCCTGTTTTGCTTGCACTGATGAGTGCAAGGAAAGGGGGGTGATGACAGTGTCCCATGCAGACAGCAAATACCTCTGTCCACATTGCCCCACCATGAAACCAGATTCATCTGATCTACCTTGTGATACTTCCCAGAAGTACAGGACCATAACTGGGACAGACAGGAACAAACTCTTGATGAGTTTGGGTTGTAATGAGGTATTTTACCAAGTTGTAAAGTGCTCTAAAATGCTTTGCAGTGTTCGTAAGCAAAAGGTTGCATGATTTGACCTTATTATTACTCTGCCAGAGGGCCATGTGCAGCACAGGTGAACATTACCCTGGCAGTGTATATTTCTAAATAGATGAATATTTTCTAATTCTTGGTGAATCATAACCATTATTTAGAAACAGATTAGTTTATACAGCACTCCCAGAGCAAGTATTTTTACTCCATGTGCATGTATGGACATTAGCGCAAATCCCCCAGCTGACAAAGATATTACTTTATCATGCAAAACATATTTTTTTTAAATGTATTTGTGAACAATTAGAAAAGGCAACTTGGGCTAATTGGTTCCCTGTGTGAACACTTTGAGCTTCAGTTGAAATTAAATATTTCTTGATCCCACTCCTATATGGGGATGGGTATTCTTTAAAATCCACAGTGAACATGCCTTCCGTGTAATCTTTTTTGCTGAATTGCGACTGCCCTGCTCATGCTTTCTGTCAAAGATGGCTAACAAATTGCACCAATACATTTTGAAGTAGGACAAAATAATATATGCTACTATTGACTTGTGCATAGTTTTATTTCCATTGATTTCATGTTATGGTATCAGCAACTAAAATTATACTATGTGCAAGGAAAAGGTATGTAATAAGGATCTATGAGTGATTAAAATATTTTATAACCTGCCTTTCCACTAGAAATTTTCAGGACAACCAAGCTAAGAAAACATCAAAGTAATATAAAAACAGTCTAAACAGAAACAAAATAGTTAGAAAATTGGTTGTTGTAGGTTTTTTTGGGCTATAAGGCCATGTTCTACAGGCATTCTCTCCTGACGTTTTGCCGTCATCTATGGCAAGCATCCTCAGAGGTAGTTAGAAAATGGTTCGCATCTGCGAAGGAGGTGGGAGAGAGAGCAGGGCCTCTCCAGATGATCGAAGAGATTGCATGGGTTCATATACAGAAATGCAGTCACGCAAGAAGGCGGGTGCCAAACCATTCAGGGCTTTGTAGGTAAGAACCTGCACCTTGAATTGGGATCGGAAAATGAATGGCAGCCAATAGAGCTCCTTAAACAGAGGGGTTGACCACTCCCTGTAAGTCACTCGAGTTAGTAACTTGGCTGCCGCCCGTTGGACCAATTGAAGCCATCTTCAAGGGCAGCCCCATGTAGAGTGCATTACAGTAATCCAATCTGGAGGTGGCTAAGGCATGGACCACCCTGGCCAAATCCAACTTCATGAGGAACGGTCGCAGCTGGCAAAGGCCCTCCCAGCCACCCATGACGCCTGGGCTTCAAGTGTTAGCGATGAGTCTAGGAGGACACCCAAGCTGCAGACCTGTGACTTCAGGGGGAGTGAAACCCCATCAAGCACAGGTTTCCACCCTATACCCCAATCCGGCTTACGATTGACTAGGGGGACCTTTGTCTTGCAAGGATTGATCCTCAGCCTGTTCATCCTCATCCAGATAGCCACAGCAGCCAGGCACTCCTCCAACACCCGAGGGCCTTCCTTGGAATTAGGTGGAAAAGACTAGTAGAGTTGGGCGTCATCTGCATAGAGATAGCATCCAACTCCAAAGCTCTGGGTGACCTCTCCCAACAGTTTCATGTAGAAGTTGAAAAGCGTGGGGGACAGAATGGAGCCTTACAGGACTCCACAGGTCATAGGCCAGGGGTCCGAGAACGTGCCCCCCAACTTCACCATCTGGGAGCGACCCTCCAGGAAGGACCAGAGCCACAACAGAGCCGTGCCCCCAAGACCCATCCCAGAGAGCCGCCCCAGAAGGATACCATGGTTGATGGCATCGAAAGCCGCTGAGATGTCCAAGAGAACCAGCAGGGTCACACTCCCCCTGTCCAGCTCCCTGCAGAGGTCATCCACTAAGGCAACCAAAGCTGTCTTGGTACCATGACCAGGCCTAAAGCAAGACTGTGACTAGTCCAGGTAGTCAATGTCATCTAGAAATCCCTGGAGGTGAGAGGCGGCCACTCGCTCCAGCACCTTGCCCAAAAAAGGGAAGTTGGAGATTGGCCTGTAATTGCTCAAGACCGTAGAGTCAAGGGAGGCCTTTTTCAGGAGTGGTCTCACCACAGCCTGTTTCAAACCAGATGGAAATGTCCCCTGCTCCAACAATGCATTAATGATCAACACAAACCAATCAATCAACCCACCTTTAGCCGATTTAATTAGCCAAAAAGGGCAAGGGTCCAGAGCCGATGTGGTCGATTTCACAGCCCCAAGGACCCCCTCCACGTTGTACAGAAGTGATTATAATAATATGATTATAACTGTATTTATGTTTGCATTGGTTGCCCTAAGGCTGGA
>NW_026844366.1:173691140-173907267 GCF_025583915.1 Anolis sagrei ordinatus | reverse complement strand
GGTGGCATCCAGTGGTATTAATACAAGAGCCTTTTACAATTTGGTGCCGGCTTGTAGTGGACTCCTTTGCACACGTCGTCAGGATGAACAAGCCAGAAAGAATCCCACAAAACCAGACAGGCAGATGCCTTGGTCACCTCCTCTGGTACTGTATTTAAACTGGTGGCTAGCTGGAGGCATATCCGAGCAACTTTATCTGCAAAATGGTGCACGAACTCGCAGCACCAAGCTGTCGGGTCATCAATGGCCTCTTCCACCCCAGGGGGATGAAGGAGATCCCCAACAACCTGAAACAGCTCCGAAGATCTATCGGATGCAGACGCTATGCGAGCAGTCAAGAAAGTCTCCTTGGCTGCCCATATAGTCGCGGTGTAGGCCCTAATTGAGGCTCTAGCCCGCGCTTGGTCGGAAACACCCCGGGATTTTCTACATGTCTTTAAAATGATATGGTAAAAACTACATGAATTGCTTAGCTTGGTCTTTCCCTCAGTTCTGCCTCTCCATTTCAGCTTTGTTTTCTTCACGCTTCAAACGTTTTGAAAGAGTCTTTCTATTGCTAACTGAAATATCTTTAAAGGCAGCACTCAATATTTTTCTCTTCCTTTAATTACATTTTTTTCAGATTGCTCCTGGGGGTTTTATGGATCTCCCAGATCTCTCCTTTGCCTAGTCGGCTGCATTGTTACAGGCTCTGTGTTTATTGCTTTGCTCATATTGCTCTTTATATCTCCCCACCACTTAAATTCACTCTCTCTGGCTGTGTATTAAATGCAGCCAGCTTCAATACTAGGAGTTTCTGCCCTTTTCGAAAATGTAGTGAAACTTTACTGCAGCTGACCCTTTCCAAAATAATCCCCAGTTATGACTTTTTTTGAGAGAGAGAGAGAGAGAGAGAGAGAGAGAGAGAGACTTAGGTTAGGTTTGAAATTAAGGGGGATTCATTTTTGTCAGTACTCCTCTCTACATGCAGAACACATACCTAGGGTTTAAAATGCAATTAAATATAGTTATCTAGGCTTATTGTGGAAGTATATCCTGTTCTATTAAAGCATAAAAAAATCAGGAAACCTAGATCCTGCAATGCTAATTCAATATAACTAAGTAGCTGCATGGTTCCTGGTAGAAAACTTTAGAGACAGGAATAATGTTATTCCACCTGGTGCTTACAAGGTCTTTTACAGATATCCAGTTGCCACCATCCTTTGGAATCTTGTGGAATCTTGTAATGAGAAGTGTGATAAAAGAAGGGAACAAAAATGGTCCCTGAATGTATAGTAGTCTATACACATTGTGGGGTAGGAGGCAATGGCAAATCTTTTCTGAACATAGATCCAACCTGAGGTGTGGAGGCTGCTAAGACGATTGAGCAATGATCCCTCACAAACTAATATCCATGCCAACATAAAGGTAGATCAGATAGCACATCAACATCTGAAGAATGGGAAACCCAACCTTGCCACCAAAGTAGGAAGGAAACCAATAGTCAGACAACCAGATAATGAGAAGAACAACCTTCATGAACCCTTTACATCTACTGAATTGGATATGGCTTTCAATAAATGTAAAAATGGCAAAGCAGCTGGCCTAGATGATGTACGGATGGAATAAATTAAGAACCTTGGCCCAAAAGCAAGTTGCTGGCTGCTGAAACTGATGAACAACTGCACTGCATCCTGTCAGATCCCCAAAATCTGGAGGAAACTAGAATCATAGCCATCTTGAAACCAGGCAAAGATCGTAATGATCCAAAAAGCTATAGACCAATCTCCTTGTGCCATCTTTATAAAGTTCTGGAGAAACTAATTTTGCATAGAATTGTGGAAAAATAGATCCATGTCTGATTCCACAGCAAGCTGGCTTCAGGAAAGGCAAAAGCTGCACATCACAAGTGTTGAGCATGACTCAGCACATAGAAGATGGCTTTGAAAGGCAGAAGAATACAGGAGCTGTCTTCATAGAGCTGTCAGCAGCTTATAACACAGTCAATCATTGCCTTCTCCTGAGAAAAATGTACAATATCACAAAGGACTACCACCTCACCCGCCTCATAGGAAACCTGCTACAAAACAGGAGCTTTTTTGTTGAATTCCAGGGCCAGAGAAGCAGATGGCAGAAACAGAAGAACGGCCTGCCTCAGGGGAGTGTGCTTGCTCCATCCATGTTCAACATCTAGAATTATGCATAGAATTATGGAAAAAATAGACCCCTGTCTGATTCCACAGCAAGATGGCTTCAGGAAAGGCAAAAGCTGCACATTGCAAGTGTTGAACCTGACTCAGCACATAGAAGATGGCTTTGAAAGGCAGCAGATCACAGGAGCCGTCTTCACAGACCTGTCAGCAGCCTATGATACTGTGAACCACTGCCTCTTCCTAAGAAAAATGTATAATATCACAAAGGACTACCACCTCACCCGCCTCATAGGAAACCTGCTACAAAACAGGAGTTTTTTTGTTGAATTCCAGGGCCAGAGAAGCAGATGGCGGAAACAGAAGAACGGCCTGCCTCAGGGGAGCGTGCTTGCTCCATCCATGTTCAACATCTAGAATTATGCATAGAATTATGGAAAAAATAGACCCCTGTCTGATTCCACAGCAAGCTGGCTTCAGGAAACGCAAAAGCTGCACATCGCAAGTGTTGAACCTGACTCAGCACATGGAAGATGGCTTTGAAAGGCAGAAGAATACAGGAGCTGTCTTCATAGACCTGTCAGCAGCTTATAACACTGTCAATCATTGCCCTCTCCTGAGAAAAATGTATAATATCACAAAGGACTACCACCTCACTCACTTCAAAGGAAATCTGCTACAAAACAGGAGTTTTTTTTTTTTTTGTTGAATTCCAGGGCCAGAGAAGCAGATAGTAAAAACAGAAGAACAGCCTGCCTCAGGGGAGTGTGCTTGCTCAACCAATCAATATTTAACATTTACACAAATGATCAGCCACTGCCAGAAGGGACAGTTTCATATATGCTGACAACTGTGCCATCACCACCCAAGCAGGGAGCTTTGAAATGGTTGAACAAAAGCTCTCTGAAGCTTTAGGTGCTGTTACTGCCTATTAGAGGGAAAACCAGCGGATTCCTAATCCATCTAAAACACAGGTGTGTGCTTTTCATCTCAAGAACAGACATGCATCTTGAGCAGTGAGGATTACCTAGGAAATAATCCCACTGGAGCATTGCAGCACACCCAATACCGGATTGTTCTCTGACTTACAAGAAGCACTACTTGAATATCAAGCACAAAGTGGGCGCTAGAAACAATATCATACGAAAGCTGACTGGCACAACCTGGGGTTCACAAACAGATACAGTGAAGCCATCTGCCCTTGAGCTTTGCTACTCTGCTGCTGAGTATGCATGCCCAGTGTGGAACACATCTCACCACCTAAAACAGTGGATGTGGCTCTTATTGAGACATGCCGCATTATCACAGGATGTCTACATCCTACACGACTAGAGAAATGATACTGTTTAGCCAGTATTGCACCACCTGACATCCGCTGGAAAGTAGCAGCCAATAATGAAAGGACCAAGGCAGTGACATCTCCAGCCCATCCCCTGTTCGGATATCAGTCAGCACACCAATGCCTTAAATCAAGAAATAGTTTTCTAAGATCTACAGAGGTACTTGAGGGAACACCTCAGCAAGCAAGAGTTCAAAAGTGGAAGGCTAAAATCCAGAACCTCAATCAATGGCTGATACTGAATGAGAGACTCCCTCCTGGGCACACAGGAGTCTGGGCAACTTGGAAGGTACTGAACAGATTGCACTCTAGTACCATGGGATTCAGAGCCAACCTTAAGAAATGGGACCAGAAAGTGGAGTCCATGATATGCAAATGTGGAGAAGAGCAAACACAGACCACCTACTACAATCCACTGAGCCCTGCCATATGCACAATGGAGGACCTTCTTATAGCCAGACCAGAGGCACTCCAAATGGCCTGCTATTGGTCAAAGCACAGTTAGTATAATGCCAAGTTTTTAAACTTTGTGTGTGTGTTTTTTTTTAATAATTACAACTTATACCCTCGGTTCACTTCAGTTATGATAAATAAATATATATATTATGAAACTGTATTATGTAACAGTGTAGATGGGGCCTTGGTTGGGGAAGCCATAAAACATTTTCCTGATTTCTCTGGATTTCTCTGGCCATGTTCTAGAAGCATTCCCTCCTGACATTTTGCCTGCATCTATGGCAAGCATCCTTGGCATAGATGCAGGTGAAACATCAGGAGAGAGTGCTTCTAGAACATGGTCATATAGCTCGAAAAACCTACAACAACCCACTGAGAGGGAAACCATGGCAGGGTCCAGTTCCTTCCCAGTCTCTTTTTCTTTCTGCTGTTCTTCGAAATGCCACATTGTTAGCCTTGGTGTGGTTTTAACAAGATTTCTCCACAGGCACCCCAGTGCTTTCGTGTCATGTCAGCCGAGGAAGGCAGCAAAGCTGACCTGCAAGATCTTAAGAAGCAGACCGAGAGACTGGCTGTGGGGAAGTAATGACTAATCTTGCAAACGGCCTGTCACAACACCTCTGGAAGCCCGTTACGTTGTTCAGCACTTTTCCTTTTCACCGAAGGAAACCTAGCTGGGCTTGATCAGCCGATCTGTAATATTATTCCCACAGAGCTCCCCGTCCATGCCCTTTGGTGTCACCATCCATCACCTCAGCCTCTTCAGATATTCAGAAAGGTTACAAAGGACCAGGGGAGTCTAAATAATGCAACAGAGCATTGTACATTATGGATACGAACCCAGGAAGGCAGAAAGCATCTGCGGCAGGCAGCGTTACAACCCGGCGTCACTTCTCATAAAACTTTCCTCTTGTTTTGATGGAAGAAAAATCCATGCTGCAGGGGCCGACTTGCGTGAGCAGAATGGCAGTATCAGCACAAGACACTCAAGATTGCCTCTTTTCTTCCATAAGATGGCAAACCACAATTTCCTGGGGATTTTTTTCCATTCATTCATTGCATAATTTTGAGGGGATCCCATATTCATGAATATGAGCACTTTAGCTATATGAAATCCACATTGAACTGGATTATATGGCAGCGTGGACTCAGATAACCTAGTTCAAAGCAAATATTTTGCTGTTCTGGGGGCCCTTCCACACAACTGAATAAAATCCAACATTTTCTGCTTTGAACTGGAATATATGGCAGTATTCAAGGAGCTCCACTGGCTGCCATTCATTTACCGGACCCAATTCAAGGTGCAGGTTCTTACCTACAAAGCCCTGAACGGTTTGGGACCCGCCTACCTGCGTGACCACATCTCTGTATATGAACCCACACGATCCCTTCGATCATCCAGAGAGGCCCTGCTCTTGATCCCACCAGCATCGTAGGTGCGATTGGTGGGGACGAGAGAGAGGGCCTTTTCGGTGGTGGCCCCTCGACTCTGGAACTCACTCCCTAAAGACATCAGACAGGCCCCAACTTTGGCAGTCTTTAGGAGCTTGAAGACGTGGTTGTTCCAGTGTGCCTTCCCGGAATAATTGATTCCATAGCACTTTGTTCTCCAAAGTACTTTACATTTTTTTAGGTCTGCTCGTATGCCCTTCCACAAACGCCACTATCACCTTCTCGTCCATGTCCCAGAATTACTTCCAATTTTAACTTTACATTTGGCCTTCCCACTGTTTTAATTGTGTGTTGTCTTATTGATAATGTTGTATATTTTATTGTCTATGTTTTATTTTAATTTGCTTGTACTGTTGTTATTGCTTGTATTGTTGTATTCGGGCTCGGCCTCATGTAAGCCGCGTCGAGTCCCTTGGGGAGATGGTAGCGGGGTACAAATAAAGTGTTATTATTATTATTATTATTATTATTATTATTATTATTATTATTATTAGTGTGGACTCCGATATCCCAGTTCAAAATAGATATTGTGGGATTTTCAGCCTTGATATTCTGGATTATGTGGCTGTGTAGAAGGGCCCTGGGATATATGGCTGTGTGGAAGGGCTCTTAGTGAGCAGTTTTTACTAGCAAATTCACTGCCAATAAGGAACCAATATTTATAGCTAAACTATTTGGAGCATTAGATGGATCCTGTGCAGCCTAAACACCATTTTCTCTAATTCTTTAGCAAGTAGTAATGACTCCAGACCTAGGATATCAAGGCAGTTAATCCACAATATCTGCTTTGAATAGGGCTATCTGAGTCCACACTGCCATATAATGCAGTTCAGTGTGGATTTTATATAGCTGTGTGGAAAGGGCTTCTAATTCATATCAGGGCCAGTGCACATAGAAGGTCAAAGCCTCCCTCTTAAGGTTTACAATACTCACGTAAACCTAAAAAAAAAAAAGCCAAACTAGGGACTTTTTTAAACTCCCACTTGGGTGGAGGTATTTTGATTAAAAAAAGGTTTTAGGAAACTTGTAGTTCAGTTTTCTGTCTAGCATGAACCTCAAGACTCAGACATCATATGATGATGCTGATATAAGGCTGTGATTTTGAACAAGAGAGATTAATGGAAATACACGTACTGTTGGAAATTCCCCAAATAGCTCTGACAAAGTTGCCTGGTACATCTTTTTACTTTGTATGTTCTGTGATTTTACCTGGGAACCGCTCTGAGTCCCCTCGGGGAGATAGAGCGGTATATAAATAAAGTTTTATTATTCTTTTATTATTATTATCTTTTGTTGGAGAAGCTGGCTGATTGCTCTCAATAGCTGAAACATCCTTAAGTCTTCAGGATGACTATGAAATGTATAAAAACCACCCTGTGCTTTTCTTTCACCCACTCATCCCCCCTCCTGGGTAGGGATGGATTGATCCAGGTCTCTTAAAGGAAATAGTGGTGATGTACTGAAGTTAAATGGAGGGAGCACATAGATAGAGTCTGCCAAATAGGCTCTCCTTGTCTTTCAAGACCTACTCCGTGGAGTGAGTGTGTTTTTCTGCTGGAGTATTTAAGCTACTCAGTCATACCTGTGCTAAACCCATATACAGTGAAAGGAGGAAAGAAGAGGAGGCGGGAAGCAGCATGGCACTGCGAAGCCCCTCACTATCCCCAGCGAAGCCCCAAGAGCTCTGCAGAGCACAGGTTGAGAACCCCTGGGCTAGAGTATACATGAAACATAAATGTTTGTCATGTTTAGATTTGAGTCCCCTTTCCAAAATATCTCGTTATTTGCATGTATACAAAATATTCAAAAATTTAAAAACAATCAAATCTAAAACACTTCCAATCCCAAACATTTGGGATAAGGGAATTATTATTATTATTATTATTATTATTATTATTATTATTATTATTTGAAACACAACAATATGAGTCCACAGCAGACAAGATCACTCTACTGGCTGTTGGATTGGATCACACGTCGGGCACTTCCCAAGTGTCTAGGATTGTGTGATGTATCGGCAAATAATGCGTGCAGATCCCAGTAAGGTAGGCTTCTGCAGCTGGCAGATGGTAATTTTGTCAGCGCCAATTGTGTTTAAGTGCAGGCCAAGGTCTATTATTATTATTATTATTAGTAGTAGTAGTAGTAGTAGTAGTAGTAGGCAAAGCATTGTGCCCTGGACAGCCATAGCTCAAAGACGACACATGCTTAATCCCCAAGTGAGAACATAGTTCATGACCAATACTTTATATGCTGACAAATTTTACCACCTTAGGCCTCTTCAGAACAGCATAGAAATTGGGTTTATCCAAAAAGGATCAATTTCCAAGACAGTGATATCTTGACTTACGAATTTAATTTGTTCCATGACCAAGTTTTAAACTCAAAATACTCTTATCTCAAAGCAAATTTTCCCATTGAAAAGCAGTAAATCCATTCCAACCAGCCAAACCCCCCCCCATTTTTGTTATGTGTTTTGAAATACGAAAAAGTACTTTGTAAATATAAATTATACCAAAACTGTATAAATGCGCAATCACATGGAACAATAAAAAGAAGATCAACTTTAAAATGGTAAAAGCACCAAGTTGTGGCAAAGAAGCACGTTTGAGGCAACAAAATGTGTGTTGACTAGTGTAACATAAAGGCAGAACTTTCACATTCACATGAAACAATACAAAAAAGAACAACTTTAAAATGGTAGAAGCACAAAGTTGTGGCACAATGACAGAAGCACAAAATTGTGACAATGAAGTACAAAGTGAAGAGGCAGAAGTATCATTTTCTTCATACTGTACTCACTCCAGCATCCATCCCCCTCTCTCTCTTCATGAAGCCAAATATACCAGGAATATAAACCACACACAATCAACTAACCCAAAGTTCCTCAAAGCAAACAAGAGCAAAGCAGACAGCAATCTCCCAAAGCAGAGAAGAGCATGGAGACTGATCCCTTGAAGCCCTAAAGCCCATTACTCTCTCCCTAGCACTCCCTCTTGCGCTAGCTCTTAACTCAAAATGCTGTTCTTATGTCAAAGCAAAAGCCAGCTGAGTGATGACTCTTAATTCAAAATGATCTTAAGTTGGGATGCTCTTAAGTAGAGGATCCAGAGTATAGACTAATTCCTGTAAACAAGTGAACTGCCAACTTCAGCTTGCTTAAAAATGCTATATCAAGGGCTTATTTGGAGTGGTGATTCATATCAGTTTTTAATCACACCAATTAATGTTGCTACTTAATGCATCTTGAGATAACTTGTTACTTTTTTCTTCAAAAACTCATGATTTTTAAAAAAACAATAGAAAAGTGACACATTTTGGTTCATTTGTGGGGATTACATGTGGGTGCATCCAACCTCTTCATACCACTCCCTAGGTGTCTTTTCAGATATGTTGTACCCTACATATGATCTCCTTCTGTTTATCCCCTAGTGCCACCCATAGTTTAAAAAAAATCTGTAGAATTATAATGCAATAGTATGCTGTAATAGCGGTATTGCTGGAGAAGGTTAAAAACCTCTTAGTTTCTGGCCATGAACAAAATATTTCAGAATAGTAAAGAAAAGGAGAAGAAATATGCCCAAACAATGTGTAATTTGTGTGTGTGTGTGTGTATGCGTGTGTGTGTATACTAGCTGTCACCTGCCATGCGTTTCTGTGGCCCAGTCTGTTCATCTGGAAAATAAAATAATGAGAAAGTGTTGGTTTCTAATATATGTAATGTCTTTATGCTTGTGGGTAAACAGTATTTCTTGCTGTTTCTTTGTCAGTGTAGATGTGGTGAGTGTCTGGTTTGCCCACCCTGGAACATGCAAGATATCATTGTCCTTCTTTAAGGGTCCCTTTCAAATCTTTGATACTATGTGTATGAATTATATCTATCTATCTTTATCTATGGCTGGATGGCTATTTGTCAGGAGGGCTTTGATTACATTTTCTTGCCCTGGTCAAGAAGGGAGTTGGATTGGATGGCCTTAAGTATTTTCTGTTGGTCGTGGGTGTTCTGTATGGGAAGTTTGTCGTTCGTGGGGTTCAGAATGCTCTTTATTGTAGGTGAACTATGAATCCCAGTGACTACAACTCCCAAATGTCAAGGTCTATTTCCCCCAAAATCCATCTGTGTTCATATTTGGGCATATTGTGCCAAGTTTGGTCCAGATCCATCATTGTTTGAGTCCACAGTGTTGTCTGGATGTAGGTGAATTACAACTCCCAAACTCAAGGTCAATGGCCACCAAACCCTTCCAGTATTTTCTGTTGGTCATGTGAGTTCTGTTTGCCAAGTTTGGTTCAATTCCATCCTTGATGGAGTTCAGAATGCTCTTTGATTGTAGATGAACTATAAATCCCAGCAACTACAACTCCCAAATGACAAAATCCTAATTTTTTGAATGATGGTCACTCCTTGTGTTGTGAGACGTTTTGTTGCCAAATTTGGTGTGATTTCGTTCATTGGTTCTTTTGTTTTTAAGGTACTCATTATGCACAGAGCATATATACAAACACACACACACACACACACACATATTCTTTTTAACAACAGGACACACAGCATCGAATATGGACACCCACTAACACATTTGCTCTGTATGAAAGAGCCCTGAATTGCGATTAAAGGAAAACAAACCCTATACCAAGCTTCTAATGCTGCTTCTCAAAACTCTGACTAAGTTTTATATAGAGACATATCACAAATGTTTTAGCTAAAGTTCCATATATGCAAAACAAATAGATATCTCTGATGTCCAATATTCCCACTTGATTCAAGATTAAAGAAGCATACCTTTTATTACTACATAGCAAAAACCAATTATTTCACCAAGCTGTGTTGCCCAGCTTATTTGAAGACTTGTAGCTCAACAGGGTTTGTGAACCCTTATCTTCCAAAGGAATTTAAACTGAGTATATAACTCAGAGTACACAAAACAACTATTTGCTAAGTCAATATATCCTTCAGTCTACACATGCTAATAAAGCAGAACTTAGAACTTAGTTTTGCTTAACGATTTGTGCACAAGGACGGTTATCTTCTGCCAAGATTTCTAAGCATGTTGCTTATTGAAAATGGGGAAAGCAGTAAGAGAAAGAACGATAGGAGGAATTACGCAGTTTATGAATTACCTTCATACTCATTGATCGGATACCAATTCTTGAAAGGTATTGGTTATGTTGAGCAGCCCAATGGAAAATGCCATGTCCTCTTCTCAAAGTTTTCATCATTTTGTATGTTGTCAAAATTCTTGTCATCTTGTAGACTGTGTCAAGCTAAGACAGAGATGTAGATGCTTTCCAATGTAGATGGAAGTAAATTTTAGGGAACGGTTGGTTTCCTGTCTTAGTAATAGAGCCTTTGCTTTGTATCTTCATTCTGTTAAAAGGCGTCCAGCTGACTCCACCCTATCTGCTCCTCCTTAGAGGAGTGTCTAACTGAAAGAGGAAGATTTCAGCCAATGTTGCCTTCTAGACCAAGCATAAACAATATTTCTACAACTGAAAAATACCTACAACTGCAAGGGAGTATCAGTTTTTCCTCCCTTGCCTTGTCACCAATCGTGACACGATCCACTGGCTCATCTGGACAGCTTTGAACATAGGATGACAGAGTAGGATTGGATTGTCGTCTTACTCTTTGCTTTAGATAATAAAAGCTCTTCTGCTAAATGTGAAAACACCAAATAGATGGAAATCCTGCACACAACTGAGATGGGGCACAAAACATACATTCTACACATATGCAAAAATCACCAGTTTTAGCTACAATGCTAATGTTTTCCCTGAGCTCCTACTTCTACCTTCTCATAACCAGGTAGTCGCATTTATTTTTCTAGAAGTCTACCTGTCATGATGAATAAAACATTATATATATATATATATATATATATATATATATATATATATACTATCCGTCCCCTGCCACGCGTTGCTGTGGCCCAGTCTGGTGATCTGGAAAATAAAGTAATGGTTTCTTATCTATGTAATTTCTTTATGCTTGTGAGTAAACACTATTTCTTGTTGTTTCTTTGTCAATGCTGATGTGGAGAGTGTCTGGTTTGCCTATTCTGGAATATACAACATACCATTGTCCTTTTTTAGGGGTCCCTTTCAAATCTATGATACTATGTTTGTGTGTGTGTGTGAATCATATATATCTATCTATATCTATGGCTGGATGGCTCTTTGTCAGGAGGGCTTTGATTAGATTTTCTTGCCCTGGTGAAGAGAGTTGGATTGGATGGCCTTAAGTATTTTCTGTTGGTCATGGGGGGGGGGGGGTTCTGTGTGGGAAATTTGCCCCAATTCTGTGTTTGTAGGGTTCAGAATGCTCTTTGATTGTAGGTGAACTATAAATCCCAGTAACTACAACTCCCAGATGTCAAGGTCTATTTCCCCCAAACTTCATCTGTGTTCATATTTGGGCATATGGAATATTTGTGCCAAGTTTGGTCCAGATCCATCATTGTTTGAGTCCACAGTGCTCTCTGGATGTAGGTGAACTACAACACCCAAACTCCATCAAAGTCCACCAAATCATTCTAGTATTTACTGTTGGTCATAGGAGTCCTGTGTATCACCTTAGGTCCAATTCCATCATTGGTGGAGTTCAGAATGCTCTTTGATTGTAGGTGAAATATAAATCCCAAGAACTACAACTCCCAAATGACAAAATCAGAATTTTTTTTAGTGAAGAACATACATTGGGTTGTTAGGTGTATGCCATCCAAATTGGGTGTAAATTCGCCCACTGGTTTTTGAGTTCTGTTAATCCCACAAACGGACATTACATTTTTATTTATATAGAAGTGTGTGTGTGATGTTAGAATTAAATGGGGAAAGATCCTCATTCATAAAAGGTCATCGGCATCAAGAACTATACCACAAGTATCCAAATGTTTCTGGCAACTTTTGCACATAGGTAATGCAAGGTCCGTCATTGATTTGACAGATAGCATCCTTATTTGAATTTGCCAATAAGCAAATTGATGGAGGAATATTCAGTGGGCTTCCTGTGAAACTGAGCATTTTACTGAGAGGCCCTGTCTTCCACCACACATACACAGAGAATCAAGAAACAGAAGAAAGCTTTGCAAAATCCCCATTGATAATAAGACTTGGTAGTGATATGAAATGCCTTCTAAATGATGTAAGAAATCTCCTTTACAATAAGGTTAACTACATTTGCTTAATACATCCGAAGCTTTTCTTCCATCTTATGTAAAGGACAGGGAACTTTTCTCCCCCCCCCCCCGCCCCACACACACACACACACACACACACATACACACACAGAGGGATAGTTTTGTGGTGCGGCAAACCCTGCTAACTACTTTAGATCCCTTCTACACCATACTTATATCCCAAGATCTGATTCCAGGTTATCTGCTTTGAACTGGATTATATAAATCTCCACTGCCATATAATCTGGGATAAGCAGACTATCTGAGATCAGACCCTGGGATATAAGGACAGTGTAAAAGTGCCCATAGATACCAGATGGCTCAGCTCCCATGGAGTGGAAACCATGCCAATCCTGCTAGTTCTGATGATAGGCCCAGGATGGTCCAGGGTTGCAAGTGTTACCCTGTATGGAAGCTAGTGATTTGGATCACTATGAAAAGACCACTAGCTTTTCATTTTTTTTCAGTTTTATAACATCTACCGGACCCAATTCAAGGTGCAGGTTCTCACCTACACAAAGCCCTGAATGGTTTGGGACCCGCCTACTTGCGTGACCGCATCTATGTATACAAACCCACACGATCTCTTCGATCATCCGGGAAGGCCCTGTTCTCGATCCCACCAGCTTCGCATTGGTGGGGATGAAAGAGAGGGCCTTTTCGGTGGTGGCCCCTCGACTCTGGAACTCACTCCCTAAGGACATCAGGCAGGCCCCAACCTTGGCAGTCTTCAGGAGGAACTTGGAGACGTGGCTGTTCCAGTGTGCCTTCCCGGAATAATGATCCCATAGCACTTTGTCCTCCAAAGCACTTTACATTTCTTTAGGTCTGCTCGTATGCCCTTTCACAAACACCAGTATCACCTTCCGTTCATGTCCCAGCATATTTCCAATTTTAACTTTACATTTGGCCTCCCCTCTGTTTTTTAATTGTGTGTTGTTTTATTGATAATGCTGTTTATCTTATTGTTTATGTTTTTTAATTGCTTGTATTGTTGTTTTATTGCTTGTATTGTTGTGTTTGAGCTCGGCCTCATGTAAGCCGCACCAAGTCCCTTGGGGAGATGGTAGCGGGGTACAAATAAAGTAAATAAATAAATAAATAAATACAGTGAACTGCATAAAGTTATTATAGGTTCACTATCTACTACTAAATCTGTCTGCCCATCTCTGTCCCATCAACTTGGCAGATCATTTGGTGGAACAGGAGAAAGGACTTTCTCAATGGTTGCTCCCAATGTTAGGAACTCCCTCCCTATGTACCACCATGACTTTGAAAAAAATATTTATTTATTTATTTACTTACCATATTTGTATACCACTCTCTCAGCCCGGAGGCAACTCGAGGTGGTTTACAGTCGGCAATCAATGCCCCAAACAACATAAAACACAGTTAAAAACATTACATATAATATAAACTATATAAAAGCAATAAAAATATAAAAGCCATAAAGCACAAGTCCTCAGCGTCTCATCATTAAAATCATGAATGAAATAGTTTTTAATGATATGCTGGCATTGCTTTATAGTCTTTTAATGAATGTTATTGTTTTAATGTATAATCTTTATAAATTATTACATTGCTTTTAACTTTTTACTTTTATTGATTTTTTGCTTACCTTTAAATCTTCATTTTTCTAAATACATTGTTAGCCATCTTTAGTCCCATTATTAGGAGAAAGACGGATATAAATCAATTTAAAAATAAATAATAACAACTCCCTGGCATCTTTAGAAGAGGTCCTTCAGAGACATTTCAATTCTAGCTATCTAATCTGTCACCACATTGCTGCTAGTTGCCATTTTTAAACATTTGTAATTCTTTCTGTGGCAAGGCTGATTAAAAAAAAGGTTGCTGCTCTATTTCAGGGCTTGGGGGAAAATCATTAATTCATTAGGTCTAACACATCAAACCTTCCAACAATGATGTTAAAAGTTGTTATTAAAACTGTTAAATGACAACATTAATGGGCTTATAAACAATAAATAATTTAAGCAAGGTAAAACGTATTAAACAATTCAAACACATTAAAAGAGCTTTAAAGGGATAACATGTTGTGAATGTGTTGGACTAGATTTAGTAAATATGCTGGCAGAGTATAAGTCTGCTTTGCTGTATTTATGCTGTAGTTGGGGGGCAAAGTCTGCTCCCTTGTCCCCACTTCTTCCCAGTTCTGTTCTACTAGTCATGGGCTGGATACGGGGAAGTACCTCTGTTTTGTTCTTGCACACCTAAGAGAAAGAGCATATGCATAGTGACCATTCTACTCCGAGTTCCTTGCTTTGAGAATGAAGCTGACTGCTCTTGTACATAGAGATGACAAAGCTGAGAACAGAGGTATAGGATATCTCTTTTCACAATGTTATTCATGTTATGGTACATACTGTGAATGTACAGCTCAACCAAGGGTTATAATGGTAAATGAATATTATCGTGTTCCTTATTATCAGGAGATACACACACACACACACACACACAAGCTGTACCCACTACGTGTTGCTGTGGCCAACCATCCCTCCCTCTTTCTCTCCTTCTTTCCCTCCTTCCCTTTTCTTCTTTCCTTCTCTCTTTCCTTCTTTCTTTCCTTCCTCCCTTTTTCTTTTCCTTCCCTTTCTCTTACTTCCTTCTCTGCTTCTTTCCTTCCTTCCTTTGCTTTTTGCTTCCATCCTTTCTTTTGTCTTTCCTTCCCTCCCTCCTTCTTTCTCTTCCTTTCTCTTCTTCCTTCGCTCCCTCTTTCCTTCCTTTTCTTTTTTTCTTTCCATCCCTCTTCTTTTCCTTTCTCTCCTTTCTTCCTTCCCTACCTCTTTCCTTATGTTGCTCTTTGCTTTCATGCTTCCTTCTCTCCTTCCTTCCTTCCTTCCTTCCTTCCTTCCTTCCTTCCTTCCTTCCTTCCTTCCCTTTTTTCTATATGTCATTTATCTTTTCGTCATTTATCTATTGGTGGATTTTTTTTGGGGGGGGGGTTATGAGTGATGGACACTCATTGGTCTGTTAGTATTGCTGTGGCCAACCTTCCTGCCCTTTTTCTCTCTTTCCTTCCTTCCTTCCTTCCCTCTTTCCTTTGTTCTTTCCTTTTTTTTCTTTCCTTCTCTCTTTCCTCCCCCCCCCTTTTTCTTTACCTTCTTTCTCTCCTTTCTTCCTTCTCTACCTCTTTCTTTCCTCCCTTCCTTTGCTCTTTGCTTCCATCTTTCTTTCTTTCTTTCTTTCTTTCTTTCTTTCTTTCTTTCTTTCTTTCCCGCCCTCTTTCAATCCTTTCTTCTCTCCCTCTTTCCTTCCTTCCTTTCTCTACCTCTTGCCTGGGCACCGGCAGGAAGGGAGCCTTGCTGTAGCCCTCAGTCTTGCTGGGCCAGGCGTGGAGCAGGCGGGAGGTGCTTTTTGAGGCAGGCCTCGCTCACCCAGCACCGCCCCTTCTTCTTTCTGCCATGGCTGCGGGGCGCCTTCCCTGTTTGGCAGGAGGGCAAATGCCTCAAACTTCCACTGGGCCCTGCAAGACTGAGGGCTGCAGAACTCCCTCTTCGTTGGTGCCCACGCAAGGGAAGGTCCCTGGCAAGCAGCGTCCACATGGAGCAGCCACCCACCCACCTCTCCAGGGCGAAAAGAAGGAGGAGATGTCTGTGTTTGGTGGGGCTGACAAAGAGAGGAAGGAGACTGGGAGGGAAGGGAGGAGGGCCCATGCATGGAAAGGCACTCCATGGCAAGGCTTCTCTTCCCTCACAACGGTTGGTGCTTCATTCTTCTCGCACAATGGGGAGAGGGGCTTTTGCACATGCTCTGGAAGGAATTTTTCTTTTTGGGGAGTTATAAGTTATTTCTCCTTCATTTTTTATGGTTTTTTGTTTGAAAGACATAGACCGGATTAGAATATGTTTTGCTGCCAAATTTGGTGTCATTTTGTCCAGTGGTTTTTGAGCTCTGTTAATCCCACAAACGAACATTACATTATACACACACACACACACACACACATGCACATGCACACGCACAAACACACATAATGTTAGGAGCGACTTGAGAAACTACAAATTGCTTCTGGTGTAAGAGAATTGGTGTTTAAGGGATGTTGTCCAGGGGACACCTGGATGTTTTGCCATCCTGTGGGAGGCTTCTCTCATGTCCCTGCATTATTATTAGTTAATAACTTATTATCTTATTATCAATTAATAATATTAATATTTATTTATTATCCCTTCCTTCTCAACCCCCAAAGGGGGACTCAGGATGGCTTACAATTGGCAGTCATTAGATGCTGACAAATCACAACAATTAACATGAACAGGTCAACAAAAATAAAAATACACTAAAAAAGCAATAAAAATACATTAAAAATATTGGCCCTTAAAATATGAACACAACCAAGCTTGAGTCCACAAATCCAAATCATATTAACTTATTATCAGTTAATCTAATGAACTGAATTTTGTGGTGGTGGTGGTGGTGGTGGTGGTGTTCATCTGCTTTTTAAGCTGGTTTTGACTTAATTCTATCATCAGATTGTCTTGCCAAGATTTGTTCAGAAGAGTCTGCCAATGCTTTCCTCTGAGGCTGGGAGAAGGTGACTTGCAACAGGTTTTTGTGGCCCAGCAAGGAACCAAACCTTGGTTCTCAGAGTCATCGTCCACAGCTCAAGCCATTATAACATGCAGCTTCTCTTTAAAGCCGATAGATAACATCAATAAGGTGACTTCCAGTTTAATACCGACATCAACAAATCACCTTTAACACTGACAGTCTTCAATCTCTCATTTTTTCCCATTATTTCTTTGTCTCTCCTCTCTATTCCACCCATTTCTTTTCTGTGTTCTTCCTTTCTTTTGCCTTTTTTACTTTGGAGCTGCAGAAACAAACATCTGACAAAACAAACAAACTGGATACAGATATAGGCCCTTGAGAAGTGATGGAATCCAAATAGAGTCCCAAAATTACAAGTCTGTGGTTTCTATGACATTGAAACGGAGAGCCGCCCATTGAGAGATACTATATTTAACAGAGCTCTGGGAAGGCAATGCTTTATTTCACATTTATTTACTTTACTTAAAAGTGTCCTGTGGAAAATACACTTTAGAGGTACGTTTCAGCACTTAATTTTAAACATTTCTATGCATAGACTCTGAAAATATGTTATTTGGGGCAGCATTTAAAGTGATGGATCTCCCTCCCCTCCTCCCTCTATCTCTCTATGTATAATTCTTAAAAGAATCTGGATTTAAATGAATATACCCTGTCCAAGAACAGTGAACTGACCCTTCTTTTATTTTTGTTATATATTTTCAATGAATCATAAATTAGAAAAGGAGGGGAGAGGTGGAAAGAAACGTGTTATGTCAGGCATATGAAATGAAAAGCAGAGGCAAGTGGTGTGCCTGGCATATGAAATAGAAAAAAGGCTCTGGTGTTCCTTCTTTCAACATGTGGATGAAGAGAGAGGTATAAAAAGCCTGCAAAATGTAGCAAAATTGCTTAGTCCTACTGATAGGTCTTGGTATGATATTGTCCATTTGTAGCCTAAAACACTCCCTGACACAACCTAATTTGGGGGAATGTTGAGTGATTTCAACTACCACAAGAACTGTGGGTTTGGAAGCCAGGCATGTCTAGCTAATCCAGAAGGCCAAATCAGACCCAGACGGAGTAGAAGGCAAAGCCAGTGGTTTATTCTCAATGGCTAAGGAGGGTGTCAGCAGAGAAAGCACTCCAAAATAAATTCACATACTGCCATTGTGAATGCAGACCATTTTTATTTCATCTGACAGCTATTCAAGAAACCTGCACCAGCTCCTGATTAGCTGAAAAAACTGTCTGGCTAGGATCTGCATCCTGAGTGCCTCACGACTCTAGTGGACATCATCGCCGATTGACTCTTTGTATCGCAGGAAATTCAATAAGCTGTCATTGGATCATTTGAAGTGTCCGTCTGTTTAATGGTCTGCTTCTGAAAGGGGTACGATCCCAAAGAAATGCAGTGTGGCAATATGTAACGAGTTCTTGGTGGGTTTAATAGGTTAGCTCTGGTTAATACAATAGGGTTAGTCCAGTGTACACAATGGATACTTGAGGATGATGCCCATCTCAATAGATAGATGAAGCTGGCTTGAGGCATAGGTTCCAAATCTTTCTCACAGGTAGCTCTGATCATATCAATGGGAGCAAAAATGGACCCAAGGAACTTTGACACAACTCCATTGAGTAATTTCCCCCCATCTCTCAGTCCATTGTGAGGAAATTATGGAAATTAAGGCAAGGGTCTTGGGTGTGACCAGACAACACCTATGACTGGATGGCTTTTTCACAAGAGGGCTTTGATTATGTTTACTTGCCTTGGTGAAGGGAGATGGACTGGATGGTATTAAGTATTTTCTGTTGGTCATGGGGGTTCTGTGTGGGAAGTTTGCCCCAATTCTGTCATTTGTGGGGTTCAGAATGCTCTTTGATTGTAAGTGAACTGTAAATCCCAGTAACTACAACTCCCAAATGTCAAGCTCTATTTCCCACAAACTCCATCTGTGTTCATATTTGGGCATATGGAATATACGTGCCAAGTTTGGTCCAGTTCCATCATAGTTTGATTCCACAGTGCTCTCTGGATGTAGGTGAACCACAACTCCCAAACTCAAGATCAATGCCCACCAAACCCTTCTAGTGTTTTCCGTTGGTCATGGGAGTCCTGTATGCCACGTTTGGTTCAGTTCCATCACTGGTGGAGTTAAAAAATGCTCTTTAATTGTAAGTTAACTATACAACCCAGCAACTTCCAAATGACAAAATTGAGCCTTTGTTAGTAGGTGTCTTGTGGCCAAATTTGGCGGCAATTCATCCAGTGGTTTTTGAGTTATGTTAATCCCACAAACAAACATTACATTTTTATTTATATATATAAATATATATATACATTTCTAGATATCAGGGATGTGAAGATATTCACACCTGTTATTTTTATACTCAGTTTGATACATAACCACAGGCAATCCAGGAAGTGAGGCATACAACTCACTCATTTCTGTCTGAGTCGGAGGCCCTGTCTTTCCTTTCCAATGATGGAGTATCATTGAGTATCAACACACTGACTTTATAATGTAGTCTGAAGACCATGGTGTCCACCCTGCCAATATACATTGCAACGTGCATCAAGGATGGTACAGAATTGTTGTTTTTTTAAGTCCCAGGCATGCCCGTAGCCAGGATTTTGATTCTGGAGGGGCTGAGTTTGATTCGGGGGGGGGGGGGGGGGGGGGCTGAGTCTGTGTGAAAGAGGGTCTACCCTAGCAAACCTTTTGTATCGTTTCCCCAATACCCCCATGCATATGGGATATATTGAGCATGGTGATCAGATCATGATATGAATAAACATAACAGTTTAAATAATGTACCAGTAAGGCCTTCTAACACACCACCATGATAATTTCAGGGGGGGGGGGTTGAATCCCCTCAAGCCCCCCCCCCCCGCCCCCCGGCTACATGCCTGGTCCCAGAAAAGTCTGAGTTTAGCCAATGAATGTGCTGCCATAGATGCCAGTGTATCCCAGATCCAGAGTGAAGTCAGCTCTGGTGAGCACACTGTAGACACGACTTGTAGAATCACCCTAATGACATAGCTGATTAACAGGGAGATAAAGACTCCCACCCACCCAGGAGGGATAATTAATTATCTCTGCTGCTAACTGCCACTCTCCCCTTTTTTTTCCACCCCATGAGTCTCTGGTGCACTGAGGCAAATAGGGGAAAACTCTGCAAAAGCAGGTTCTGTAATCCCCTTCCTGACCTCGAACTGGTTCTAGACCTTCCAACCTAATCAATTTGCACAGCAGTGATAATGGTTGCTTTTGAACCAGGTCCAAGGTGGATTATACAGTAGTGTCCGTGTAAAATTGCCCTTAGCCATCCCTCATCTACATGCTACTCCTTAGTTTGTAATTAAATTACACAAAGGGATAAAATCTAATAATATGAGAGTGTTTAAAATACAGCAGTACTTCCAATAGTAAAGAAATGATTACCAGGCTTCACTCCAAAAAGGGCTAATGACAAGTTATCGCATGTAGAAGTGATTCCATTTCCATACCATATCATTATCTCCATCAGTTTGCCAACTCAGCAGCAGTACTCCATTCCCTCAAATTTCAGGACCAAACTTTATTAAACTGCATTATATGTACTCAACACTACGCATGTAATGTGGTTTTGAACTGTATTATATGGTCAGTGTAGACCCATATAGGGGACTCCCGTGGTGCAGTGGGTTAAACCACTGAGCTGCTAAACTTGTTGGCCAAAAGGTCGCAGGTTCGAATCCGGGGAGCGGCGTAAGCTTCCGCTGTCATCTCCAGCTTCTGCCAACCTAGCAGTTCGAAAACATGCAAATGTGAATAGATAAATAAAATAGGTACCACTATGGCAGGAAGGTAACGGCACTCCATATAGTCATGCTGGCCACATGACCTTGGAGGTGTCTACGGACAACGCCAGCTCTTTGGCTTAGAAATGGAGATGAGCACCAGCCCCCAGAGTCGGACACTCAGGGGAAAACCTTTACCTTTACTTAGACCCATATAATGCAGTTTAATTGTACTGAACCACATTACAATATATGGGTCTACATGTATAATATAGAGTTCCAAACTGCCTTATATGACAGTGTTGATTCAGTCAATGCTGATTTTTTATATTTGAAGAGAAATGATGGACAACAACATGAGCCCTGGCTGGGGAGTTTGTCTCTTCTTTTTCAAAAGCCTCTTTTGATTTTTTTTAAATGATCATTGGTGGTTTTGTGTAATGACTACCAGCTGACTGGTTCCCTCCTCTTCTGGGGCTCAAATGAATTAGGCAAGAATTTGGGTATGATTGCAGATCATGAGGATAGATTATCTGAATCTATGAGTGGGTCAACCTTCAGCGGAAAAAGAGTTATCGCAGTTCTAAAACAAACACACACCTCTGAAGAACTGCTCCATAGATGTCACCTTTTGACCCAGTGTGCGTCTTTGTGAAAAGAATATAACAACGTGTGCCCTTTTGCCTTAGAAATATGTGCTGTTTGCTAACTTTACCATAGCTTTCCCTAAGGAAAAGGGGATGTTTCCAAAGTAATTTGTCCTGAATCAATAAGATAAATATCATGGTTTGGACCCAACTTCCTTTCAACAACAGAGTGCACAAAATGAAACTCTCCCCCTTCAGCTCCTTGGGCAACTTCCGAAATACTTTATGCATGTTTCGGTAGTTTTAAGAAAAATGTGATATATAGACAGGATGTTCAGTACAATTAAACTGCACTATATAGGTCTACATTAACCACATATTGCAGATTTAGACTGCATTATATGGCAGTGTAGAGCCAGCTCCAGTTTAAATTATTAGATATCTACACAAAACATGTTTCTCTGCATGTTATCTTAATTAAAAGAGGATTGGAAAATATAAGAAGGAAAGAAAGTAGAAGTGGGGAAAAGAAACCATTTAAAGATCACTTGAAGGCTTCTTCAACATGCATTCAGGAATGCTTTAAAAAAAAAGCACGTGTTTAAAAGATGAACTTAAAACCTGATCCTGGCCAAAAAAATGTCCATATTTGCATGACTATATATCCCTGCAGCCATGTAAAACAAGTGATTTCCTTCATATATCCTGGTGTGGACTGCTCCAACATATGTGCATGTTTTAAAAGCCTGAACCAGTTGATCAGGGTTGTCAAAAATAGAGCCATAGGTACACAGGTGGCTAAACAGAAGCACAAATGGAAAGCAATTACAAAGCAATTAACTCTCTGCAACCATTTCTTTGTTCTGATCTTTCTGATATTAAACAGAGATTAAATTTATAGTTAGCTGAGGGGATAGATAAGAAATCTGCTTGTGTGTACATTGAGATATTCACATGAGTGCATATATGATCCAGCACATCTCAGAGAGATTTTTTAAAAAAACTTCTGCCAGATGTCCCCTGTCTATGTTATGGATTTGTAAAGTCTGCTACAAAGAAAGGTCTCAGAATTGTCTGGGACTATTTCCTGGGACTGACAGGCCTATGTCTGGATTAATTTGATCTGGATTTTGCCTCTGTCTGGAAGTGCCCTCTCTCACACTGTGGGCAATTGGCACTGAATCAGGCGAGTACTGTGCAGGCTGCCATCCAATTCCCAATCTGGTTCGGGAGCCAAAAATGCTGCTTATGACCCATTCCGCACAGCTGAATAAAATCCACATTGAACTGGATTATATGTCAGTGTGGACTCAGATAATCCAGTTCAAAGCAGATATTGTGGATTATTTGCCTTGATATTCTGGATTATATGGCTGTGTGGAAGGACCCTCAGAATCCTTCTCTCCCCACCCACCCCCCACCCCCCAATCACACCATTTCATATACAGGATTCTGTCAACTGGGTTAACGTACAGTTTATACAACTGGAAACTGCACTCAATTGTAGCTTCCTAGGTACCTAAATCCATTGAGTAAATCCATTGATTCAATGGAAGTTACGTAAGTGTTGATTTATCAAGTCCCCATTAATTAAATGGCTTTACTGGTATTGAAACTACTAATAGTTTGTAAGGCAGTGTGCATTGCTACTTGTATGAAATGCTGATAAAGGAAACTGTTTTTCCAGTGAATACAGCAAATCAATACAGCAAATCAACTCATGATAGTTAACCTGAATTTACCAGTGACTAAGCTGGAAACATTATAGCCATGGGTTTCTCTTTCTTACTCAGGTAAGTAAAATCCATTTTTTAAATATGTCCATTTTGTTTTTGTTTATGGTAGTTAGTAGATTTCTAAGTTTATTGGTCTTCCTAAGACATAAAGCTTACAGAATAGTCCTTCCAAGCGTAAGAGAGATAAAGCCCTTTTCTTATCTTCAGCAAAAGAGAAGTGACCAAAGTCTTGGTAATAGGACAAATTCCATTGCCATTAGGGATTAGTAGTATCAGCTGACACAGAAGACATATGGGACACCTTCCTGATCCTCACAGGGCATTTATGCAGGCAAGGATTTCAAAATACCTAAGAAAGACCAAAATCAGAGTGTTTCAGAATAGCTCCAGAAGTAACTAGAACTGACATGTTTCACTGCTCAATGATGTATTCACTGCTCTACTAACAAGGAGCTCCTTTACCTTCTATTAACAAAGCTTTGTGATGTTCAATTTCCAGTTCTAGAACAGCAAAATCAACTCCTCATACCCCCGAAGAAGTAGCATATAAAAGCTTATGCTACCAATTTCATTCTCTCAGTCCGGCCCTTCCACACAGCTATATAAAATCCATGTTGAACTGGATTATAAGGCAATGTGGACTCAGATAACCCAGTTCAAAGCCGATATTGTGGATTATCTGCCTTGATATTTTGAGTTATATGGCTGTGTGGAAGGGCCCTTAGCCACTAAGGTGCTACAAGATCCCATTACATTTTGATATTTAGACCAACACAGCTATGATTTGAATTCAACCTATTACAGGTTACATATTAGGGGCCCAACAAGGCTAAAAAAAAACCCCTATGCATGTTTAGCCAACATTAATCAGCCCTACAACTTCACCGTGATGCATTCTAATTCAGCCAACTTCAATATACATCTATCCAATTTAAATGCTGTGGCTACCTCCTGCAGAATGCTGGGGTTTGTAGTTTAGGGAAGGGCCTTCAAACTGCTCAGCCAGAGCTAAACTATGAACCCCAGAATTCATCATTTAAAGTAGCTAGATCAGTGGTTCCCAACCTTTTTTTTTTGACCAGGGACCGCTTTGACCAGTGACAACTTGAACAGGTACCACTTTGATGAGGGACCACTCTCCAATATTAATACCAAAAGGGTTATGAATCAGTTTTTGGTCAACTTTAGATTTGATTTGGTTATTTGGGGTGCTGATTCAAAAAATTGCATTGGATATACCATATCAGCTCTAGTTTCTGTTACAGGACATATACCATACAGTAGTTGCCATCTGTTTGCCCACAGAAAACTATATGGTTTAATAATCTTGAGCTGATATGGTAGTAGCAATATTTTGTAGGTAGTGAGCTTCTACCCTCCTGACATCCCTGTTGCCTCAATACTATAAGAGGATTTCATGAGTCACTCTTGTCACTCTCGTTGCCTTGTGGTTTTGAAGCAACAGTGTAGTAATAGTGAAGCTGCAGAACATATTTTCATTCTTGGGGATCACTGGTGGTCCACAGACCACAGGTTAGGAACCACTGGGCTAGACATCCCCATTGCCTCAGCACTATAAGGGGTTTCGCGAGACCAGTGGCTCTCGTTGCCTTGTGGTTTTGAGGCAACAGTGTAGTAATGGTGAGGCTGTGGAACATATTTTCATTCTTAGGGATCACTGGTGGTCCATGGACCACAGGTTGGGAACCACTGGGCTAGATGCTCTAGTGTGATTTTTTTTTTGTCATGTCAGGAGTGACTTGAGAAACTGCAAGTCGTTTCTGGTGTGAGAGAATTGGCCCTCTGCAAGGACGTTGCCCAGGGGATGCCAGGATGTTTTGATCTTTTACCATCCTTGTGGGAGGCTTCTAGTGTGATGAGATCCAATGATAAAACCATGCCCAACTGTCTCTGGCAAATATGCTGGTACCTCATCAGACTAGAGAATGGATCCACTTTAAATCCAGGGGGCTTTAAAATTTTCAGCTAGATAGGTCCTGGGCCTCACTAAACAACAAACGCAAGAATTCTGCAGGAGGCAGAAACTGGATTTAAACTGGATCCATGCTCTAGTGTAAGGAGGCTGTATGTGTACTGCCATCCAAATATTAATGAGATTTTATCACATAGGCTTGTAACATGATATTGCCATAGGATAATGTCATTATTGGTAGTTACTCAACACACAATACCACACCTGTCCTACAGCATTTATTTATTTATTTATTTATTTCGGACATTTATATCCCATCCTATCTCGACCTCCGCAGAGGGACTCAGGGCGGCTGACAAATCAAGGAAAGGCTAGAACAATTTTTTAAAAAACAATCATATACTTAACAAGATTATGGGTAAGAAATATAAGGTGTATCCAATTTATACCTGAAATGGCCCTTTTTGTTGATGGGTAAAACCCATCAATCTCACTCCCCAAGGAAGAATTCTTATGTATTCTTTGGTTGGGTCAAGAGGGATGCAGCTAGTTTCACCGCCACCATTAAAAAAGCAGTGACACTCATTCCTTGCTAGGAGAACCTTCTCATGGATAGACTCTCTCTTTGCTCAGTTTCCCCACCACCACCACCATTACTACTACTACTACTACTACTACTACTACTACGTAGAAACAATGGCTGCCCTTGCTCACTGGGAAAAGCAAGTGTATGCAGAGTAGGTCATGTAGAGATAGAGAGATCAGAAAGTGGGATTCTGGCCACAGAGTGTGGAAATAAAGTGAGAATGGCTCACCAAAACAATGCTAAAACACCAAGGTCAGCTGTTACCAATAGTGCTGTGGAAATTGAAGAGGCACGAATTGACAAGCTGGAATGTATCCAGAGGAGGGCGACTAAAATGATCAAGGGTCTGGAGAACAAGCCCTATGAGGAGCGGCTTAATGAGCTGGACATGTTTAGCCTGAAGAAGAGAAGGCTGAGAGGAGGTATGATAGCCATGTATAAATATGTGAAAGGAAGCCACAGGGAGGAGGGAGCAAGCTTGTTTTCTGCTTCCCTGGGGACTAGGACGTGAAACAATGGCTTCAAACTACAAGAAAGGAGATTCCATCTGAACATGAGGAAGAACTTCCTGACTGTGAGAGCCGTTCAGCAGTGGAACTCTCTGCCCCAGAGTGTGGTGGAAACTCCTTCTTTGGAAGCTTTTAAACAGAGGCTGGATGGCCATCTGTCAGGAGTGATTTGAATGCAATATTCCTGCTTCTTGGCAGGAGGTTGGACTGGATGGCCCATGAGGTCTCTTCCAACTCTTTGATTCTATGATTTGATTCTATGATTCTATGAATGGAGGGTGAAAGGGAGAAGTGTATCAAGAGGAAGCCGTGTCAAGCCAACCCTGGTTGGGACTGCCTTCCACCTGGAAAGGGATGTCCTCGCTGCGAAAGAACATGCAGATCAATAGGTCTCTACAGTCACCTACAGACCTATCACCAAGACCCTACACTTGGAAGACAATCGTACTCAGCCATGAGAGATCGCGGATGATGATGAAAATACTGTGACAAAGATTGGTGCAAAATTAGAGTAGTGCAATTGCAATAAGACAGCAGGCTTGTGTAATAAAGTCCATGTCTACTATCCGAATTATTGTTAAGAAATATGAAAAGTATTTAAATTAGGAGATCTGCTGTTTCCTGACATATATAAAATGTATATTTAAGAATCAAGCTGCTCAAGTAAATAAATATTTTCCAGAGAAATAGGTGAAAAGCTACAGCATCACCAGAGATCTCACTCTGATAAAACATTCTTTATCGCCTGAGATACAGTCACTCACGATAATGTAGTTGGGCTCTTACATCAGATCCTCAGCTGTTCACAGAAACATTTTAAAATCCTGCTGCATACTTCTCCTAACAATTATAATAATGTCAATTAGTGATTATAGCACTGATTAATTTTAAACAATGTGTCTTCACTTTAATGGTTTTATGACCTTTTCATCCAAAAATGGCTTACCTTGGAAACAAGAACTTTGCTCAAGTAAAAAACCAGGAGGTTGGAGGCATTCTATATGCACAGTTTTGCTTTCTTTAAAAGATGTCTGCCCTGAGGCTATGCATTCCTTTTGACGCTTTAAGAATAATGCGTCCTTCCCACATCTTGCTCAAGGTCTATACTGCTTTATTTCCTTTCTTTAAGTCAGTGTGTGCATATATGTGCCTAAGCGCTTTGAAGGCTATAATGAAGGATCTCCTTGGTTTGTTTGCTGTAGTATATGAAACAATATAATCTTGTCCTTGACAAGAGATTGAATAAATTGATATTTGAGTCCTAGCCATGAATAGTTTATTAATATGAGCCACATTTCGACAAGGAAATATTTGAAGAAATCGAGGAACCTGTTTAGGACATCTATTTTTGCACAATCCTTTTGCATCTAAATTCCCCAGCAAAGCATTTTTGTAGAATAGATTTCCATTTCCTGGATATGACTGGAGAGAAGAGGGGAAAGGGGGGCTCCGAAGGCAGATCTCAAACTTTGGAGAGAATGGCTACATGTTGAAAACATGTGGGAAACTCCTGATATGTTTCAGGTGCCAACAAATGGATGTGCATAAATGATATCTTAAATTTGTGATGTTCTACAAAAATAGTACTTGTAACTTTTGGAGCCAAGGTAGGGGCAAGACAACTACTTAGAAAAATTATATTATATTCATGAATATCTTTTGTTTAGGCAAGCCCCCACCCTGGCAGTTTTCAGGAAGAGCCTGAAAACTTGGCTGTTCCAGTGTGCCTTCAATGAATGAATGAACAATAATCTCCTGACCTGACCAATCCCTGCATAAATGCCCTCGGAAGCATTTTATTTTACCTGTTAGTGTAATTAAACCCTACTTCGTCCCTCAGACCCCCCTTTCCAGATACATTATATTATCCTCTCACCCAGTGTTTTGAAACTTTTAATCCTTGCAACCAGACTTGCCCACTATGATTAATACTCTGTGTTCAAATATTGTGATTTTATATGGTCTGATATGTTTATTTATAATGTTTCTTGTATTTTATTTTATTTTATTTTTATTTTTATTTTTTATTTTTTATATTTTATATTTTATTGTTGTATTCTTATGTTGTACAGGGTGAGGCAGCATAACTTCCTTTTTTCAAAGCTTAATAAAACCCATTGTATGAGTCAGATTTTTTTTAAAAAAAAAATCTATAATGTAGGCGCATACCTAAAGTTTTGTTTTACGTAGTTTTGAAGATCAAATTAGGTAGGTGACGTCCCCCATTCTCCATTCTCCATACACTGAGTAAACCGATTTCTGGCATTTGTCATGACTCTTGCCAGCAGAGCAGGCGTTATGTTGGCAATTTATTCCTGGATGTTGGTCTTCAAATCTTGTAGGGTCCTTGGATGGTTCACAGAAACACAGGATTTCAAAAAACCCCATAGAAAAAAAATCACAAGGGGCCAAATCTGGAGAGCGGGCTGGCCACTCTAAATCCGCTCGAAAAGTGGTCCTCAATGGCAAAAGCACGCTCCTCACTGTTCCAACGCATGATGGCGACTGAACTGTGTCAGGACAAAACTTTATACTCCCGCCTCTTGAACGAGACCACTAGCGCTCCGCTATGTCTTTAACCGACTGAATGGCGCCCATTTTACATTTGCTTTGTTGTACTGCTGAGCTTGGCCTCATGTAAGCCACTCTGAGTCTCCTTGAGGAGATGGTGGCAGGGTATAAATAAAGTATTGTTGTTGTCGTTGTTGTTGTTGTTGTTGTAATGAGTATCATTTTATTTTTTACTTTCAGAATATCGTTGGAGAGATTAATGTGGGCATTTTGGCTATTATTTTATTATTTATTTACACCATTTCTACCCTGCCCTTCTCCCCCCCCCCCCCGAGGGGGGACTCAGGGAGGCTAACACAGGCAACAATTCAATGCCAACAGTATCAATAACAACAATATAAACCAACCATATAAAATCCTATTACATAACAATTAAACAGTGATATTAATTAAAATTACATATTAATTAAAATTACATAATCACAGTTTGGGACCCGCCTACCTGCATGACCGCATCTCTGTGTACAAACCCACACGATCTCTTCGTTCATCTGGAGAGGCCCTGCTCTCGATCCCACCAGCATCACAGGCGTGATTGGTGGGGATGAGAGAGAGGGCCTTTTCGGTGGTGGCCCCTCGACTATGGAACTCACTCCCTAAGAACATCCAGGCATCCCCTAGGCGACGTCCTTGCAGACAGCCAATTCTCTCACACCAGAAGCAGTTTCTCAAGTCACTTCTGACATGAAACAAACTTTTCATTACAATAGGTTCAAGCCTTGGCATAGCCTGATGAAATTATAATGGTACAGGGTACCTTTATTAATACCCAATCAAGCTTTTCAAAGAGCAAGAGCATTTTTTCCTGCTATTCCATTTCCCATGTATTGAGTCTATGGTACAGACTCTTTTGTTGGCAATGTAACCCTATCCTGGTTTATTTCTCGCATACAATTGTTGCATTCTGTTTACATGTAACAGATAGAGACCTGCGCCTTTTCTGTTCATAATACAGTCATAATAGTATCCATCAGTGCAGCGAGATACAATTACAAGGAAAGTAGGAAGAATCTGCAATTGTGTGTACCATTTTTATGCTGTGAAAACAGGCCAGGTGAAGAAGAAATAGGGGTCCATTCATAACTTCAGGTTTTGTTCTCTGTGTGTGTGATGAAAACCTGAACGGCTCTGCTGGAATGTAGACTTTAAAATAAAGAGACTACAAATCTGCAGTTGTAAACATGCAAACTGAAAATTAATTTTTACTCAAATAATAATAATAATAGCAGACCAACCAAACACATCACAGAGATAATCATCATTCACCTCCTGTAAATCCTTTGTCAGACCATGGGCCCATTCACACAGCCATACAATTCAGAATATCAAGACAGATAATCCACAATGTCAGCTTTGAACTGGATTATTTGAGTCCACACTGCCATATATAATCCAGTTCAATGTGAGTTTTATGCAGCTGTGTGGAAGGGGGCCAAAAGTGAAAAAGAGAGTTGAGGAAAATGGAACAATTTATTTGTTTGTTTGTTTGTTTGTTTGTTTGTTTGTTTGTTTGTTTCGGGCATTTCTACCCCGCCCTTCTCACCCCCTAGGGGGGATTCAGGGCAGCTTACATCCGGCACAATTCAATGCCAACAATTACAATAAAAATGCAATAACAATACACACAAGAGTTAAAAACATACAATTAATACAATATCAACTAAAAAGCCGATCTACAGCCCGAGCTTATCGAGTTCTAAAATCCGTCAATCCATTTAGCATTACCATAATCCTTTCCAACTCTAGTCATCATTACCTTGTTAGTCTGCCAGATTACCCAAATGCCTGGTCCCATATCCATGTCTTCAGCTTCCTTCTGAAGGAGAGGAGAGATGTTGGCGACCTGATTTCCCCAGGGAGTGAATTCCACAGGCAAGGGGCCACCATTGAGAAGGCCCTGTCCCTCGTCCCCACCAGCCGAACTTGTGATAAAGGCGGGGCCGAGATGAGGGCCTCCCCAGAAGATCTTAAACTCTGCAGTGGGACATAGGAGGAGATATGTTTGGACAGGTATGCTGGGTCGGAGCCGTATAGGGTTTTATAGGTCAAAACCAGCACTTTGAATTGTGCTCGGAACTGGATCGGCAGCCAGTGGAGCTGACATAACAAAGGAGTGGTATGTTCCCTGTATGATGCTCTGGTGATTAATCTGGCTGCCGCCCGTTGGACTAGTTGAAGTTTCCGAACAGTCTTCAAAGGCAACCCCACGTAGAACGCGTTGCAGTCATCTATTCTAAATGCTATAGTTTTGAAACCACCCCTACCAGTAAATGTTAAAAGTCTAGACTGGATGCACAAAACTGAGGCCCCTTCCACACAGGTGTATAAAATCCACATTGAACTGGATGATATGACAGTGTGGACTAAGATAAACAATTCAAAGTAGATATTGTGGATTGTCTGCCTTGATATTCTGGATTATATGGCTGGGTGGAAGGGCCCTGAGTATCACACAGAAACTATCAATAGAGGAATAAAATAGCCTGAGTGGTGGTAAATACTGATGAGGAAAGTAACATAAGAAAAGGGTATTGGTATATGTATTGTCTGCTAGGCCAGTGAGACAGGTGATATAATATCCATTTAGATTGGCCCTGGAAAAGGTCTATCATCTATCATGTTGTTTGTCAATCCTGAAACAAGAAAGACAGTGTTTAATTACTTAAAGCGGTGAATTAAGCATGTAAGCAAACTCTGAGAGTGTATCATTCACTGGACGGTTATGTGACATTAAATCTTGTAGACATTTTTACTATGTAGTGGCCAGCCAATAAACCTATCACATGGCAGATCTATACTGCCATAATGTGTTATTATTTGATTTATGGTTTGTGTATGGCATTGTATGCTTGCCACTGCAGCTTGTGAACTGCCCTGAGTCCCCATTGGGGAGATGGAGTGGGACAAAAATAAAGTTTAATTATTTATTATTATACTAGCTGTACCCGCCACGCGTTGCTGTGGCCAACCTTCCCCCTATCTCCCCTTCTTTCCCTCCTTCCTTCACTCCCTGTTTCCTTCCTTCCTTCCCGTCTTTCCTTCTCTCCTTCCTTCCTTCTCTATCGCTTTCCTTCCTTCCCCCTTTTTCTTTCTCTTCTGCTGTGTCTCTTTTCTTCCTTCTCTCTTTCCTCCTTTCCTTCCCTCCCTCTTTCTCTACATTTTATCCCCTTCCTTCGCTCCCTCTTTCCTTCCTTCTGTCCCTTTTTTCTTTCCTTCTCTCCTTCCTTCTTTCTCTAACTTTCCTTCCTCCCCCTTTTTCTTTCCCTCCCTCTTTCTCTCCTTTCTTCCTTTTCTACCTCATTCCTTCCTTCTTGCTTTCCCTCCCTCTTCTCTCCTTTCTTCCTTTTCTACCTCATTCCTTCCTTCCTTCTTTCTTTCCCTCCCTTTTCCATCTGTCAGGGGTGATTTGAATGCAAATATTCCTGCTTCTTGGCAGAATGGGGTTGGACGGGATGGCCCAGAGGTCTCTTCCAACTCTTTGATTCTATGATTCTATGCTTGGCCAGATGGGTGTAGAAGGGGGCGTGGCTTGGGGGTAACGTGAGGGTAGAGGGAGGGGGGAGGGGGACGGGTTTAGAAGGGGGCGTGGCTGGGAGGTAGGGAGAGGAGGAGGGGAGGGGGGATGGGTTTAGAAGGGGGCGTGGCTTGGGGGTAAGGTGAGGAGGGGAGGGGAGGGGGGATGGGTTTAGAAGGGGGCGTGGCTTGGGGGTAAGGTGAGGAGGGAGGAGGGGAGGGGGGATGGGTTTAGAAGGGGCGTGGCTTGGGGGTAAGGTGAGGAGGGGAGGGGGATGGGTTTAGAAGGGGGCGTGGCTTGGAGGTAAGGTGAGGAGGGAGGAGGGGAGGGGGGATGGGTTTAGAAGGGGGCGTGGCTTGGAGGTAAGGTGAGGAGGGAGGAGGGGAGGGGGGGGGGATGGGTTTAGAAGGGGGCGTGGCTTGGAGGTAAGGTGAGGAGGGAGGAGGGGTGGGGGGATCAGATTAGAAGGGGGCGTGGCTTGGAGGTAACGTGGGGAGGGGGGATGGGTTTAGAAGGGGCGTGGCTTGGGGGTAAGGTGGGGGGGGGGGGGGGGATGGGGTTAGAAGGGGCGGGGCTTGGGGGGAAGGGGGGGGGCTGGGGTGGGTTTAGAAGGGGGCGTGGCTTGGAGGTAAGGTGAGGAGGGAGGAGGGGAGGGGGAGGGTTTAGAAGGGGCGTGGCTTGGAGGTAACGTGAGGAGGGGAGGGGGATGGGTTTAGAAGGGGGCGTGGCTTGGGGGTAAGGTGAGGAGGGAGGGGTTAGAAGGGGCGTGGCTTGGGGGTAACGTGAGGGAGGAGGGGAGGGGGGATGGGTTTAGAAGGGGGCGTGGCTTGGAGGTAAGGTGAGGAGGGAGGAGGGGAGGGGGGATGGGTTTAGAAGGGGGCGTGGCTTGGAGGTAAGGTGAGGAGGGAGGAGGGGGGGGAGGGGGGTGGCTTGGGGTAAGGTGAGGAGGGGAGGGGGGATGGGTTTAGAAGGGGCGTGGCTTGGAGGTAACGTGAGGAGGGAGGAGGGGAGGGGGGATGGGTTTAGAAGGGGGCGCGGCTTGGAGGTAACGTGAGGAGGGGAGAGGGAGGGGCGCGCGCGCGCGTGTGTGCCGCGCGGGGGGGAGAGGGGGCGCACACGCGCGCGTGTGTGCCGCGCCAGGGGAGTGAGGGGGCGCGCGGGCGCGCGTGCGTGCGTGTGCCGCACCGGAGGGGGGAGAGGGGGCGCGCGCGCGCGTGTGTGCCGCGCCGGGGGGGGTGAGGGGGCACGCGCATGTGTGCGTGTGTTTGCCGCGCCGGGGGGGGGAGGGGGCGCGCGCGCGCGTGTGTGGCGGCATGTGTGTGTGCCGCGCCGGGGGGTGAGGGGGCGCGGCGGTGTGTGCATGTGTGTGTGTGCCGCGCCGGGGGGTGTGAGGGGGCACGCGCGCGCGTGTGTGTGCATGTGTGTGTGTGCCGCGCCGGGGGGGGTGAGGGGGCGCGTGCGCGCATGTGTGTGCATGTGTGTGTGTGCCGCGCCGGGGGGTGTGAGGGGGCACGCGCGTGCGTGTGTGTGCATGTGTGTGTGTGCCGCGCCGGGGGGTGTGAGGGGGCGCGCGCGCGCGTGTGTGTGCATGTGTGTGTGTGCCGCGCCGGAGGGGGGAGAGGGGGCGCGTGCGCGCGCGTGTGTGCCGCGCCGGGTGGGGTGGGGGGTGTGCGCGCGTGTGTGCCGCGCCGGGTGGGAGAGGGGGCACGCGTGTGTGTTTGTGTGCCGCGCCGGGGGGGGGGGAGGGGCCGTGCGCGTGCCTGTGTGTGTGCCGCGCCGGGGGGGAGGGGGGGGGCCATGTGTGTCCGCGCCAGGGAGTTTGCGCCAGTGCGCATGCTCAGTTGCTTTGTCGTTTATTGTGGTTGTTGTTGTGTGTTTTTGATTTCTGAGTGGATTAGTTTGTACCTTGTTGGTTGCCCTTGGGGCATGGGAAGTTTGGTGGCGTTTCGTTGGGGGGGTTTTGAGTTTTGTTCCGCCATACGACGCCAGGAGGAAATTTATATATATAGATAAAATCCAGATTATCGGCTTTGAACTGGATTATATGGCAATGAGACTCATATAATCCAGTTCAAAGTAGATAATGTGGATTATCCACTTTGATAATCCAGATTTTATATGGCAGTTTAGAAGGGGCCTTAAACTGGATCAATTTATGTCCCAGGATCTGATCCCAGATTATTTGCTTTGAGTTGGATTATATGGGTCTATACTGCCAGATAATCTGGGATAAGAAGATAATCTGGGATCAGATCCTGGGATATAGGACAGTGTAATGCAGCCTTCAATACCATTCCCTTCTAGCCGAGAGTTCCTGATAATGTTATATTAGCCTTCCAGAAAAGCCATAGACTGTGAATTGTTTTGTGCTGTGTATAGCCACTACAAGGTGCCTTTCTATATACAGTGATGGTGTACACTCAATACTGAGGTTAGAAAGTTTTGTGGTTTGAATGTAGCATATCACTATTTAAAGGTGCTTCTTGCTTCATACTGTTTAAATGACAGTGTAGATCCAGCAATTTTCCTCAATCCCAACAGTTGAGATACAACTGTTAGAATTTAAGATCCAACACATCTTGAGAAAGAGTGGATCAAGGTATGTTGTTATGTGCTCTCCAAGTGATAGTTACTCAGATGACCATATCATATATTTGTCTTGCCAGAATTTGTTTACAGCGTGTTTGACATTGTCTTTCCTTGATATTGAGGCCATGCCTACACTAGCAGATAAATATGGGATCAGTGCAGAGTAGAAATGCTCAACTGGTATTGAGGCAGCCAAATGCACCTTCCTGAACCTGAAGCGATGGCAAATTGGAGTCAACACAGACCCCTATATCACAGCATCTGATCGCTGATTATCTTATCCCAGATTATCCAGTTTAAATCAGATAATCTGGGATCAGATCCTGGGATATAGAGAAGTATAGAAGGGGCCAAAGTCTAACCAGATCAATCCTTTTCCTTCTTCCTGGTTGCAGTGGCGTGTCTACTGATGTTAGCCCACAAAGAGCTCTGTCACCATCCAGGAGAAGCAATGGCAACATGATTGGTGAAGTGGGGCTGACTTTCAGTATTCCAGGCTGAAACAGATTAACTCAGGACTTCATCAGATGGAGGGTTTCCTCCATTTCTAACATACGGGAGACAAGAGTCCCACAGATCCCATCAAATGGGGCACAGCCTGTTTAGTGGGTCACCCATGGGATTCTGTGTAGAAACGGGTAGATTTGAAAGATGAGCAGGAATCAACTCCACTCCTCTCCTTGATCATAGAAACCCTTTAAACCCTTGGGATAGGAAGTGGTGGATTTGTTCATGTACACTCCGTTTTATGACATTTCAGGGCACCACAATTCAAGAGAGATATTGACAAGGTGGAATGTGTCCAGAGGAGGGCGACTAAAATGATCAAGGGTCAGGAGAACAAGCCCTATGAGGAGCGGCTTAAGGAGCTGGGCATGTTTAGCCTGAAGAAGAGAAGGCTGAGAGGAGATATGATAGCCATGTATAAATATGTGAGAGGAAGTCACAGGGAGGAGGGAGCAAGCTTGTTTTCTGCTTCCTGGAGACTAGGACGTGGAACAATGGCTTCAAACTACAAGAAAGGAGATTCCACTGAACATGAGGAAGAACTTCCTGACTGTGAAAACTGTTCAGCAGTGGAACTCTCTGCCCCGGAGTGTGGTGGAGGCTCCTTCTTTGGAGCTTTTAAACAGAGGCTGGATGGCCATCTGTCCGGGGTGATTTGAATGCAATATTCCTGCTTCTTGGCAGAATGGGATTGGACTGGGTGGCCCATGAGGTCTCTTTCCAACTCTTTGATTCTATGATTCTATGATTCTACTTGCCAAAAACCAACAGGCAACCATCACAAGTGCCTATGCACCAACACTAGATGCTGATGAAGACAACAAGGAAATTTTTACTGTCAGCTGGACACCTGGAGGATTATCCTACTCGGACAACGAGGGATCGCCTAAGTAAGTAAGTAAGTAGCCATTCATATGGACCATCTGCTAATGCCCCTTGATGCTCCTTCTGTCATCATTAATAGTTTAAAGACAGGGTGGACCCATTAAGAGAAGTGTTTTAAAACTGTGCTGTTGTCCTTGAAATGGGAGGAGACATTGTCCACCCATATGATGGGAAATGAAGTGGATGGTTGAGCTAGAAACAGAAGGTGATCTTGTGTCATAGGAGTGAGTAAATTCTCCATCTTCCTAAAAGATGAACCGCCACACAAAGAAGATGATTCCACCCACTTTCCCCCCTTGTGTGATGAGGTCCTCAATTTAACCTGCAATGTGGATAAACACTGTGAGGACAGTCAGGAGCCACCTCAGTGTGACTCTGGCTTATAATGCCTGTGTAGATGAGCCCTGAGACAGTGCGATTTGTTCAAGGTCACCTGGTGAGTTTCTATGGTTGAGCAGAGATTTGAACCCTTGTCTCCCAGTGTACTAATCCAACATTTAAATTGGAACAAAGTATACAGAATTGCAATCTCGGTCATGTATAAGAAGCCCTATAGCATTGTAAAATACACATTGCAGCCTGCCTCTCTGTGTGTTTCTTTCTTTGTTGACAGGCCCCTCTGTGCCCGACCTGTAGTTTTATTAGATTTGTCTGTAAATCAAACACCAATTGTAGAGTTTCAGGTAGCTGAGAAGGTTGCCTTGCTGTGCAGCTACAATGGGATTGCTTAATTATTGTTACACATCCCACATTTCATTCCCCGGGTTGCAAACATTGCAACATTTTATTTGCTTTCTATTGTTGCCCCAGATATAGCGGATAACAGGCTGTTGGAGCCGCAGTTCACTGTGCATACATCCAGCCTGTTGGTTTAACTTGCACATAAATACACAGGAGGCAGAGATGTGCCTCGGGCAACAGGCAATTGTTTAAATGGGACAGCGCATTCCTGCTGCATACATTCCATTACAGAGCTGTTTACCAGAGAAGGAGGTGAATTTTGATCGGACGGTAAAACATCCTCAGGGGAGGGGAGGGAATATAACAAATCTACTAACTCAGCTAAAACGCTTGCTCCAATTTTTAACCTGAGAAATGTATCTTTGTCCTCCCACTGAGGAGTTTTAACAGAGTAGGTGAAACAACCTTGGCTGTGCGGCTACGCATGTGACTATCATACGTGCTTTCAAAGGATTCGGATAAATGGAGCTACAGCACCCTCCACTGTTATGAAGACATAAAAGAAAACTGTTTCTATGTCAAACAATCTTGCTAGAGGATAGTCTGAGGCCCCTTCTACACTGCCATATAATCCAGATTATCAAAGCAGAAATAAAATGATTGTAGTGGCTACATTCTTCTTATAATGGATGTGTAAATGGAAAGTGTGCAGTCTTCCTCCCCGTGGCTATAAAATGAGTGAGGGCAAGAGCAAGAGATGGATTGGATTATTAATTTGAAATTATTTATTTATTTATTTCAGTTGCTTCTACCCCGCCCTTCTCACCCCGAAGGGAACTCAGGGCGGCTTACAAAAGCAAGGCACAATTTGATGCCCGCATCATGTAACAACAATAAGACAAAATAACATCCATTAACAGAAAACAGCAATTCTAGCAATACATCAATTAACAGAAACAACAATTCTTGCAAGGCGAAAACAACCATAAAACCAGTAAAAGCAATAAAACCAATACAAACCATTTCTTCACATTGACGGTCAGCGTTTCGCAATCTCATAGTTCAAATTCCAATTCCACAATTGTCACTCCTGTCAGTCCTATCCATCTGGTTGTCCATATCTAGTTGTCAGATTGCCCGAAGGCCTGTTCCCACAACCACGTCTTTACCTTCCTCCTGAAGGAGAGGAGGGATGTTGATGCCCTAATTTCCCCCGGGAATGAGTTCCACAGGTGAGGGGCCACCACTGAGAAGGCCCTGCTCCTCGTCCCCACCAACCTCACTTGTGATAGCGGTGGGGTCGAGAGCAGGGCCTCCCCAAATGATCTCAAATTCCAGGGTGGGATGTAGAGGGAGATACATTCGGACAGATACACTGGACCAGACCCGTAAAGGGTTTTGTAGGTCAAAGCCAGCACCTTGAATTGTGCTCGGAACTGAACCGGCAGTCAGTGGAGCTGACACAGCAGGGGGGTGGTGTGCTCCCTGTATGTTGCTCCGGTGAGCAATCTGGCTGCCGCTCGCTGGACCAGTTGAAGTTTCAAATTACAACCCCACCCCCCAATTGCAACTATATTTGCATCTATTTCTCTATCATGTTATTTTGTAATTGTTTTTTTTAATTAATTTTTTTTGAGATTTTTCTTCAACAATAAAAGAGTGGGAACAATCAACGTGACAGGAAAGTAGGAAATTGAAGGAAGGGTAAGGTAGTGTGGGGATAAGAGGATGTGAACCAGAAAGAAAAAGGAGAATATATATAACAACAATTCTTTATTGATTAGTCAATTTTGACCATATCAAAACATGCAAAACATACAAAACCATACACACTTGCCCATACATACAGTAAAACCATATATGAATACAAGGCATCCCGGCCTACTGGCCTGTCAACCCACTCCTAAATGATTGTGCAACTACAAGATAAAAAAAATTAAAAGATTAAAAATTGATTCATTCCTTAAAGTAGGGTTTGGGCAGGAGCGTGGATAGGTAAAACTAGTGGCATGTTCATATTAGGTTTTTAAGTTTGAATTTTGTTGATGGCAGCAAGGGCACTTCTCTCTGCTTCCATCTTCTCGCGGATGGCCAGTGCTTTTTGCGTAAAAAGGGTCAATTTTAAAATAGAGTTTTTATCTGAACCCTGTAGGAGGATGTGCAATTTCTCCTTATTCTCTAAATAAGTATGATTCTCCAGCAGAGGCTCTAGGTAGTAAGACTGGATCCTATTGTAGTAGGGACATTTTAAGCGCTGAGTCCCCAAGCTAGTATATCTATAAAACCTGCAGGTCTTCAGAATGTGGGAGATTAAGGGGGTGGGATTATAAGGGAGAAGGAAATCATAGAGTACTTCCAGACAGCAATTTAATGTGGGTTAAAACGCGTTAATTTTCACCCACAATGCTGTCCCCACATCTCCTCCCAAAACCTGGGTTTTCCCTAGGGTGTGTGTGTGTATCCCAAAGGAAGTTCTACTGTGTTCAGTGATACTTATTTCTGCTTCAATGTGCATACATTGGAACTTTAGTCATTAATCCTTTGATACAGTCAACCGCTGCTGTGATTGGAACCATGATAATAATAGGCATAAAAATGTGAAAGAGTCCAATAAATCAGAGCAAGCTTTTGGGAAGCCTTTTGCTTAATGAAGAATTCTGTGCTACTCAAGCTGTGTACTTAGAAGTCTATACAAATGGGATCAATTAAAAGACATCACCTTGCCTATATTAATTTCAGAGAGRGAGCAAYTGAGGTCATACTGCCTCTTCCAGACTCATMAAGCTTCTCTGCAGGCATGTCTGGAAGGCTCACWTTTTGGTGCAAAAAGACGTGWACCTATAATCTTCACGAGTCTTCATTGACCTGGGGATGGACAAGCAGTTTGCACAAGCTCAGAAGCACTTGTTGGTTCCAAGGATTGCCTTGATGATAAAAAAATAGATGCGTGGAAAGCAAATAAGCTGCTTCTAATCCAGGACAATATCATTGTAAGAAGAAGCTTTGGGTTAACCCCTATTAAATTAGAAACCTCCCCAACAGAATGTGTTTGATGTAGGAAATTATCCAGTAGAAATTATATTCTCCTCTCCCACACTCCCACTGCCCAAGGCTACTTGAGGGAAGTTTAATAAAATGAAGGCAAATGCTGGGAATATGATAAATGACGCAATTAATCAGATTAGAGCCAACAGTCGTTATGTGAAACATGTGTTCCAGTTCTGTATGCTCTTGCCTGCTGAAGGGCAACTATTTATGGGCCGGGTTCCAACTTGGATTTATGGACAAGGAGGAGGCGAACCACCCTGGTTTCAGTTACAAAGACCATAAGAACTGTGACAAAACATTGGCTGCTGCAAACAACTAGCACAAATGCTGCCCAATCAGAATTTGTACTCTTTACCGGACATTTCTGAGCTCTGAAGGAATATTTTGGCAGAAATGTTGGGTCTTCTGTCTTTGCTCTATCTAACCACTTACATTTCCTTAGCGATATCAGAGACTGCTGCTAAAGAGGCGTCTGGCATGTGTCCCTAATGCTTCCTTGAGGCTTAAGGTGAATTAAGGTCCAAATAGCACCGCACTGCAGTGAGACCAAGATCAGATTCCCTTTTTTCCAGAGGCAAAATGACCGTTATAGGGCCCCTCAAGACAGACCCTATATCCCAGGATCTGATCCTAGGTTTTCTTGTTTAAACTGGATTATATGAGTCCCCATTGCCAGATAATTTGGGATAAACAGCAAACCTATGATCAGATCTTGGGATATAGGCCTGTCTGGAAGGGTCCTTAATTTTCTCTGGGTAGAGTTAACACTCTCCACTTTACCTCCAATTGTATAGATTTAAATTATTTTTATCCTTTATTGAATACCTTTATATGAAATGCTTGGGACCAGAAGTATTGCAGATTTAGGTTTTGTCTTTTTTTTGCATTTTAATATATCTTAATTTGCATATACACTAATAATAATAATAATAATAACAACAACAACAACAACAACAACAACCCATTTCTCCTGACAATGATGCTGGGGAAAATTGAAGGGAAAAGGAAGAGGGGCCGACCAAGGGCAAGATGGATGGATGGCATCCTTGAAGTGACTGGATTGGCCTTGAAGGAGCTGGGAGTGGTGACGGCCAACAGGGAGCTCTGGCGTGTACTGGTCCATGAGGTCACGAAAAGTCGGAAACGACTGAACAAATGAACAACAACAACAACAACATCTCTCCTGATGGCTCAAGGTGGGGTATAGTAATCATCATCATCATCATCATCATCATCATCATCATCATTTATATACCACTCTATCTCCCTGGGGAGACTCAGGGTGATTTCCAAGCAACAACATCAAAACATACAGAGTCACAACATGAACAAAAAATAACAGTAACATACGCATGGAATTACCCAACAACACATAAATATTAAAAGAAAAAAATCCTGCCTGATCTTCATGTCTATTTGTTAGGGCATGGAAAAGGAATGGGTCAGGACAATGAAAAAGGCTGGGTCAAGACTGATACAAATTGAAATAAGATGGGACCGGCATTTGGGTATAGTACTGTAATAGGTCATGCCGGGACAGTGTCTGGCCTGAGCTAGCACTGATCACTCTCGAAGATTTGTTGAACCTACCAAGTCTTCAAACTCTTATGAAAAGAGGGGAGGGGTGGGGCTTGTCTTATTTTCCTTGGAAGGGCGTTCTAGAGTCAGGGGGCCACCACTGAGAAGGCCCTCTCTCTCGTCCCCACCAACCCTGCTTGTGATGGAGGTGGGAGCAAGAAGAGGGCCTCCCCGGAGGATCTTAGAGTTCGCATTGGTTCATAGATGGAGATGCGATCACAAAGATAGGAAAGGCCCAAAATGTTTTAGGCTATATAGGCAATTACCTGCACCTTGAATTTGACTTGGCAACTTATCAGCAGCCAATGAAGCTGTTTTAATAGGGGCATTGTATGCTCCCTATAGTTTGCACCAACAAGGAGCCTGGCTGTCGCTCGTTGTACCAGTTGTAATTTCCGGGCTGTCTTCAAGGGAAGTCCCATGTAGAGTGCATTGCAATAGTCCAATCTGGATGTAACCAAGGTGTGGACCACTCTGGCCAAATCAGATTTCACGAGGTATGGTTGCAGATGGCGCACAAGTTTGAGTTGTGCAAAGGCCCTCCTGGCCACCGTTGAATCCAGTGATAGCGTTGAATCCAGAAGGACCCCCAAGCTACAGACCTGCACCCTCAGGGGGAGTGTAACCCCGTTGAGCACAGGTTGCCACCTAATCCCCCAATCGACAAATTGAAAAATATATGAACATAAAATATATACAATAAATTACATAAAAACACAAAAATACAAAAAACTTGCATCAAACACAGATACAGATTTGACATTTACAGGCAGTCCCCAAGTTACAAACAAGATAGGTTATGATGGTTTGTTCTTAAGCTGTCAGTTGGAACAGGTACACTTTTTAAGTATAACTCCATCCAAAGATACCTATCTATCTATCTATCTATCTATCTATCTATCTATCTATCTATCTATCTATCTACCTACCTACCTACCTACCTACCTATCTACCTATCTATCTATCTATCTATCTATCTATCTATCTATCTATCTATCTATCTATCTATCTACCTATCTATGAATTGCACAGGGAAGGGTATGTTATGTTGTCTCTGCCCCTGCTCAGAAGATTTCAGCACATTTTCTGTCACTGTGATAATCGGATTTGGGAAAAAATGGCTTGTTTTGGAAACAAGGATTGGTGAGAAAGCTTCAGCTGGATACACCTTTCCCCCCTGATCACTCTTTCAGGAGTGGATTTCCCTTCCTAGGGGTAGATTTCTCTCACTTCTTGTCTCTCCCCTTTTCTTAACTATGAATCTTTTGTAAGTGAGCTGTTTGTAATTCGGAGAATTGTTTGTTAAAAAATGCAATGCAACTGTTTGGTCTGCTCCTGACAGGATAAACAAACAAACAAACAAACAAACAAACAAACTTGGGGAATGCCTATAGTAGTACTTGAATATAAATCAAAACTCATGATTGAAAGATGACTGGGTAGGCCTGCCGGAAGAGACATCTTGGAGATGGGACCTAAGTCTAAACAAGGAAATTGTTTATCTTTCATGTACACTTTATGTACATCACCCAATGGCAATTTTATATACAATACTCGTTGTCCCCTGCCACATATTGCTGTGGCCAGGCCTGTAGCGAGGGGGGGGGGGTTAGGGGTTCAACCCCCCCCCCCCGAAATGTTTCAGATTTTTTTAAAAACCTGGTTTACTCATGAATTTTAACTGGTTAACCAAATCCCCATGCTAAGTCTATGAGATGCAAAAAATTAAGAGTCCCTCCAGAACTGCAAGCACTATCTCAGGCAAATATTGACAATTTATTCACACTGTTTGGAACACGCCTACCTGCATGACCGCATCTCTGTGTACGAACCCACACGATCTCTTCATTCATCTGGAGAGGCCCTACTCACGATCCCACCTGCATTGCCAGTGCAACTGGCGGGGACGAGGGATAGGGCTTTCTCGGTGGTGACCCCTCGACTCTGGAACTCTCTCCATAAGGACATCAGGCAAGCCCCAGCTAGGATAACTGCATGCCCATCTCCCTCCAAACACCTACCCTTTTCACCTGGTCATGCCCAGCACTTTTTAATTTTAATTATTACATTTGGCCCTGCCACAGATTTTAATTGCATCATGGTGTGTTGTTAATATTATTGTCTTGTTTTTGAGTTATTTTGCTGTATTGTTGTTGTTGTTTTTACTGTTGTATTTGGGCTCGGCCTCTTGTAAGCCACACCGAGTCCTCCGGGAGATGGTAGTGGGGTACAAATTAAGGATTATTATTATTATTATTATTATTATTATTATTATTATTATTGTCATTGTGGGGTGTGTGTGTTGAATGTTCTCATTAAGGAGGCCAGACTTGGTGGAGGTGGTTGACAGGGGTGGACCTGCAGGCTATTGAAGGCTGCTATGCTCCCTGCTGTGCTCTTTGCTTCAGCCTGAGCTAGGAGGCAGGTTTCAACCCCCCCCCCCCCGAAATTTCAACCCCTCCCGAAATTTTTTTCTGGCTATGGGCCTGGCTGTGGCCCAGCCTGTGTATATGTGTTTTGTGTATGTGTATGTGTGTATATGTATCTCTGTGTGTATATGTGTGTTTGCATATATTTATATGTGGTTTTGCGCATGCATTGTAATTTTTGCTTTTTTTGCTTTTTAAGTCACTTTTGCTGTGTTTTTCAATGTTTTTATGAGTGATGGTCACTCGTTGGCCTGATAGGTATATTGTTTCCAAACCTGGTGTCAATTCGTCCAGTGATTTTTGAGTTGTGTTAATCCCACAAAAGAACATTACATTTTTATTTATATAGATTTGGTGTACAACAAGACATCAGAAAGCAAAGCTGTCAGCATCCCAACTGCCCATTGGATAACTTAGGAGGATTTTGGAATTGCAGATAAGGGATGCTCAAACTGTACATGACATTTTAGGCGATTTTTCTACAGATGTGATGCAGTCATTTTGAGGAATGAAGATGTGCTAATTAAAAATGGACCAACAAACAAGAGGATTCAGCAAGAATGAACTATGCAATTTACCTCTAAGTGTGTTGCAGCTACTTCAGTGAAGGTTAAACAGACACGGGAGATACCAGCTTCCATAAGGGCACGCAGCGATCCTCCTCTATGCTGGAATTTTTGTCTAAAAAAAGAAACCGTTGATAACTTTAGAATTTGCCATGTATGGGAAACTGTTGCCAGTTTTTGCTCTGTATTTGCAGCTGTTGGTAATAAGCACTTGGGAGTACGTATGAGGGGAATGTGGAAGGCTCAATCCCGCACTCAGTGGCCATGAACTATCTAGTCTCCGGTAGTTCAATGTGGGCGGGTGGCAGAGGAATTTCAAAAAAATGTCATCTGAAGGGGATGTTAAGATATAACAGCTGTTTGGAGATAAAGGGTTAACCAAGCCAGCTAAAATAGCTGAAGAGAGAAGTCTGTCTCTTTGCAATTATCAGCTGTGTTATTTTTCTAGGCTGCCCAGTACATTATTATAGCACAGGAGTCATGCTCACCATGTTTGGGAAAGTGGACATTTCTTTGGTTGTTGTAACCTAGACAAAAAGGGACTAAATTTCCACGCCTTAGTTACCTCAAGACTGGACTACTGTAATGCACTCTAAGTAGGGCTGCCCTTGAAGACGGTTCGGAAACTACAGCTGGTGCAAAGGTCGGCGGCCAGATTGTTAACTGGAGCAAGTTACAAGGAGTGGTCAACCCCCCTGTTTAAGCAGCTCTACTGGCTACCGATAAGTTTCTAGTCCCAATTCAAGGTGCAGGTTATTACCTATAAAGCTCTAATCCAGGGGTCCTCAAACTTTTTAAAGAGTCCCTCAAACTGTTGGAGAGCCGGATTATAATTTGAAAAAAAAGAGAATGAACTCCTATGTACGCTGCACATATCTTATTTGTAGCGTTAAAAAAACACTTAAAAACAATACAATAATTAAAATGAAGAACAATGTTAACAAATATAAGTATTTCAATGGGAAATGTGGGCCTGCTTTTGGCTGATGAGATAGGATTGTTGTTGTTGTTTTGTACTTTCAAGTTATTTCAGACTTAGGTTGATCCTGAGTGAAGGCCGGGTAAATGACCTTGGAGGTCCGCATCCAGCCCCCGGGCCTTAGTTTGAGGACCCCTGCTCTAAACGGTTCAGGACCTGCCTATCTTCGTGGCCATATCCTCCCCTATAAGATCACACAGTCCTTAAGATCTTCTAGGGCTGCTCTTCTATCGCTCCCACCTCCGTCTAAGGTGCGGCTGGTGGGGACGAGAGAAAGGGCATTCTCGGTGGTGGCCCCTCATCTCTGGAACTCCCTCCCCAGGGAGATTAGTCTGGCACCCTCCCTATCCACATTCTGTAAGGAATTAAAGACGTGGATGTTTCGTTGTGCGTTTGACTGATGACTCCTGTGACAGATGTCCTGAATCATGATCTGATTTTGAATTCCTATATGTCATTACTACATTGTTAAGTTAAGCTGAATTGATCCCTGATTAATGGCTCTGTTTCCATTCTATTTCATGTGCTACTACACGTTTCTATCCACCCTATTGACCACCCTATCCTCTAACCATTTTCGCATAGTGCCCCCTGCCTCCAAAAAGAGTCTGTTGTTGCTTTTGATGCTTATTTTTTATTGTTTATACTGTTTTATGCTATTCTGATATGTTATTGTTTTGTTTTTAACTGTATGTTGCCCTGGGCTTGTCCCCATGTAAGCCGCCCCGAGTCCCTTCGGGGAGATGGAGGCGGGGTAGAAAAATAACGTTGTTGTTGTTGTTGTTGTTGTTGTTGTTGTTGTTGTTGTTGTTGTTGTTCTTCTTCTTCTTCTTCTTCTTCTTCTTCTTCTTCTTCTTCTTCTTCTTCTTCTTCTTCAGTGTCATAATGGCCAAAGACTCCAAAAGATCATCAGTTTTCAGCTAAAGAATTTCATGGCTTTACTGACCACCCAATGACTTCTGTTCCCCCCACTTCAGTCCTGTTTCAGTGATTTTAAAACTGTTACATAGAAATTTGGCAAGGTCAGGTTTTCCTGTCCAATCCATCCATCAAAAGTTTCACTTCCCAGTATTCTCTGTGCCTATGAGAGAAAAAAGGTTTATTTATTTATTTATTTATTTATTTATTTATTTATTTATTTCGGTTACTTCTACCCCGCCCTTCTCACCCCGGAGGGGACTTAGGGCGGCTTACAAAGGCACAATTCGATGCCGGCATAACAGTAGTATAAAACAACATAGCAGCAATTAACAGTTAGCAACAGTTTCTGCATTACAACAATAAAACCAATAAAAACCACTTACACCTAATTAACGGTCAGCGTTCGCCATCTCATAGTCCAATTTCCAATTCCACTTTGTCAGTCCTGTCAGTCCTAGTTGTCTGATTGTCCTTATCTAGTTGTCAGATTGCCCAAAGGCCTGGTCCCACAACCACGTCTTTAATTTCCTCCTGAAGGAGAGGAGGGATGTTGATGACCTAATTTCCCCGGGAGTGAGTTCCACAGGTGAGGGGCCACCACTGAGAAGGCCCTGCTCCTCGTCCCCACCAACCTCACTTGTGATAGCGGTGGGGTCGAGAGCAGGGCCTCCCCAGATGATCTCAAACTCCGGGGTGGGAGTTTGAGAGTTGTTTTCAAGAGTGGCAACAGTATGTGATAAAAAAATTTAATACCAGGCATGTTTGACTTTCTGAAAGAGACAATTCCATGTAGCACTTGAAAGGAGGGTTTCATTGTCAAATGTCTGGAGAGCTTTTGTGCTTTGCTGAGGTGTCACAATGGAGAGTGAGAGCTGGGATCTGGCAGCCTTACTTACATGGTTCTTGATCTGAATTCTAGTTGTTGCTTGCTGCCTATGACTTAAAAACCATTGACCTTCACTACTACCTGCTGGAAGGGAAACAATAAACATCTCACTTCTATATTCCAGCAAATATTTGAACATGGGCCATCTTTTGCTGCTGGGGCAAGTAAGCTGTTGGGAAAAGCCCTCTTGGCTGGTTTTCTAAGGAGGAAATGCAATTCCATCTCAAATACAACAAATTATCCGGAAGGGGAACTTTCCCTCCTGTTTGACACAAGCAATGGTTAGACCACTGCTGAAAAAGCCTTCCCTGCATCCTCTGGATCTCAGTAATTACAAATCAGTCTCCAACCTTCCATTTTTGGGCAAGGTGCTTGAGAAGACAGTTGCTCTCCAACTTCAGGCAGTCTTGGATGACAAACACTTCCTTAACCCATTTCAAACCAGCTTCAGAGCAGATACTGAGCTGAGACTGTGATGTGTGCCTTAGTAGATGACCTCAATCTTCACACTGACAAAGTCTGTGCGTCCCTGTTGGCGCTTCTAGACTTCTCAGTAACTTCTGATATCATTGGCCATGGTATACACCTAAAGGACCTGGAGGGGTTGGGAATTGGTGGCACTGAGTTACAGTGGTTGTGGTTATACCTCCCAGACAGGTTCCAGATGGTGGTGCTTGGGGTTAGCTGCTCCTCAAAAAAGGAGCTGTTATGTGGCGCCCCACAAGGTGCCTGTAGAGAAGTGTTCATTAAACTGTGTTTTAAACTGTGTTTATGCTTTACATTGTAGCCATGACCTAGCTGAGAGAGATAGGTTGCCATGGTGACAGGCCAGAGGAGGTGGGCGGAGCTTAAGTAGGAAAGGTTTGAAAACAACAGTTTAAAATCAGTCAGGCGGATGAGACCCTGAAGGACAGAGTCAAAGGGGACTCTGGGATAATAATTCAGTCAGGGGAATGAAACCCTGAGGGGCAGAGTCAGTTGAGGCTCTGTGGTGTAGTGTAAATTCAGCCAGTTCTTAGGATTTGTGAATATTATTCCAGCTAGGAAGCTGGAGGTGAAACCTCGTTAGATTGCTTGAGTAAAGAAAGAATCTAACAAGAAAGAGGTTTAGGGATCCCAGTGGTGAATGGCTGGAGATCGCTAGTTTGATCCTGTGTAGGACAAACAGTTGTAAATATTCACAATAGGGAACTGAAATATTAAAGCACCTCATTGTAGAAGAAGTCAAAGAATTGTAACATCACCTGAATGTATCTCAACTAAGCCATATTTGTAACCATCAAGCTTGTGCCAAGTTCAACAGTTAATATTGCAACAGTTACACTCCGACAATAAATCTGTTCTCTTTGTGTTTTAAAACCTGCCTCATCCATTGATTTCAACGTTTTGCACAATCCACACTACCAAAGTGGCCTCACAACCCAGATAAGAAGAAACAGAGATTATATTACCAATATCTCTTTATATTAGGGTGGCAGCTTAACCTAGAAGTCTCAAATTCTCATTACATTTGTGTGGTGATCCTATTTAGTTGGGATTTCACGCCATTATTTTATTTTTGGAGACTACTTCACATATTTTGGTGGCAGCAAGTGAACGGCTTCGAATTGTAGTAACGAGCGGTGGGGACGCGGCTTCGCAGTGCCATTCTATCCCCAGCGGTTTTTAATATTTACATGAAACCGCTGGGAGAAATAATCTGTAGAAATTGGGTAGGGTGTTAGCAGTATGCTGATGACACCTAAATATATTTCTCCATGCCTTCAAAAACAGCCTCAACTAAGGATAGTATGTGTCTTCTAAATTAATGCCTGAAGGAGGTAATGGGCGGGGTGAGGAAAAACAAATTGAAAGTGAATCCAGACAAGAAAGAGATGCTTGCCAGTATCAATCAGTTCTGTATGGGGTTATACTTCCCCTGAAAGATTATGTTCACAGCTTGGGAGTTCTCATTGATCTGTCTCTCCAAATATCAGCCCAGGGAAATATGACGGTCAAGAGTTACCAGCTTCGGCTGGCCTACCAGCTCTGCTCCTTCCTAGAATTGGAGGACCTAAAATGGTAGTGCACACACTAGTTACCTCAAGGTTGGACTTCTGCGATTCACTTTACATTGGACAGCCTCTGTACCAAGTTCAGAAACTTAAATTAGCTCAAAACACAGCAGCCAGACTAGTTACATGAACATCTAGGAGTGAGCATATCACCCCAATACAACTGACTGCCAATTAGTTTCTGGGCAAAGTAGAAAGTGTAGGGTTTGACCTTTAAAGTCCTACATAGTTTGGTCCAGATTATCTACAGCAGGGGTCTTCAAACTCTTTAAACAGAGGGCCAGGTCACAGTCCCTCAAACTATTGGAGGGCTGGAATATAATTTGAAAAAAAGAAGAATGAATTCCTATGCACATTGCACATATCTTATTTGTAGTGCAAAAGGAAAAACCCACTTAAAAACAATACAATAATTAAAATTCAATTTTAACAAATATAAACTTATTAGTATTTCAGTGGGAAGTGTGGGCCTGCTTTTGGCTGATGAGATAGCATTGTTGTTGTTGTTGTTGTTGTTGTTGTTGTGTGCTTTCAAGTCATTTCATACTTACATTGACCCTGAGCGAGGGCCAGGTTAATTACCTTGGAGGGCCATATCCAGCCCTCGGGCCTTAGTTTGAGGACCCCTGATCTACAGGGTCACCTTCTCCTGCGCCAGACTCTTGAATTGTTTAGAGGTGTCTACTCCAGTCTGCCAGAACCCAGAGGATTTTTTCATCAGCCAACCCAGGACTGTGGAGCTCCAACAGCTAAACAAGCCATTGGAAGACCTCTCTTCCGGTAGGCCTACCCACCCAGTCAATTTTTAACTCTAAATTTTAAACTCATGTCTTGCATTTAATGTATTTGTTCTGTGTATGGTATGTATTTTATAAAAATATGTTTTAATATACATAAACACAATACGTGTTTTTAAATGTATTGTGCCTCACCTGAAGAGAGGTGGGTAAGATTATTATTATTATTATTATTATTATTGGTATATTAGTATGGTGTAGTGTTGGACTAAGACTCTGGAGACCAGGATTCGAATCCCTGCTCAGCTACTGAAACCCATCTGGTGACCTTGGCTAAGTCATACTCTCCAAGGCAACCTCAAATCTTGGCAAGAAAACCCTGTAATAGAGCCATCTTAAGTCAAAAATGACTCAAAAGCATACAACAGCAAAATCTGAAACAAATAAGAAATGCAACACTTGGAGACTGAATGATTTATCCCAATCACCGTGCCATTCACTAATTAAAAAGGCCTGACATCTTAACTAGCATGTAACTATAAATCCAAAGCATATTTCAGATTTGCTAATTTAATGATAGGAAATAAAACTTTTATGATGCCTTTTCTTGTTTATTAAATAGTAGTTTACCACCATATCAAGGGTTTGCTCTATATCTTATTAAATACACCCAGCTTGAAAGTTATGTACTATTTTTATCTGTCATTTTCAAACACATTCAAATACTTGAAGATACACATGGCTTTGTATGAGAGTAGCTACAAATATATTAAAATAGAATCCAGATGGTAAATTATAGAGTACATTGTCAAATGTCATCGGTTAGCTGAAAAAATTGATAGCTGAAAAGATGGACTAGCGGTGCTTGATCACACTGTGGACATGGCATGAAACACGAAGCAGGGACTTCGTGAACGTTTTTTATCTTGTACTTACCAAGAAACAAGTATATTTTGAGGGGAGTGAAGATTTATCCCACCAAGGTTCCTATTGGGACAGAAGAGGGAACTTCTTTCCTTTGTAATTTTCTCCTTTTTCCTGGTCAAGTCCCACTCCATATTTAGGGAATAACTAGCCATCCCCGCCACACATTGCTGTGGCCCAGTCTGCGTATATGTGTTTTGTGTATGTATATGTGTATGTATATATATATAAATAAAAATGTAATGTTCATTTGTGGGATTAACATAACTCAAAAACCACTGGACGAACTGACACGAAATTTGGACACTATACCCCTAACAGACCAACGAGTGACTATCACTCATAAAAACCCCCCAAATACAACGGAAAGGATTTAAAACCTCAAAAAAGCTAAATGACAATACAGAAAAAAGGGAAGGAAGAGGAAGGGAAAGAAGGGGAGAAAGAAAGGAAGGAAGGAAGGAAGGAAGGAAGGAAGGAAGGAAGGAAGGAAGGAAGGAAGGAAGGAAGGAAGAGGGAGGGAAAGAAAGAAGGAAAGAGAGAAAGAAGCATAGAAGCAAAGAGCAAAGGAAGGAAGGAAAGAGGTAGAGAAGAACGAAAGGAGATAAAGGGAAGGAAAAGTAAAGGGGAGGAAGAAAGGAAAGAGATAGAGAAGGAAGGAAAAAAGGAAGGAAGGAAAGAGGGAGCAAAGGAAGGGAAAGAGGGAGGGAAAGAAAGAGAGAAGGAAGGATGGAAGCAAAAAGTGAAGTAAAGAGGTAAAGAAGAAAGGAGAGAAAGAAGATAAAGAAAAAGGGGGGAAGGAAGGAAAGAGAGAAGTAAAGAAAAAAGGGAAGGAAGGAAGGAAGGAAGGAAGGAAGGAAGGAAGGAAGGAAGGATATGAGAAAAAGAGGGAAGGAAGGTTGGCCAAAGCAACGCGTGGCGGGTGCAGCTAGTATATTTATATATGTGTTTGTGTGTGTGTTTATATATGTGTGTGTGTGGTTTTGCGCATGCATTATAATGTAATTTTTGGTTTTTGGCTTTTTAAGTCCCTTCTGCTGTGTTTTTCAGTATTTTTATGAGTGATGATCACTCGTTGGCCTGATAGGTGTATTGTGTCCAAATTTGGTGTCAATTGGTTTTTGAGTTATGTTAATCCCACAAACAAACATTACACTTTTATTTATATAAATAATCTCTTACGGTTAAAGGCAGGGCACAAACACACGCACACACTGTAGGATTAATTTACGCAACACATTCATACCCTGGATATGGACCCTTGCATTACCTATTCCTTAAAACAACATTTTAGTTTCCTTGCCCCATGTACACTCCTTAGAAGGGAGGGGAAAAAACAAAACAAAATGAAGTGTTTTCCAAAGCAGGTTTAATTGCTAAAGCCATGACACTCAGCAACAGCTAGATTAGCCACCTTGTGTTTCAAAAGCTTCACGTTAATCTTCTGAACAATCAACGCTGAAATATTTTGTCAATGACAATGCATGCTTTCTCATAGTGCCTGCCTTATAGAGCATATACTCAAGTGTTTAATGCTGCTGTCTAAAAAACATGGCCTACATTCTTGCAGTAGTGTCCTTTTTAGCTGCCCATTATAAGAAACATTATAAGAAGATCTAAAGTTGTTTCTGTTGCAATGGAATTGGGGAAAGTTCTGAACTAGTTGTGCCTTCTTGAAATGAACTGGAATGGGTAAAGCAGTCGTTTAAGCTTTCATACGAGTCGTTTACACTGGATGATATTTGGTGCTTATATAAATGGACACGAGAAGGAGACATTTGAATTTGCAGTCATCCCCTTGAACATCTGCAGCCTGGATTAACCTTAGGCTGCTGACAAGCAGGGAATGATGGATAGTCATTTATCAAAACATCTCACAGTACACTGCTGTGCTAGAGAGGATGCATTCACTTTGCAGATGAAAAGGAAAGCGTGGGGCGATAGACCAGGATGACCCAGATGCTTGTTGCATATGGACAGCCCCAGAGCTTAAAGCATTTGTGGAAGAGACACGGTAGTTCAAGTGTGAGAAGCTTGCTGAGTCCTGCTGCTGAAGCAAGCACCAGACAAGTGGGAACCTTGGCATAGAAAGCAAGAAGGTGAGAGCTTACACTGGACTTTGGTACATTCCTGTCAAAGTAGTCATTGCAACCTCATGAAGAGCCATCCAAAATAAAAGATCCATACGTTTCTTAAAGAAGAATACACTTGAGATTTAAAAAAAATGCTTTAACAAAATATGGTACATTTACCTGTGCAAAGAGTCAGTTTCATCTTCTGTATACTATGGCTAGAAATAATAATAATAATAATAATAATAATAATAATAATAATAATAATAATAATATTCTTTATTTATACCCCGCCACCATCTCCCAATGGGGACTCGGAGTGGCTTACATGGGGCCAAGCCCGAGCAACAAATTACAATACAAAAAAATACAAATTGCAGTAAAATAAACAACATAACATTAAAGTATAAAACATCAAAGCATATAAACAATATACACAGAACATAGAAACCAAACATAATGACAGAGAGCGGGCCGCATGTACATAGAATGATTTAAAAACTCAGGGTGAGATAAAGGGGCAGAACTATTTGTAAGGGAGAACTCATAGAGAACTCATTTTGCTATTTTAATGTTTTAGTGTGATTTAGAATATGATGTTTTAATGACTGTCTGCAATACTGAGTCCCTCGAATGGAAGTGAGAAGACCGGTATACAAAACTGCTAAATAAATAAATAAATAGAGAGGCAAGGAAATAAACATAGAGAGGCACGGAAATAAACAAACCTTCATACATGGGGGAAGTGGAAGAGAACTCCGTTGAGGGAGCGATAGCATAACATTATGTGACTACTCTCCGAAAGCGCAACAGCAAAGCCAGGTCTTGAGACTCTTTTTAAAGGTTTCTAAAGTAGGGGCTTTCCTAATCTCTCTGGGCAATGAGTTCCAGAGTCGAGGGGCCACAGAGGAAAAGGCTCTCTCCCTTGTACCCACAAGGCAAACCTGAGAAACTGGCAAGGGCGAAAGGAGGGCCTCCCCCGAAGATCGAAGGGTTCGGGCTGGTTCATGGAGAGAGATACAGTCACGAAGGCGGGTCCTAAACCATTTAGAGCTCCTCCAAAAGGTGCTGCAAATCCCACTGACACTACCTGGAGGGCCACCCTCCAGTAAAAGAAATCAACTCAGAAAACTAAAATGAAGGTGACTAGCTTTTAATGGCATGTCAAAACCAGAAAAGAATGTAAAATGAGATCCTGAAAGATTTGGCTTTGCCAATAAATACATGAAATGGTGGCCCGTTTAATTTGACTCTTGAAAAATAAAATGCAACCGGTTTCATGCCCAAAACTATTGAGTGTGACATTCACAGTTCAAAAGCTGGGAACTTGGCCTTGTTGGGTACCAGTAGGTCAGCAAGGAAATATATTGTTCCAGTCATTCCTAAGAAAAAGATAGAAAATAGAAACAGTAAACATACTAAACACAGAAAAATGACAGTTTATACTGATGAAATTTAGATTGGCTTATTTATCGGTTAATGTAAACAACATACTTAAACTCTTGTCCAAATAGGAATCACCCCCTTCTCTGAGTAGGGTGGCAAAAAAACCCATGAGCTAGTTCATCACATAGGAGCCCCCAGTGGTGCAACAGGTTAAACCCTTGTGCTGGCTGAACTGCTAACCAAAAGGTCGGCGGTTCGAATCCGGGGAACGGGGTGAACTCACGCCTGTCAGTTCCAGCTTCTCATGTGGAAACATGAGAAAAGCCTCCCACAGGATGGTAAACCATCCAGATGTCCCTGGGCAATGTCCTTGCAGATGGCCAATTATCTCCCACCAGAAGCGATTTGCAGTTTCCCAAGTCACTCCTGACACGAAATCCACGATGCATTGTAATTATTCCAGTAAGAATTATGTATGCAATTTGGCATTGTTTTTCTTTGCTTTGTCCTTTACATCCTTTGCTATATAACAGTATGTTTTACTCTTGATTTATCCAAGGGTCATATCAAAATCCATAGATCTGGCCCTCAAATCTGCCCTTGACTTATTCATGTTGTTGACTTATATATGAGTATATGATTGCCTCTGTGGGCATGGAAAAGCAGATTAGGTGCATCTAGCAAAGTCTGTTTCTGGAGTCCTCCCTTTGGTTCGGTTGCAGATGACAAAAGCCACAGGAAAAAAAGTCAAGCTGCTGCTTAAGAGAGGAGGATGTTTGCAGAAAGCTCTACTGAAGGCTCATGCAGCCCAGTGACTATGTATGTGAAACAATCCTTGTCCCAAATTCCACCTCTGCTATGAACTCACGTCAAGTGGCCTTTAGAAAAGCTTTCTTTTAAATCGACAATGTGGTCACAATGAAGGATGACTAGAAATCTATGTGCTTTACAACAACATGTTTAGTACCATAATTAGAGGACTGGACTGGAAGATAATTCCAATGTAACTGTGTGGAACAAATGTTAATATGACATCTGCTGCATCCCTTGTTTGTTTCAGCTCCAATGAATCACTGACTGTTGTTTCAGTTTAAAGTAGTGGTGCAAGAGAAGCCAAGCCAAGTACAGCAAAGGTTGACTGGCTCTATAGAAGAGTCGGTCATTGTGCAACACTGGACAGCAACTCCCAGCATTCTTTACAACTGGGCAAGCTGGCCATGATTGCTAAGATATACAATCCAATGAAGTCTTGATAGTCACATTTTGCCCACAGCTGCTATGTAGTGTTTTCCATGAACTAAAATAATAATAATAATAATAATAATAATAATAATAATAATAATAACAACAACTTTATTTATACCCCGCCACCATCGCCCCAAGGGGACTCGAAGCGGATTACATGAGGCCAAGCCCGACAACACATCAATAAAACAAAACAAAAAAAAAACAAAAACAATACAATTAATATAAACAGTAACACACAAGGATTTTAAAAACCTACCATCCTCGAACTACAGTTTCACAAATGATTTGACCAGGTCATGTGTCGTTTCTTTTCTGAATTTTCTGCTAGGAGAACATATTCCACCTCACCATCGCTAGTTATCTGTGATCAAAGAAAAACAGTGACATGAATGAAAGAAGAGGAAACAGAGATTACCTTCAAAGAGAGAAAACAGCATGTCTGGTGTTCGACACCCGTGCTGTCCATAACTCAAACACCATTCTGCAAATTAAACAAGGAAAAATTGAAACAAACCAGTTGCACATATTATAGGAAGTTCTTCTTTCAAAATTTACTTATAAGTAGGGAATATATTTTATTTGATTTATTTACTTACTTTATTTATACCTTGCCTTTTTCCCACGGGGACTCAAGGTGGCTGACAATGCCACTCTTAAAAAGGGCAATACAATTTTAAAAAACCCAAGTAAATAATACAGTGTATTTTCAAAAGCTTTCATGGCCGGAATCACTGGGTTGTTGTAGGGTTTTTTGGGCTATATGGGCATGGTCTAGAGGCATTCTCTCCTGATGTTTCACCTGCATCTATGGCAAGCATCCTCACTACTTCTGAAGATGCTTGCCATAGATGCAAGCGACACGTCAGGAGAGAATGCCTCTAGACCATGGCCACATAGCCCGAAAAAACCTACAATTTATTTATTTATTATTTATTTATTTCATTTACTTATACCCCGCCCTTCTCACCCCGGGGGGGACTCAGGGCGGCTTACAGAGGAGGCACAACCAGATGCCTAAATCAACTGACAGCAATACAAAGCACAAAAAAGCAATTCAACAGTTAAATTAAAACATCAATGCATAATAAAATATTAAAACAATCTCATGCTCGGGTTCAGAGTCCATATATCCATTCCATTCCATTTGTCCTTGTCTATCGTCAGATCCTTAATTTAGTTGCCAGTGTGTCCAAAGGCTTGGTCCCAAACCCAGGTCTTCAGTTGCGGGTCCCCAAATAATACAGTGTGGATTACGGTGTGTGTGTATGTATGTATGTATGTGTATGTGTATGTGTGTGTGTGTGTGTGTGTGTGTGTGTATATATATATATATAAAGGCAACTATTTTCCATAGATTGTCAATGTCCGTCATCTGCAATTTAGATGTGTTCCATTTTCTTAAGAAATATTTTAGAGGTAGTTCAATCCATGGCTCAAAACTCTTAAGACAGCTGGAGAATGCAAGGAGTAGGGGGATACTGAAAAGTTTTGAGCTAGCTGTATAACAAATATTTCAGCTGCTGTCTATATCAACAAATAACATAACTCTGGAAATCATCAGGAGTGTTCGAACATTATCAGCTAGATCAGTGGTTCTCAACCTATGGGTCCCCAGCTGTTTTGGCCTTCAACTCCCAGAAATCCTAACAGCTGGTAAACTGGCTGCGGTTTCTGGGAGTTGTAGGCCAAAACACCTGGGTACCCGCAAGTTGAGAACCACGAAGTTAGACTGAAGAAAGCCCGGGAGTGTCAGGATCAGCTCTGTGTGTAAGCCAAGCTCTTGACCGCTGAGAAGCGGAGTACAAAGAAAGGAAAATATTCAGGATTCAGCTTCAAAATGAGGAATTATGTGACTTAGGCCTGCATGCAAGTCATGCCATCTCGCCTATAAAAACAGCAATTAGCCCGAAAGACAAGACGTAACCTAAGTGAGCTAAGTTACCCTTAAGGGCTAGTCAGAGAGGGAGGCTGAAAGTTAGAATAGAGAAATCTAAAAGTCAGTGTGGCTAAATAAGGAGAGGTCTGTGTGGTTGGAACATGCAGGGTAGAGTATCACATGGATGTAAATATGCATGTATGGTTGGATTAAGCACAGAAAGATATGCAATGGATCCTAAGCTATATAAACAGAATAGCTCTTTCCAGGACAGGGATTTTTACTCAGGTTCATCACAATGTTTGAAAAGTACTTTTTGTCCTGATGCCAAAAGTTCAATATAATTGTTGGCATTATCACAACAACCTGAATAGGAAAGGCATATTGACTGATGTGATACAGGAAATTTGGCCATATCTCCCTGTATGAGTTTGCCCAGACCCTGAGACCTATAGGAGAGGCTCTTCTTTTAGTCCCACCACCTTCAGATTTGGGAATGCAGGTGGATCTTCTCAGTAACAGCTCCTAGAGTCTGGACTTCTCTTCGTAGAGCAAATAAAATGCCTCCTTCTCGCTGTTCTTCCATCTGCAGCCAAGGAGGTTTTTTCCAGAACTTTATGTTTTTTAAAGAAAGGGTTTAAGAGCATGCTTTATTGTTTTAAATCACATTGTATTAATCGTTTCAGGAGAAACAGAGCATATATGTTAAATAAATAATATATTTAAAAGAGTATGCTTACATTACTTTCATATGGTGAATAGCTTAATTCGTTATATTACAATTAATAGGTTAGCTAATAAGTTAATTACTTAAAATGTAATTAATTTAATTTGTAAAATGCCTTGAGTCCCAAACTTAGGAAAAAGAGAAGTAGTAGTAGGAGTAGTAGTAGCTGCTGCTATTTATTGGTCATCTGTCATTATTACTTACATTTCTGTTGTTAGTCATCTGTCATTTACAATAATCAAGTGTTAGATCCAGTGTTTAGTTCCATGAAACTCAATGTCAAAATGACCTTGTTCCCATCCAGAATTGTTTTTAATGACTTCCCAGAAACTAAAGCCTGTTCTGCTCATGCCACACACATTCCTTCTCGTCTTTCCCGAAGCCTGCTACTCTCTCTTACAGCTTCTGCTCACCTTGCAAGCTCTGTAGAGATATTTCATGTCCTGAGTGAGGTTGTAAAGTGTCAAGAAGGCATATGCGTTGCCAGCTGTACCATGACACAGACCGTAACCTTTCTTCAGCAACCCCCACTGCCAGATCACTTCTGCACATTGCAAGGCATCGCTTAGGTACTTCTGTTCCCCAAATACCTGTAGAGAGAAGGAGCCCCGCTGTATAAGCAACTGTCCCTTGCATCAACAAAGGTTGGGACAGAAAAGTGTGTGAAGCATATTTTTGCTAATTAGCTCTTTCATCAAGGAGTGGCCTCCCTCACTTGGACAGGAGCACAATGACTTTGCCATTTACCTTCCAAGATTTTTGGAGTGATAAATGGAAAGAGCGCTGCCATTATTTAAGTCGCAACTGGCTGTCACCATTAGTCAGCCGCCACAGAACAGGACACATGGCCAATCCTCTGAGCAATAAGAATGTCCCGCACTCAGGAGGCATAACGGGGACATCTCTGGGAATCATTTGTAAAAGTCTAATTTCCATTTTAGCTGGGGAGGAAAAGTTACTGTATTTAAATATTATAACCTCCTTTAGGAACAGATGAGAGCCACAATGCACTGGGATTGTGGTGCAGCAGGCTGAGTGTCAGCTGCATTAAGCCAGCCCGGGTTGGAGTGGGTTTCCAACCAATTATGTGTAGCCTGTTGTCGACCTTTGCAACCCGAAAGACAGTTGCATCTGTCAAGTACGAAAACAAGGTACCACCTTAAAAAGTGTGGGGAGGCTAAATTAACTGATTTATGAGGCCATAAAGAAGACTCCAGCAAAGCATTCCAGCGGGGAAGCATGCGGGGAATGCGGAAGTGCTTCATCAGCATTGCAGATGGATGATGAAAGCGACAGCTCCCTGGCGGCCAGAAAAAGTTAAATAGCCTCTGTCTATGTCTGTATATGTTGTATGTCAAAATTGGCATTGAATGTTTGCCATATATGTGTACACTGTAATCCGCCCTGAGTCCCCTGTGAGGTGAGAAGGACGGAATATAAAAGCTGTAAATAATAATAATAATAATAATACTTTGCTGGGCTACTCATGTCTCTCTTCCCAGTAAGCCACCTACCTTGTAGGCCTGGAGGAGCATGTAGATAACACCGGGAACCCTGTAGCACCAATGAACAAGCAGGTCTCTATTGTCTTCAATGCACGGGGGGTAATTGCCTGAGGGGAACTTGAGCTGGCAGACAAAATCCACACTTGGCTTGACCTCGTTGTGTAGCTTTGCTTGACTCACTCCAAGGCCGGGCTGAGACAGACAGACAGACACTCTGTTACATCTGTGATAAGCAGAAACTTTGTTCAATGGTCAGGACTGGTTATAAAGCTATTAAAGGTGCCACTACTTTCCCAACTCTTTCAGCCTTGGTGCAAGCTCATGTTGCTCCATATATTATTGACCATGACTAATGGCCTATGTTATGGCTACATATTAAAAAGGATTACTGATGACCTCTTAAATACAGGGATTAATAAGGCACTGTATTTACTTGAGAATAATGCAACACTGACTGTAATGCACATCTCAATTTTTAAGGTGTGCATTACGAAAAAAAGATTTGCTTTCAGATGTAACATCAGGTGGTGGCGGCTACGAAAAGCATGGTGGAAAGCTGCACCTTCCATCTGGCCTTCTCACCAATCTTTTCCCAGTCACTGCTTCCTCTCCCTTATGTGTGGGATCTCTTGTTCAACAGTGCAAGAGAGCTTAAGTGCGTGATTCTATTGCACCATTGAATCTAATCAATTTGAGTTATTTACTCCCAAAAAGTGAGCATTAGACTCGAGTAAATATGCTAGCTAACAAAGACAACAAAACAATAAAACAACCAGCTCCAAAAATTCAGAAATAGCAGCACCATGAAAAGCATATTCTCCAGCAAATCTCCAAGAAGCGAGCAGTTAGGGAACCTGATGATCAAACAATGTGGCCATTCCAGAGCTAGGACACCACGACCAAGGAAATCCTCCTTCTCCTGTCAAAAACCTCACTCTGGAAAATAGCTGCACACTGAACAGGTCTCTGAAGGGGAAACAGGTGATCCAATCTTCCTCTCTATCTATTGCTTATCATTTCAAGTACCTCTAAAGTGACTGGAGTCATCTGCACTTCACTAGTAATTTGGCATAATGTACTCCGGGAAAGGAAACATTAGCAAAGGCTGTTACAGAACTACAGCTGGCCCTCTAAGGTTGTGGATCTGTGAATTGGACCATTATAGTGGTTGTGATGGCAGCTAAGATATAGTCATGAGACCTCTTAAACTAGCAGCTGAGGCAGAATGGAGCCCTCTCAGTTCAACAGGAAGGTCCTCACCTGCATGAGATAGTAATAAATCCCAGCAAGGCCATGGGCTGCTCCTACGTAGTACTCCTGGTACCATTCATACATCAGTGGGCTCTTGGCTGTGAAGTTTCGCTTTTTAGCTAAGTTTTCACCAGATGCCAAAACTGCCTCACAAACCTGCAATAAAAAAGAGATTAGAAGCAACAACATTAATTCATTTTTTCAATATTTTTAAATGTTTTAACAACAAAAAACAAGCATAAAGGCAACAATGAATAAACATATGAATACATAAACAAAGACATACTTAGCCAACCATTATCTATTGATCTCTACTCTAAACCTACCAACTCTAAATCTACCAACCTATGCATAAATTAGTTTTAAAAATGGATTCCCAGCTTCTCTTTTGTTGGTTTCTCTATAAATTTAACATTTTTCTTACACTTTATATCCAGTGGATTGTTTACTTCTGCTTGTTTTAACACTTACAAGAGACAATCCCAAAATTTTATGTCTCCAAACCGGTTCATAAAGTCTTTCCTTTTCCCTCAGATATATAATGATAATATGGTTTCCATTCTTCCAAGAACATGTTCAGTGGCTTATCCTCCAACATTGATAATTTATCCATTTCTATGAATTACTACATCTTCACTGTCCAGACTTCTGGACAGCAACATTAATTCATAAGCCACTTTTTTCTTAATACAAGGGCTCAAGGCAATTCACAAAGATGAAAATATAAAGAAAAAGATTAATTAAAAATACAGAGTTATTATTAAGATGCCATTGAACAACTTCCAGAACTATTAAAAGCCAATTAAAAGACAGAAGATGAAAAGTCAGTAACCATGAAAATCCCATCATTCTCAATTCTTTAATTTTGTAGGAAGAGAAATGGGACAGAAGGAAAGCAAGGCTGAAGCCATCCTAGTCTCTCTCTTAGGAAGGAGTGCAAAAGCTTGGGAGTAGAAACCAGGAAAGCCCTCTCCCTTGCTCCCACCAAATTGGCATGGGAAAATGGTAGGACTGAAAAAAAGGCCTTCCCTGAAGATCTAAGATGAGGGTGTCAAACTTCAGATGTTTGGGCCTCCAACTCCAACAAGCCCTAGACAGCTTATCCAATGGCCAGGAATTATGGGAGCTGAAGTCCAAAACTTCTGAAGAGCCACAGTTTTGACACCAGTGATCTAAGAGATTAGGCAGGTTTATACAGGATGCTATTAGGTCCTTCAGACAGCTTGAACATGAACTATATAAGTCTATATCAGTCATAACTTGCACTTTGAATTGTGGTTGGAAATGAACTGGCAGCTAGTCAAACCTTTGTGGTAAAGGAATTACATGTTCCCTGTAGATAGATATTATGTGTTCCCCACCTCAAGCCACAAGGAAAGAGAAGTAATAAATTATTATTACTATTATTGCTACTATTATCATCATCATCCCCAGTAAACAACTTGGCTGTTGGTCTTTTGGCCAACAACAGTTTCTGACACTTTTCAAAGGCAGCTCCATATACCGCCTCTACCTTGGGTGTGTTAAAGAGGGTGTGTTAAAAATCAGAGGGATTTTGGAGACCAGGCATGCTGTTGCACCCCAGAGTAGGAACAGGACCCTCTAATCATTAATTACACCACACCTTGGATGACAAAAGAGTGATTTTTATTTGAAGAATAATTGGAGCCAATAAGAGATGAATATAAAGTTGATAATACTCCAAAAGCAAAAAGCCAAATAAGCAGAAACAATAGCAGTGTCCAAACATAGGAAAAATATCAAAGATCCAAAAGCTTGCTGTTTAAATCCAGATTAAAAAAAATATCAAATGCCTTCCATAAAAACCATTAGCATAGCCACTGCTAATCCACTTGAAAAGCCAGGAAACCTAGGCCACAAGAATATCCAAAAGACTTGACTTGAAACCAAATGTTGCCTGGTCTGAAAGAAATTTCCTAAGAGTTCAATTTAAGTCCCAGAAACTGATTTCTACTTCCCCTAGTCTTTGAACTTTCTGACTTGCATAAACATTGGGCCTCCCTACGGTTCTGGCTAATTTCCAGCCGGCGATTGGTCTTATCTATCTCTTCGTTGACTGCAGGTGTGAAACTATTTTGTAGACTCGAGCCTGGAGAAGGGAGTGAACTTTGCTGAAAACTCGAGCCTGGGATTTTCTCATGAGAACTTAGCCTTTCCCCTGACCCTTCTCGATCAGAGTCTGTAGTAAGCTTTTTGTCCAAAGTGTCTCCATTTTAATGTATTGTCGAAGGTTTTCATGGCTGGAATCACTAGGTTCTTGTAGGTTTTTTCGGGCTATAGGGCCATGTTCTAGAGGCATTTCTCCTGACGTTTCGCCTGCATCTATGGCAAGCATCCTCAGAGGTAGTGCACCTCATCCTCATTGACATCCAAGACAGGCTCAGAAACATTAGAAGGGTGAAACACTATAACAGATTCAGGGTGAAACACAGGCTGAGTCCGAACAACACCAGACATAACTTTAATTCCGCATCACAGACACCTGAACAAGCAATAGGATAACTGGTAGCTATAAAGAAAACCAGCAAAAGTTAAGAGGATTACGATGCTCTAGCAATAGAAACAATCAGAGACTTACAATGAGATTGCTTCATGCATTAACACTGACGGACATCAGACTGAGAATTGTTTCAGTTTAATAAGTGAACTGTTTAATAGAATTTTGTACACTTTCTATATCATTGGCATGCTATTGATGCACACAGACAAAATTAGGCTGTTAAGACTTAGGCTCTTTTGACCAAACATCAATTATATGCCAGTTACAGACAAAACACTGCACTGAAGTGTGTTTCATCGTGACTTTGGAGAAAGAAACCTTCATATTTAGCTGCTAAAGTCAAACAAGTCAAATTGGAAGCAGAGTGAAAGCTTGTTGTGATAGAGTCTAATTCTGAGCAATTGGCAGAAAAAATAAAGAACAAAGCAAAATTGACAAAAATAAAAATCAGTGCCCATTTGAGCTGTTTATAAGTTGACACTGACACTGATGGTTGACTCAAATCCTTGATTTATAACATTTTAAGATAATATACACCAATGAGCTTCAAAGATTTTTTAAAAAGATGAAAAGTGTAGAAAACTGATATTGGAAAGTATGTTTTTGTAGGAAATCTGTGACCTTCCAAATGCCATTGGGACAGTGACCTGCTTTAATTAGAAAATTGGGTTTCACATCGAGGCCATGATAGCATTTTGCACCATTGTAATAAATTAGGAAGACCAGGATGGGTCAAGGAGCAACCAATTCACACTGGATAAAATGTACTTCTGTGAATGTCAAGAAACAGATATCAAAAGAAAACAGTTTGATTTGTTCAATTATTTCTCTGGCCTATGAGTTTGTTTTATAGGCAATCTTGCCAATGAGACAACAGCTAAAGCCCCTTCCCAGCACTAGTCTCACAATGCCATTAGATGGCAGCATGGGATTGGGTTGATTTAGCCGTTCCACAGAAAAAATGGAACAAAGGACCAATTTCTGAAATTAACCAAGGAGAGAGATTGTGATTATTGTTAGGAGGGAGAATGTGATCTGTCATCAGCAATATCAGGTATATGCTTATTGTAAAGGTTAGAGTCACACGAGCACAACAACATACAAGGATGACAAATTGGGTCAGTCGGGGTGCTTGTTTAAACAAGATAAATAAAATGTATGGGGTTAACTGTAAAACAGGAAATATGGACATGTGACATATATAGAGAAGGCTCACAATATGTTAATTGATTACAAATAAATTCAAATTATGTTTAGCAATGTTTACTTTACAAAACAATCTAACCTTTTAAGGAGCTGGAACACAATCAAGGAAGTATAGGTTGGGTATCCCTTATCTGGAATCCCAGAATTCCAAAATAAAATCCCAAAATTCTCCATGTGGGTGGCCGAGACAGTGACACCTTTGCTTTCTGAGGGTGCAATGTATGCATACTTTATTTTCTGCACAAAATTACTGCAAGTATTGTGTATAAAACTGCCTTCAGGTTATTTGTGCAAGGTTTGTATATGAAAATATTTTAAAATCTGAAGTACTTCTGGACCCAAGGGATACTCAGGCTTGGGTCCAGCTACAGTGTAGCTTCTTTTTCATAGAATCATAGAATCAAAGAGTTGGAAGAGACCTCATGGGCCATCCAATCCACCCCCCTGCCAAGAAGCAGGAATATTGCATTCAAAGCACCCCTGACAGATGGCCATCCAGCCTCTGTTTAAAAGCTTCTAAAGAAGGAGCCTCCACCACGCTCCAGGGCAGAGAGTTCCACTGCTGAACGGCTCTCACAGTCAGGAAGTTCTTCCTCATGTTCAGATGGAATCTCCTCTCTTGTAGTTTGAAGCCATTGCTCCGTGTCCTAGTCTCCAAGGAAGCAGAAAACAAGCTTGCTCCCTCCTCCCTGTGGCTTCCTCTCACATATTTATACATGGCTAATGTATAAATTTATATATGTTGTTGTTGTTGTTCTTTTTATATCAGTGGTTTTCAGGCAAACCATGTTATGCCAGCTGTGTTTGGCGGGCTGGATCCCAGCTGTGTAGCACATTACAAAGCATCATCCTTATATAGTTATGATTCACCTAGTATGAGCCCAGTTCAGAGAGAGAATAATATAAATGTAGTTGGGCTTTTTTTGTTTCGGTGTCAGGAGCAACTTGAGAAACTGCAAGTCGCTTCTGGTGTGAGAGAATTGGCCATCTGCAAGGATGTTGCCCAGGGGGCACCTGGATGTTTTGATGTTTTGCCATGCTTGTGGAGGCTTCTCTCATGTCCCTCATGGGGAGCTGAAGCTGACAGAGGGAGCTCATCCGTGCTCTCCTTGGATTCAAACCTCTAACCTGCCGGTCTTTAGTCCTGCCAACACAAGGGTTTAACCCATTGTTGGCTGAAACTACACATACATAATCACATACACATATTCACAACAGAGTATACTAGGATAAGCAGTCAAAGCAAATGAACAGGAATGATACCTGAGAAAGAGGGGATAATAGGATGATCTAACTCAACAACTTGCCTGCAACCAACTAAGATTTACATTAGGTTCTTGTGGGTTTTTTCGGGCTATAGAGCCATGTTCTAGAGGCATTTCTCCTGACATTTCGCCTGCATCTATGGCAAGCATCCTCAGAGGTAGTGAGGTCTGTTGGAATTAGGACAATGGGTTTATATATCTGTGGAATGGCTGGGGTGGGGCAAGGAGCTCTTCCTTGCTGGAGCTAGGTGTGAATGTTTCAGCTGATCACCTTCATTAGCATTTGAAGGTGATCAGCTGAAACATTCACACCTAACTGCAGCAGGGAAGAGCTCCTTGCCCCACCCCAGCCATTCCACAGATATATAAACCCATTGTCCTAATTCCAACAGACCTCACTACCTCTGAGGATGCTTGCCATAGATGCAGGCGAAACGTCAGGAGAAATGCCTCTAGAACATGGCTCTATAGCCCGAAAAAAACCCACAAGAACCTAGTGATTCCAGCCATGAAAGCCTTCGACAATACAAGATTTACATTATTCCTCTCTGAACCGTTCTTTTTCTGTACCATCACCGCAGCTATTATGTGGTGGTGTATGGAAACTGGAGACTAAATGTCCTCATTTTCCTTTGCTTTCCAAGCTCCTTTTCATTCTATTTTATGTCTTCTAGACAGCATGCCATTGTTATAAACAGTAAACTTACTTTCAGTAAGTGTTGAATCCAATTTCTCGCATGGGGTTTTCTTAGCAAGATATTTCAGAGGAAGGTCTAGAGCCCGAAAAAATCTCCAACACCCAGTGATTCCGGCCATGAAAGCCTTCGGCAATACATTATTTCAAAGAAAGTTCGCCATCGCCTTCTTTTAAGGCTGTGAAAGGTAACTTGTTCAAGACTACCCAGTACACTTCTATGGCTGAGTAGGGATTGGTTCGCAAACAGTAAACTACTTTAAATCTACTGGCAGAAAAGTAATACATAAAAGTGGCAAATGAATGAAACCCGATGTCTGAATTAGGGGTGTCAAACTCATTTTCATAGAGGGCTACCATCAGCCTTATAGGTGCCTTCAAAGGGCTGTTGAATACATGGACAGAGAAGTAGTGGATACAGAGGGCCAATTATACATGCAAAGATATATACATAGTGGTCAACGCTCTTTAATTTTTCCCAGTTTGAGTCTCCAGATGTTACTGAATGACAACTCCCAACACTTTTGATTATCTGCCATGCAGACTGGGGATAATGGTAATTGCAACTCAACAACCCTGGTAGTTTTGGTTATTTGAGAATGACCAGTTCTAGTCCAACCCAAACAGTGTTGAATATGTCCTTGCACTCTTACCTATTACCCCGGTCATCCCTCTACCAGGCCCTGGAAATGAGCAGCCACAGACCCGTACCTGCTATTGCCATTAGCCTGTTATAGCACTGTACTTAATTCCCGGCCCCTCATATTTTGAGTTTGCACTAGCCTTGGCCCGGCTTTTTAATTGCTCTGAATAGGCAGGATTACTTTTAATGTACATGTGTTATTGTGATAATTTTATGCTTATGTTGTTTTGTGAATTTTATGTTATGCTGTTTACTTTGTATGTTTCTGTGATGTTACTTGGGAACCGCTCTGAGTCCCCCTCGGGGAGATAGTTTTTATTATTATTATTATTATTATTATTATTATTATTATTATTATTATTATTATTCTGAGGTTGGGGAAAGGTTAAAGGGCATTTTCAAGTCAGAAATCCTATCCACAAGCCTTGTATCTGAATTCAAATCTAACTATCATCTCTAAATAGAACAATGCAGCCCATCAGATGTTACTGTATCACAACTCCCATCAATTAGTCTTGATGTCTAATGATGAGTCCAGCATATTGGGGGGGGGGGGGGACACGACATGGAGGGCCAGATTTGGCTTGTGGGTCTTGAGTTTAACACATGTGGTCTATATCTAGCTGAATTACTATAGATAAAGAAGGCTCTTTAGTTATGGATTAGGTTCAAGAAATGCCTATTCAATTATTGCAACTCCAGGCCCATATCAGAATTGGTCACACCGTTTGCGAAACTTGAAAAATAGTTCACAACGGCATTATATTCAATTACGTATTGAAAACTACAAGGTAAATTGTGTAAATATTTTGATAAATGAATTACATTGTACAAATATAAATACACACAGACATACACCCCTCGTAAAAACCCTGCCTGTCCCCTCCTCCTTCAATAATCTCAGTATACACTATTATTATTATTATTATTATTATTAATAATAATAATAATAATAATAACTTTATTTATACCCCGCTAACATCTCCCGAAGGACTCGGTGCAGCTTACAAAGGCCAAGGCCCTCAATAAAACAACAGCATAACAAATACAATAACAAAACTCATAAAGCAAAACAATAAACATTAAAGCAATAAAAGTAAAACATTAAAACAATAATATTATGACGCATTTAAAACTAAAGACCGGGCCAACTGTAATGAAAAAATTAAAAGTGCTGGACATGACAGGTGAAATGTAAAGGATTTTAGGGTAGGTGTGATGTGCAGACAATCTTAAATCTCTAATAAAGTGCGTTTGGGACATGATGCTGGGAGTTTCCTATTCTGGAAAGGCACACTGGAACAGCTAGGTCTTCAAGCTCTTCCTAAAGACTGCCAACATTGGGGCTTGTCTGATGTCCTTGGGGAGAGAGTTCCAGAGTCGGGGGGCTACCACAGAGAAGGCCCTGTCCCTCGTCCCCACCAAACGCGCTTGCAACGCAGGTGGGATCGTGAGCAGGGCCTCTTCAGATGAACGGAGGGATCGTGTGGGTTCATATACGGAGATGCGGTCATGCAGGTAGGTGGGTCCCAAACCATTTAGGGCTTTGTAGGTGACCACCTGCACCTTGAATTGGGACTGGAAAATGAACGGCAGCCAATGGAGCTCCTTAAACAGGAGGGTTGCACTACATTGGCAACAAGCTGCACTGGGTTTCTTCCAAGCTGACACAATGGAAAGCTGCATCTCCCTAATACGCTTGTGTTCCCATGAAAACAGAATTGCAGAGGCCTCTTTGTTTCCCTTCCACATATTCACCTTGCCTACACTTGATGATACGCTGGCCTATATCCCACACCACATGGGTGCTGCAGCACCAGCTAAACAATCATTCTTCTCCCCATTTCTACTTGCAAGACACGACTCTGGAGACCTTTGGCGAAGATCCTGGAGGAAAGTGGGAAGGAGGGATAAAACGGGAAACAAAGATGATCCTCTCTGCCCCAGTTTTCTGATGCATGAAATTTAGACTGCTAAACTTATGCTGTTGAAAGCCCAACTTGAGGAGAAGCCATCCGCTCACACATTCTCAAGACATTACCGAGCAATGCAGTCTTCTGCCTGCTTGTCATTCTGCAGCTTGTGGGATACCACAACAGCCACCGCAAAAGGTCCAGCATCCCCACATAAAAAGGTGATGGATCGCTTTGTTAGGCAGCCAAGGCTCTTCTTGACATACTCCTGAGCCATCTGAAGGAAGGACGAGTCTCCGTACACATCATATAGATGCAAGTATAGCAAAGCAATGCCTGAAAAAAGATTTAGGAAAAACAGAACACCACTCAGATTAATGCCTGGATGTTACGTAACTAAAATCCTGGCCTTCCAGAGTCCTAATGAAACACTCAAACCATGTGTTATTTTAAATTTTAAAAATAAAATGAGCATTACAGTATTTTAATATGTTATGAACATAGGTAAAGGTTTCTCTTTGACATTAAGTCTAGTCATGTCCAACTCTGGGGGGTGGTGCTTATCTCCCTTTCTAAGCTGAAGAGCCAGTGTTGTCCAAAGACACCTCCAAAGTCATGTGGCCAGTATGACTGCATGGAGCACGGTTACCTTCCCGCCAAAGCGGTACCGATTGATCTACCCACATTTGCATGTTTTCAAACTGCTAGGTTCACAGAAGCTGGGCCTAACAGCAGGAGCTTACCCTGCTTCCCAGATTCGCACCATCAACCTTTTGGTCAGCAAGTTCAGCAGCTCAGTGGTTTAACCTGTTGCACCACCAGGGACTCCATCATGAACATAATATGTTGAAAAACTCAATAGTCTATTTCTCGGCTTTTTCAGCTAACAACCCTTCCTTCCTTTGGACCATAAACATGGGAGCAGAATTCAAAGTTCATCTGGAAATACCAGTATGCAAAGGAATCTTGTATTATCTTAAAGACAAAGATTCGCAGCTTGGGAGTGATCCTGGACTCATCGCTGAGCCTGGAAGCCCAGATTTCAGCAGTGACCGGGAGAGCATTCACACAATTAAAACTTGTGCGCCAGCTGCGTCTGTACCTTGGGAAGTCTGACTTGGCAACGGTAGTACACACTCTGGTTACATCCCGTTATAGACTACTGCAATGCTCTCTACATTGGGTTGCCTTTGAAGATGTCCAGAAGCTCCAGATGGTCCAGCGGGCAGCAGCCATGTTGCTAATGGGAGCGGCACACAAGGAGCATACAACTCCTCTGTTGCGCCAGCTCCACTGGCTGCCAGTCTGCTACCGGGCACAATTCAAAGTGCTGGCTCTAACCTATAAAGCCCTTAACAGTTCTGGACCAACTTACCTATCCAAACGGATCTCCCCTTATGAACCCTCCAGGACTTTAAGATTGTCTGGAGAGGCCCTACTCTCGATCCTGCCTTCGTCACAAGTACGGCTGGCGGGGACGAGAGACAGGGCCTTCTCAGTGGTGGTCCCTCGGCTATGGAACACCCTCTCTAGGGATATTAGATCGGCCCCTTCCCTTTTAACATTTTGAAAGCAGGTCAAGATGTGGCTCTTTGAACAAGTGCTTGCAGACACAATATAAAAGACATGGAGAAAAAACAGAACGTCTCAACGATGCTATTGGATAACGCTTTTAACTAGGAGACTCAAATTGATATATGTTTTTATTGATATTAATTGTTTTATTTGGTTTTATATTTAAATTGGCTGTTTTTTAAATTGTATTTTACGTCTTTGATACTGACTGTAAACTGCCCTGAGTTGCCTTCGGGCTGAGAGGGGCGGTATATAAATGTAGTAAATTAAAAAAAAAATAATAAATGAGATAATTTTTTTTGGTCGTGTCAGGAGTGACTTGAGAAACAGCAAGTCGCTTCTGGTGTGAGAATTGGCCGTCTGCAAGGATGTTGCCCAGGGGACACCCAGATGATTTTGATGTTTTTATCATCGTTGTGGGAGGCTTCTCTCATGCCCCCGTATGAGGAGCTGGAGCTGATAGAGGGAGCTCATCCGCCTCTCCCCGGATTCGAACCTGCGACCTGTCGGTCTTCAGTCCTGCCAGCACAGGGGTTTAACCCACTGTGCCACTGGGGGATCCAATGAGATAATGAAGTTGGTAGCATGATTTTTCATAGACTGAGTTTACTTTCTTAGATGCAACTGAGGAAGTAAACTCAAGCTGCATCTAAACTGTAGAATTAATGCAGTTGGACACCATTTTAACTGCCATAGGGTCAATGCTATGGAATCAATTTTTTTACGAAGTCTTTAAGCCTTCTTTATCAAATAGTGCTGATGCCACATCATATTACAATTCCTGGGATTCAATGCTATCCAGTCATGGCAGTTAAAATGGTGTCAAACCGAATTAATTTGACCGTGCAGGTATACCCTTAGGTAGATTCCTTTGTATACAGAAGCAGTAATGGTTGCAGGAGATATGGCCGGAGATTCAAAGTGCAATGCCTAAAATGGGCTTAGTATTAATGTGAGGTTAATCATGAGCTGAATGTATGATAACACAATCAAAGGATACAAAATCAAAACACTTTAACAACTTGCTGTCCTTCTATTTCCAGTTTTCTGGTTTAAACACTTTGGTTTGGTATGAGAGGCAAACCAGATCTAAATTCAAATCCTGTCTGTGCTATGGACTTGTGAGCTTTGGGAAAGTTACACCAATTAATGTGAATGATAAATAAGCCATGCCATAAGGCTGTTGAACATCATGCAGTTCTCCAAATGTTTTTGTGTATCTAGTGATAAGAAATGTTATTTAACAACACCTGAAAGACTCTCCAATTCTCACCTCTGCCGTAAAGAATGGGTTGCAGGAAATCTAACTGGCAATTCACAATAATATTTTAAACAGATACTTAAAATATGCCCCAAAGCCCAGGCAGGAACACTGATTCACCTGGGGTGGTTATCAGAAATAGCAAGACCATTCCTCATAAATAGAGCTCTATGGACCGTACGTTATGTTCAGCTGAAAGGCCATTGGTATAACTTATTTCAAACAATTTGTCACAGGACACAAATCCCTGCTTGTTGGAAAACTGAACCGAAGACAGGTCTGTGGGCATCCTCAAACAATATAATGGGACCCAGCGGCCTGCATCATTTCCAGATTTCTCATTTTATCCCTCGCAGCGTATTTCCATTTCATTAACCATTTGTAAGACAACACAGGTCTCTGTATTTAAGACTAAATTAAGAGAGCTGGTGTTGGCAGATTTCAATGCAGCAAAAAAAAAAAATGAAAGAAAAAAAGGAGCAGCCTTCAAAATTACTTTCCGCTGTACTGGGGTGAGTTTTAAATTTAGATCATTTTCTCATTTTGCATGGGTAATCTCCAAAGCTTCACACCACGGACGATTCAATTCTCCATGTATATTACGGGCAAATTTCCATATCCTGCTGAAGTTAATAACCTTGTCTGTTCTCTAGGCATTCACAGTTTTAGCATTCCCAATGAGGGCAGTGCAGAGGCCGGTTACCATTAGCCACATCTTCAAAAGGTGTGTACTTGGAACTATTCTTATGAAAAGAAAGACCAATTGTAGGATGCAGTCGTTTTCACAGCACTGGTCTAACACACCACTGGCCAGGGGTGTGTACATGGACAAGATGTCCACAGAAAAGAATAGCCCTTTGCGCAGGAAGTGCAAGAACTGCCCTTGAATAATAATGTCTATATTTAAATCAATGTGTCAGGCTAAAACAAACTAGTTTACACATGAACTTTAACTAGTTAACTAATTCATGAGCAAACCAGTTTTTTTTTTAGCCTGACTCATTTCGGGGGGCGGGTGGTTAAACCCTTAAAGACCACCACCCCCCCCCCCCCCCCCCCCCCCCCCCCCCCCGGACTATGGGCCTGGTCATGGACTCATTTTAACATGAAACATTATTTTCTGTGGGTTGTTGTAGGTTTTGTGGGCTATATGGCCATGTTCTAGATGCATTATCTCCCGATGTTTCTCCTGCATCTATGGCAAGCATCCTCAGAGGTTGTGAGGTTACTACCTCTGAGGACGCTTGCCATAGATGCAGGCGAAACATCAGGAGAGAATGCCTCTAGAACAGTGATTCTCAACCTATGGGTCCCCAGACGTTTTGGCCCTCAACTCCCAGAAATCCTAACAGCTGGTAAACTGTTTGGGATTTCTGGGAATTGTAGGCCAAAACACCTGGGGACTCACAGGTTAAGAACCACTGCTCTAGAACATGGCCATATAGCCTGAAAAACCTACAACAGCCCAGTGATTCCAGCCATGAAAGCCTTCGACAATACATTATTTTCTGTGTTAAAAAGCTTGACAAACTATGCTTTAATACTTTCTATCGTTAACAATTCTGGAAGTTGAACTAAATGAACTTGCTTTAAAAGACTACTTTTAAAAAAACTGATTATAATAAGCTTTGACATGATTTATATCTTCCAATAAAACACTAATTTGTTTTACTAATTATTCCTATTAGAACTGAATATATGTAGGCTATACATAATAAAACATGCAAAGTACTCTCAGCGATAGATAAAAGAAGAATAAGTCAATGTTAAGCATTAGTTCTACTTAACATTTAACTCAAGTTCTTTTGGTTGAACTTATGTTAACTGAAGGGTGTGTTTCTGAATAGCATTAGTTGCACTATAAAATAAAGTGAATCAGTTTCTGGACGATCTAGATCAGGGGTCCTCAAACTTTTTAAACAGAGGGCCAGGTCACAGTCTCTCAAACTATTGGAGGGCTGGCTGGACTATAATTTGAAAAACATGAATGAATTCCTATGCACACTGCACATATCTTATTTGTAGTGCAAAAAAACACTTAAAACAATACAATAATTAAAATGAAGAACAATTATAACAAATATAAACTTATTCGTATTTCAATGGGAAGTGTGGGCCTGCTTTTGGGTGATGAGATAGGATTGTTGTTGTTGTTGTGTGCTTTAAAGTCGTTTCAGACTTAGGTTGACCCTGAGCAAGGGCTGGGTAAATGACTTTTGAGGGCCGTATCCGGCCCCCGGGCCTTAGTTTGAGGACCCCTGATCTAGAGATTCCTAGGACCTTATCACATTAGGAAATACTCCATTTCTGAGACTGTTTGAGAATTATTTCAGACAGGTCCCATCACATGATGTTTATCCCATCCCATCAGTATTCCGTTGGAAGCTGTCTGCAAAGTGTTGCAAACACAGATTATTTGCAGACAAAATTTTAATAGTGTCTCTTGAAATACTACCGATTCATCCATTGCTGAAGCGCTGTTTTTGTGTATGATAAGAAAATCTGTATGCACCCCATTAGCAATGATACTTTTTAAAAGGCCATAGTACGGTGCAGGGGGTGTTTTGAATGGATTGGGAGGAGCCGGCCTTCCATGGTGTGATGAGTCAAAGCGCAGAATTTTCAAATCATAAGACTACTAATAATCAGGTGTGATGAGGAGAGTATGCACCCTGTCTCAATACAGTATGCATCCAGTCCTAAAACAATATGGGATGCATACTGATGTAAACAGATTATATCCCAATGTGATAAAGTCACTAGGCAGAACATATTAATCCAATTGGCAAATCATCAAATCTGCAAAAGTGAAACCTGCAAATGTGGAGGACTGCCTGCAATTGGTTTGAGTCAAAAGGAGCAAGTATAAGCAGAGGCACACAATTGCTTGGATCACACACAATACGTCCCAGCTTTAATTCAACATTTTACCAAGAGAGAAGAGTAACAAGACATCAAACGTATCTTCATTTAATATGCAAATAGGGTTTGCCACCTGCAAGCTAATTTTGGCAGCAAACTCTGCAGAAGAAACAGTTTTATATGTAAATATTTAGGTTTCTTCCCTTAAGCAAACATTAAATTTGCTGCTTTATAGATGAAAAGTGATCCAGTCTAATAATTCCTAATCGTTGCACAAAGCAAAAATAGTACTAGGTAATGCGGTATGTTTTACTGTAGTCAACAAAAAAGAAGGGTCAGATTTGGATCGCTTTACAAACACCTTCTTTTACCAGACTCAGCATAGTTTGAGGCCCAAATGTTTCAAGCATCTTAATTAAAGATGTAACAGCAGTCGTTCTTTAGTCTGCTGTTAAATAACGTCTTTACAAAAGCCTCTTAAATTTCTTCTTCAGGACTGTGAGTAACTAGGAAAGGGGAGGAGTGGGCAAAATTAGCACCAAAGAGAAAAGCTAAGGATACATAAGAAACAGAGGAAAAAATAAAAGCAGGGATTCCTGAAAAAAAGGAAAGAAGGTCCATTTTGGGCCCATTTTTCTTCATTTTTCATGAAGGATGCTTCTTTCCTATATTGTCAACAAATAGCACACTTCTCTGGCAAATGTCACTTGCATTTCCTCATTTTTTTAACAGTACAGCTTTCTACCTTTCAAACTTCCTGATGGGAACTGAGTGACCCAGTAAACCAAAAGCCAAGGCCACCATCATTGGCTCTCGGTGGTACTAGGTGCACCTGTCAACTACTACTACTTCTACTACTACTACTACTACTTCTTCTTCTACTTCTTCTACTTCTTCTTCTTCTTCTTCTTCTTCTGCGATCCCTCGTTGTCCGAGTAGGATAGTCTTCCAAGGTCAGTGTACTGGAGGTGGGTTCGTAGGTGACTCTGGAGCCCTATTCTTGATCTGCATCTACTCCCACAGTGAGGGCATCGGTTTCCAGGTGGAAGGCGGTCCCAGTTGGGGTTGGCTTGACACACCTTCCTCTTGGTACGTTTCTCTCTTTCACCCTCCATTCATGCCTCTTCAAATTCTGCAGCACTGCTGGTCACAGCTGACCTCCAGCTGGAGCGCTCAAGAGCCAGGGCCTCCTAGTTCTCAGTGTCTATACCAGAGTTTTTAAAGGTTGGCTTTGAGCCCATTTTAAAATCTCTTTTCCTGCCCACCAACATTCAGTTTTCCGTTCTTGAGTTCGGAGTAGAACAAGCGCTTTGGGAGATGGTGGTCGGACATCTTGGACAACGTGGCTGGTCCAGCAGAGTTGATGGTGGAGGACCATCGCTTCAATCCTGGTGGTCTTTGCTTCTTCCAGCATGCTGGCATCCACTTGTCTTCCCAAGAGATTTGCAGGATTTTCCAGAGGCAGCGCTGATGGAATCGTTCCAGGAGTTGCATGTGACATCTGTAGACAGTCCATGTCTCACAGGCGTATAGCAGGGTTGGGAGGACAATAGCTGTCAACCAGGACCTGGACAAGGAGGTAACATGACCCTTCTAACATGTAGGATGCAATGGGACTTGGGAGTTAACCAATGGGGAAATTGGTGCTAGCTTTCTAACTCCATCACCAGAGAATGCTTGCAAATGGTGAGACGTATCGTCCCTCATGGTAACACAATCACAATGAAGAAAACAAATCTTATGCAGTTATGGTGGACAACGTGCAAGCAAAAAGCAAGACTGCTTGGTGCTGGCAACACGTCCACTTTGGAGTGAGAAGGGCAGAATATAATTGTTTTAAATAAATAAACAGTGTCAATCCAAGGAATGATTAAACCAGAGAGAATTGGGCTTCTGAAAGCCAACACCAGCCCACACCAAAACGTGACTGTGATCCTTCAGCCTTGTAATGGAATTGCGGAAGAAAGAGCTGAGACTGTTCCTTCCCAATTTCTCTTATTAGCTGCCACATGAGTGCCAATTGATTTCAGATTGCCAGGAGATTATCTACATGAGGAGATGCTCAACAAGCCTTTCCTGCAGAAGCAATTAAGATGGAATGCTGTTGCGTTGGCCCAATTAATTTCTTCTAACCTGAAACACACTGAATAAATTAAGCAAGCTTGGATTCCGAGGGGGAAAGGCAAGCACTGTAATAGCAACACATCCCATTATCTGGCTGTGACCCTCCGAGACTCATTTTTAATTCCAATCATGTAAGACAAGCTTGTAAAACTTGGAACCTCGAAGGTAAGAATAAAGAAAAGGCAACATGGAGACACAGATCCTGCCTCACACGAAGGGACCGAGGTGCAATTCTTCTTCTGCTGCCCAAAAGGTACCTTTACAAGAGATGCCTAAAGTGAAACTTTCAATCTCTAGGATTTTTTTTTAAAAAAAGAAAACATATATCACATTCTAAGGATTCTACAATTGGAATTAGTTACACCCGTTCAAGTATTGTTAACTCTGCATTGGTTCGTCCAATTCGCCTTACAATTTTTTGCAAGTCAGGGCTACAATGGGGCTCAATAGCTAATATTTAAAAATGCTTTCCAACAAAGGAAAATTTTTATCCATATTAATTTATTTACAATACAAATTAGTGTAGAATTTAACTAGCTGACTAGGATTTACTAAACATAGGTTTTATCAATACCTTGATACGGACAAAGAATTTGAGTTCATTTCAGCATTGACAAATTACGAGTGTTGAATGAAAAGTAATGCCTCCACCTTCGTAACTCCTCAACAGATGGCAGTACTCGTATGTGGCAGGTACTGGCTTGTTCAGTAGAGTCTCCTCTACAGTTCCATTTTGGTGGGAAGCCTTAGCATTGAATGGTTGTGTTGTTAAAAGTGCGAAGTATGGAAACCTGCGCAGACAGCCAGTTAAGCAACGTGCAGTCACTGAATTCTTGGCAGCAAAAGGTGTCACCCCAAAGGAGATTCACCAGAGAATGCAAGATGTTTATGGTGATTGTATTGATGTGAATATTATGCGTCGTTGGGCGAGTAAGTTTAAAGATGTTGAGGTGACACCTTCTGGTGTCAAGAATTCAATGACTTCACGTTGCTTAAGTCGAATTGACCGACTGCAGGGTTTCATACTTTGCACTTTAACAACATAACCATTCAATGCTAAGGCTTCCCACCAAAATGGAACTGTAGAGGAGTGTCTACTGAACAAGCCAGTACCTGCCGTATACCAGTACTGCCATCTGTTGAGGAATTACGAAGGTGGAGGCATTACTTTTTATTCAGCCCTCGTATGAATTCCATCAAGTAGCCCTCTCTAAATGGTGTAACGTTTGAATCAGTTAGAATGATCAATGATCAATCAACCCTTCTTCTCCTATTAGTTGTCTATTCCTTTTATCACCTGTTACACTTCCATCTTGCCCTGCTTTTGGCTGGTAATGTATGAGTAATGTATATCAATCCTTTGTCTCTGTTATTTCCTGCCCTCCACTTCTTCCAACATTACAAATTATTTACTATTTGCTTTCTAGATTTCTGTGCCTTGTTAATGACAAAAGCACAAGACAACAGGACCAGGAATGGAATGTCATATGAGAAATGTGATAAGGAATGGAGTGTCTTGTGGAACCAGCAATATGATCACCAAAAAGAAGAAGATGGAAACACACAGGAAGGGAAGTATTATGAGCTCAACCCAACTATAATTCCGACTGGACATAAACCCACTGAAATTAATAATTCACCAAGCACTCAAGTACCATTTATCTGTTCCAACTGGGACTATAACCAGATGTAGGCCCAAACAATGTCAATTATTAAGAAGAAAGACGATTTATACTGAAGGGATTTCAGGAATGGCCACACACCACTGCCCATATCCTCAGCAGCCACCATAGCTGTTCAACAACTCAAATTATTTAAATATTTATCAATGACATTTTGCTTTGTCTTTCCTTCATTAAGCTCAGTGTAGTCCCCTCTTGTTCAGGCCTCAGTGAAACTAATACGTGCTGAACTTGAGAAATGTAACAAGATCACATTTCCACTCAGCATTTCCTAAATCAAGGAGTGGGAGTGTGCAGCTCCCCAGATGTAAAGGATGACAACTGCAGCCCAAAATCTGGAGGCTGACAAATTCTCCATCCCTGATGTAGGTCTTTGTGGGCCAAGACATACAGTTTAGCTGAATGACAGATGCGTTAAATTCACACATCTTTGTAGATCCATCATCCTACCTGCCCAGCCTGTATAGCCAGTGCAATCTCCGGGGTCTGCAGATTTGAGCTCCCTTTCCATCTGTTGCAGAAGCTCTCTGATCTTATTGTTCAGGTGTTGTGTGAACTCAGGAGTCAGCTGTGGGTGGGAATAGAAAAACAATTGTTACGTTTCAGATGACACACTGCGGTTTACTAAACTACAGCAAAAGAGCTTGGCAATGCATACGATGCTTTAAAATGCTCAGCACTTTCAAACGAGCGAGTTGGATCTCCTTCAGATAGCTCAAGGAAACAAAGAATTGCTTGCTCAGGAAGCACTAACCAAAAGAGGGGAAATAAATCAAAATCCCCAATCACCCTAAGACAGGACTCTAACTGATTTAAGCCTACTTTTCTTTCAATTATCTATGTTTATAAACCTAGTTTTAAATATTTAAGGCCGCATTCCCCCAAGGGTACATAGGTTACCTATACCTTCATTACCTTCAGGCTACAACACTGCTGTTTTTCTCCCCGAGGGGCCCTCAGAGGCTACTCAAGTTTTCAGTGGTACTTTCTGCTAGTTGGCTGCAGTCTGACAAAAAGGATGGAAATAGCACATTACGATGTTGCTTGACAGCCCATGCTGACTCACCAGAAATCAACCGAAGGACAAATCTACTGCAAGACCAGAGGTATCATGGGCACACCAGTGACAAGCTCAAAAGAGTGCAAATTTTGTCAGGCATGGCCCAAGGAATCAGGGCTTATCCCTGAGACAGTTTACTATGTCTAAGCATTTAGGAACATGTTTCCGTTCTTCATACTTCCAGTGTTTACTGTCACATACACTGAAGCAAAATTGTGCTGTGTGTAAAATAGTTTGGGAAATAGAAGATTACTCTACAGGACTTTTTTTTAAAAGTAGGGAAGGTTTCATATAGATGCTGAAAAGAACAAATGGTAGCCAAGAAGCCAGTTGGAGAGCTGAGCTTAACAGGAAAACATCTGCAAAAGGTGCCGAGAGGCTGGGGCATATTGCAGATGCTTGGCTTCCCTTTGGCACTGCATTTCAATTCCGATAAACACAGCTGATGCTGAAGAAGATTATTTTTGGATGGTCTAAATGCATGCACACATCTTTCCTTATTCATAGAAGAGAGAAACGTCAGAGGAAAAGTCAAAGATAAACCCAAATCACATGCAGATGGTGTAGGATGAAGGGCACCCTGTGATCTGTATTTCATTCCTCCCGTCACAGTTTGGGGAAATGGACTTTTCTGATTTTAAGATGGGGAGCAGAGATTAAGAAGCCGATTTGCCTATGAGACCAAATCAATTCTTAATTCAAGCCCTTGCATACTGCCCGTAAGATTTGTTCTTGTGTGCTTTCAAGTCATTTCTGACTCTTGACCACCCTATTATATGGTTTCCTTGGACTTTTTTTCAGACAGGGTTTGCCCTTGCCTCCCTCTGAGGATCAGAGCATGTCACCCAATGGTTTTCCATGGCTGAGTGATGATCCAAACACTGCTCTCCCACTGTCCTTGTCCAGCACCGGGACTGTGGCACAGCTGGCTGGGAGTCAGCTGCATTAACATCACTACTGACCAAAAGGTCATGAGTTCGAAGCCAGCCCGGGTTGGAGTGAGCTTCTTACCAAAATTGTGTAGCTTGTTGTCGCCTTTGCAGCTCAAAGACAGTTGCATCTGTCAAGTAGGAAATTTAGGTACCACTTATGTGGGGAGGCTAATTTAACTGATTTACAAGGCCATAAAAATCTCCAGGAAGTATGCAAAGAATGAGGAAGTACTTCATTAGTGTTACAAACAGACGGTGAAGCGACAGCTCCCTTGGTGGCCAGAAGCTGGAATGTTAAATAGCCTCTGAGTGTCTGTCTATATATGTTGTGTGTCTATGGCAGTGAATGTTTGCCATGTATATGTACATTGTAATCCGCCTTGAGTCCTCTGCAGGGTGAGAAGGGCGGAATATAAATACTGTAATAAAATAAAGAAATAAATATTCAAGCCATTACACTTTGTAGGATTGTTCTCAAGGTAGCATATTTCAAACAAAGTCCCCATGAAATTCTGTACAACTAAAATCATAATCTTACATGCTATATTATTGTGCATACACTGCTATCGCATATTTAACATATCATGGGATTTGTCCAGAATTTAGCTAGGCCTCCTACTTGGCATCTTAGGTAGTATAGGAAAATGCCTGGACATCATATCTGTTTACAAAATGTCTAAGGTGTTCTCTCTAGTCATCCAGCAGATATCAAAACAGCGAAAGCAAATGGATGACTGTGGTGGTGGAATAGGAAGGAGAAAGCATTCGTTGCATGTGGGAAAGTGCCTCTGAATTGAACTTATGTGTGGGATTTAAAGTTTATTACTATTGACACAAAACACAGTATGTCACAGCAAATGAGATCTATATGCTGGATTTCGTATCACAAAATCACAAGTCAAACACTTCCCAAGCGTCTAGGAGCTGTTGCAAGAAAATTACACAGATGGACTACAAACAACTCCATGGCCCAGATGATTCATTGGAACGTACATCACAAGTACCACCTGCCAGTAGTAAAGAATTGGTGGAATCATAAGAAAAGAAAAAAGTCTGGATTATTGATGTTGCCATACCGGGTGACAGTTGCATTGAGGAAAAACAACAGGAAAACTCAGCTGCTATCAAGACCTCAAAATCGAACTGCAAAGGATCTGGCATAAACCAGTACAGGTGGTCCCAGTGGTCATTGGCGCACTGGGTGCCGAGCCAAAAGATCTCAGCCGGCATTTGGAAACAATAAGTTTATTATTATTATTATTATTTCCTTTATTATTTCCTATATTTTCCCCTTAATACTGACATTGCCAGAATATCAAGGCAAAAATCACACATTATCTGAGTGTGGACTCAGATGACCCAATTCAAAGCAGATAATGTGGGATTTTCTGCCTTGATGTTCTGAGATATAGGGCTGTGTGGAAGGGTCCCCCACTTAAGACTAGAGGGAGCTAGTCTTAAACACTGTGATTTTGGTTATTCTAAGGTATTTTGAAATCCTTGCCTTCATAAATGCCACGTGAGGATCAGGAAGGGGTCCCATATGTTTTCTGTGTCAGCTGATACTACTAATCCCAATGGCAATGGAATTTGTCCTATTACCAAGACTTTGGTCACTTCTCTTTTGCTGAAGATAAGAAAAGGGCTTTATCTCTCTTACGCTTGGAAGGACTATTCTGGAAGCTTTATGTCTTAGGAAAACCAATAAACTTAGAAATCTACCAACTACCATAAACAAAAACAAAATGGACATATTTTAAAAATGGATTTTACTTACCTGAGTAAGAAAGAGAAACCCATGGCTATAATGTTTCCAGCTTGGTCACTGGTAAATTCAGGTTAACTATCATGAGTTGATTTGCTGTATTCACTGGAAAAACAGTTTCCTTTATCAGCATTTCATACAAGTAGCAATGCACACTGCCTTACAAACTATTAATAGTTTCAATTCCAGTAAAGCCATTTAATTAATGGGGACCTGATAAATCAACACTTACATAACTTCCATTGAATCAATGGATTTACTCAAGTTAGAACCAATGATTGGATTTAGGTGCCTAGGAAGCTACAATTGTGTGCAGCTTTCCAGTTGTACAAACTGTACGTTAACTCAGTTGACAGAATCCTGTATATGAAATGGTGTGACTGGGTGGGAGAAGGATTCTGAAGGTCCTTCCACACAGCCATATAACCCAGAACATCAAGGCAAATAATCCACAATATCTGCTTTGAACTGGATTATCTGACTCCACACTGCCATATAATCAAGTTCAATGTGGATTTTATATGGTCGTGTGGAAGGGATCATAAGCAGCATTTTTGTCTCCCGAACCAGATTGGGAACTGGATAGCAGCTGCACAGTGCTCGCCTGATTCAGTGCCAATTGCCCACAGTGTGAGAGAGGGCACTTCCAGACAGTGGCAAAATCTGGATTAAATAAATCCAGACACATGCCTGTCAGTCCCAGGAAATGATCCCACATCATTCTGACACCTTTCTTTGTAGCAGATTTTACAAATCCACAAGATGGACAAGGGACATCTGGCAGAAGTTGTTTTATTTTAAAAAAATGTCTCTGTGATGCGCTGGATCGTATATGCGCTCACGTGGATATCTCAATGTACACACAAGCAGATTTCTTATTTCTCTACTCACCAAATTATAAATTCAAGCCTTGTTTAATAACAGAAAGATCAGAACCAAGAAGTGGTTGCAGAGAGTTCTCATTGTAATTGCTTTCCATTTGTGCTTCCGTTAGCCACCTGCATGCCCATGGCTCCATTTTTGACAGCTCCGACAAACAGGTTAAGGCTTTTAAAACACGCACATATGCTGGAGCAGTCCACACCAGGGTATACGAAGGCAATCACTTGTTTTACATGACTGCAGGGATATATAGTCATGCGAATATGCACTTTTTTGGCCAGGAACAGGTTTTAAGTTCACCCTTTAAACACATGCTTTAAAAAAAACATTCCTGAATGCATGTTGAGGAAGCCTTCAAATGATCTTGGAAAATGTTTTTTTCCCCCACTTCTACTTTCTTTCCTTCTTATATTTTCCGATTCTCTTTTAATTATGAAATTAAGATAAAACGCAGAGAAATATGGTTTATGTAGATATCTAATAATTTAAACTGGAGCTGGATCTACACTGTCATATAATGCAGTCTAAATCTGCATTATGTGGTCAATGTAGACCCATATAGTGCAGTTTAATTGTACTGAACATACTATCTATATATCACGTTTTTCTTAAAACTACCGATACATGCATAAAAGATTTCGGAAGTTGCACAAGGAGCTGAAGGGGGAGAGTTTCATTTTGTGCACTCTGTTGTTGAAAGGAAGTGGGGTCCAAACCATGATATTTATCTTATTGATTCAGGACAAATTACTTTGGAAACATCCCCTTTTCCTTAGGGAAAGCTATGGTAAAGTTAGCAAACTGCACATATTTCTAAGGCAAAAGGGTACGCGTTGTCATATTCTTTTCACAAAAACGCACACTGGGTCAAAAGGTGACATCTATGGAGCAGTTCTTCAGAGGTGTGTGTTTGTTTTAGAACTGCGATAACTCTTTTTCCGCTGAAGGTTGACCCACTCATAGATTCAGATAATCTATCCTCATGATCTGCAATCATACCCAAATTCTTGCCTAATTCATTTGAGCCCCAGAAGAGGAGGGAGCCAGTCAGCTGGTAGTCATTACACAAAACCACCAATGATCATTTAAAAAAAATCAAAAGAGGCTTTTGAAAAAGAAGAGACAAACTCCCCAGCCAGGGCTCATGTTGTTGTCTATCATTACTCTTCAAATATAAAAAATCAGCACTGACTGAATCAACACTACCATATAAGGCAGTTGGGAACTCTATATTACACATGTAGACCCATATACGGTAATGCAGTTCAGTACAGTTGTTGTTCATTCGTTCAGTTGTCTCCGACTCTTCATGACCTCATGGACCAGCCCACACCAGAGCTCCCTGTCGGCCGTCACCACCCCAGCTCCTTCAAGGTCAGTCCAGTCACACAGCATTATATGGGTCTAGGTAAAGGTAAAGATTTTCCCCTGACATTAAGTCCAGTTATGTCGCACCCCCCCCCCTCCCCACAAGGAGTGATGAGAAGTGGTCAGTGATTCATTTAAGTTGTTGTAGGTTTTTTCGGGCTATACAGCAATGTCCTAGCTCGAAAAAACTTACAACAACCCAGTGATTCTGGCCATGAAAGCCTTCGACAATACAATTGGATCACAGTTGTAAGGTAAAGGTAAAGGTAGTCCCCTGACATTAAGTCCAGTCATGTCTGACTCTGGGGTGTGGTGCTCATCTCCATTTCTAAGCCGAAGAGCCAGCGTTGTCCATTGACACCTCCAAGGTCATGTGGCCGGCATGACTGCATGGAGCGCTGTTACCTTCCCGCCAGAGCGGTACCTATTGATCTACTCACATTTGCATGTTTTCGAACTGCTAGGTTGGCAGAAGCTAGGGCTGACAGCGGAAGCTCACGCCGCTCCCCGGAATCGAACCTGCGACCTTTCGATCAACAAGCTCAGCAGCTCAGTGCTTTAACCCCCTGCGCCAGTTGTAGAGGCTGTAAATACTAGGTCTCACCCTGGCACACAGACAGCAATTATTATTATTATTATTATTATTATTATTAAACTTTATCTGTACCCCGCTAGCATCTCCCGCAGGACTCGATGCGGCTTACAAAGGCCAAGGCCTCAATAATAATACAACAATACAAACCTAAACAAATTAAAATAACTAAAGCAATCTAAAACAACAAGCAATAAACAATCCATTAAGACACAATAAAACTGGGCCAGGCCAGAGTAAGGGTACAAGGGTTAAAAGTGCTGATGTGACAGGTGGAAATGGGGCTTATGGACAAGTGCAGTGTGCAGTGTGCAGCGATCTTGGCTTTAATAAAGTGCTTGTGGGACTTGGTAATGAAAAAAGGTTTCCTATTCAGGGAAGGCACATCGGAACAGCCAGGTCTTCAAGTTCTTTCTGAAGACTGCCAATGTAGGGGCCTGTCTAAGATCTTTGGGGAGGGTGTTCCAGAGTCGGGGGGCCACCACGGAAAAGGCCCTGTCTCGTGTCCCCACCAAGCGCGCCTGCGACGCAGGTGGGATCATGAGCAGGGCCTCTCCAGATGACCGAAGAGAGCGTGTGGGTTCATAGACGGAGATGCGATCACGCAGGTAGGCAGGTCCCAAACCATTCAGGGCTTTGTAGGTCAGCACCTGCACCTTAAATTGGGCTCGGTAGATAAATGGCAGCCAGTGGAGCTCCCTGAACAGGAGGGTTAACCTCTCTCTGTAGGGAGCGCCAGTCAACATCCTGGCTGCTGCTCGTTGAACCAGTTGGAATTTCTGAGCCGTTTTCAAGGGCAGCCCCACGTAGAGCGCATTACAGTAATCCATCCTAGAGGTGACCAGGGCATGGACCACTCCGGCCAGATCAGCCTTTGCGAGGTACGGCCGCAGTTGGCGCACGAGTCTTAATTGTGCGAAAGCCCTCCCAGACACCGCCGACGCCTGAGCCTCATGCGTAAGCGCAATATATTGTATAGGCACAATATATTGTACAGGAATCAAATACATTACACAGCAATCAAACACAATAGGAGGCCGCCAGTGGTGTTTTTTATGTTTTTTAGGCCCACCACCATCAGGGCTGCAAAGACTCTGTAAGGTTCAAATGGCAGGGAAGGAGATTCCACCTGAACATTAGGAAAAATGTCCTGACTGTAAGAGCTGTTCAGTAGTGGAGATCTCTGCTTGGGACTCTGGTGAAGGATCCTTCTTTGGAGGCTTCGAAACCGGGAGGCCATCTGTCGGGAGTGCTTGGACTGTGCCTGGCAGAGTGGGCTCACCTGACCAAGGGCTCCTTCTCCGGGAGCGCGGCCGCCCTCTCGCGCCGGCAGCATCCGCACGCGCAGCACCAGGCGCCCAGCCAATCACTGAGCCCCATCGAAGCAGGAAGGAAGGGGCAGAGGGGACCCTACCAGGAAGACCCTCCGCCCTTCAGCCTGGCATCCAGCTGCCTTCCCTTTCCACGCCGCGGTGAGCCAGGAGCCCGCTCGACGCATGCGCAGCGGATCCTCATCCCCGCAACGGAGTGTCTAGAACAGCTCTCGGGCGCCACCTGCTGGAGAAGGACGGCATGGCACCCTGAGACTGGGAACTATTCAAGGGTTGTCGTCACGCCCCTGAGTCCAAAGCAGGAGGATGATGCTCTGGAGGTGACGTCATCATCCTGCCACTATGTGTTTGGGGAGAGGCGTCAGGCCTGGCTCCTAAGAGGACGGATTGATTTATTGTACATAAACATTCTTTATTGTAAATTCATTAAAATAAATAACTATACCGTAGAATCAAGGTGCTGGTTTTGACCTACACTTACTTACTTAGGCAATCCCTCGCTTTCTGAGGAGGATTGTCTTCCAGTATTCTTGTGGGTCCGCATGTGGCTGTGGAGCCCTATTCTTGCTCTGCATCTTCTTCCGCAGTGAGGGCATTGGTTTCCAGGTGGAAGGCGGTCTCTGTCGGGGTTGGCTTGACATGCCTTTCTCTTGGCACGTTTCTCTCTTTCACCCTCCATTCGTGCCTCTTCAAATTCTATAGCACTGCTGGTCACAGCTGACCTCCAACTGGAGCGCTCAAGGGCCAGGGCTTCCCAGTTCTCAGTGTCTATGCCAGAGTTTTTAAGGTTGGCTTTGAGCCCATCTTTAAATCTCTTTTCCTGTCCTCCAACATTCGTTTTCCGTTCTTGAGTTAGGAATAGAGCAACTGCTTTGGGAGACGGTGGTTGGGCATCTGGACAACATGGCCAGGTCCAGCGGAGTTGATGGCGGAGGACCATCGCTTCAATGCTGGTGGTCTTTGCTTCTTCCAGCACGCTGACGTTTGTCCGCCTGTCTTCCCAAGAGATTTGCAGGATTTTCCGGAGGCAGCGCTGATGGAATTGTTCCAGGAGTTGCATGTGACGTCTGTAGACAGTCCACGTCTCAGGCATATAGCAGGGTTGGGAGGACAATAGCTTTATAAACAAGCACCTTGGTATCCCTACGGATGTCCCGGTCCTCAAACACTCTCTGCTTCATTCGGAAAAATGCTGCGCTTGCAGAGCTCAGGCGGTGTTGTATTTCGGCATCGATGTTGACTTTGGTGGAGAGGTGGCTGCCAAGGTAGCAGAAATGATCAACATTTTCTAATGTTACACCATTAAGCTGTATCGCTGGCATTGGAGAGGGCTTGGCTGGTGACTGCTGGAAAAGCACCTTGGTTTTTTCAATGTTCAATGACAAGCCGAGCTTCTCGTATGCTTCTGCAAAGGTGTTTAGAGTGGCTTGTAGATCTTCTTCTGAATGCGCACAGACGACGTTGTCATCAGCATACTGGAGTTCTATAACAGATGTTGTTGTGACCTTGGTTTTGGCTTTCAGTCTGCTGAGGTTGAATAGCTTGCCATCTGTCCGATAGATGATTTCCACTCCGGTGGGAAGCTTCCCATCAACAAGGGACCTACAAAACCCTATATGGTTCCGGTCCAGTGTATCTGTCCGAACGTATCTCCCTCTACGTCCCACCTCGGAGTCTGAGATCATCTGGGGAGGCCCTGCTATCGACCCCACCACTGTCACAAGTGAGGCTGGTGGGGACGAGGAGCAGGGCTTTCTCAGTGGTGGCCCCTCACCTGTGGAACTCACTCCCGGGGGAAATCAGGGCATCATCATCCCTCCTCGCCTTTAGGAGGAGGGTGAAGACGTGGTTATGGGACCAGGCCTTTGGGCACTCTGGCAATTAAATTAGACAATCAGCGAGTAAGACCAACAGGATTGATGAAGTGGAACATAAAACTAGATCTATGAGTTAGCAAACGCTGACCATGTAAGAGGAGAAGTTGGGTTTGTATAGGTTTTATTGATTTTATGGTTATAATGCATGAACTGTTATTAATTGCGAATTGATGTAATTTTGTGTATGATTGTTTTATGATGCAGGCATCGAATTGTGCCTTTGCCTTTGTAAGCCGCCCTGAGTCCCCTTCAGGGTGAGAAGGGGTAGAAGAACCCCAAATAAATAAAATAAATAAAATAAATTATAGAATCAAGAGTTGGAAGAGACCTCATGGGCCATCCAGTCCAACCCCCTGCCAAGAAGCAGGAATATTGCATTCAAATCACCCCTGACAGATGGCCATCCAGCCTGTTTAAAAGCTTCCAAAGAAGGAGCCTCCACCACACTCCGGGGCAGAGAGTTCCGCTGCTGAACGGCTCTCACAGTCAGGAAGTTCTTCCTCATGTTCAGATGGAATCTCCTCTCTTGTAGTTTGAAGCCATTGTTCCGCGTCCTAGTCTCCAGGGAAGCAGAAAACAAGCTTGATCCCTCCTCCCTGTGGCTTCCTCTCACATATTTATACATGCCTATCATATCTCCTCTCAGCCTTCTCTTCTTCAGGCTAAACATGCCCAGCTCCTTAAGCCGCTCCTCATAGGGCTTGTTCTCCAGACCCTTGATCATTTTAGTCGCCCTCCTCTGGACACATTCCAGCTTGTCAATATCTCTCTTGAATTGTGGTGCCCAGAATTGGACACAATATTCCAGGTGTGGTCTAACCAAAGCAGAATAGAGGGGGAGCATTACTTCCCTAGATCTAGACACTATGCTACCACACATGCAATTATTTCATGATACATAAGGACAATAATGAAATGAAAAAATACATGGATTTAGGATAATAAAATGACAAAATCAATAAAATATTTGTACTAGCCGTCCCCTGCCAAGCATTGCTGTGGCCCACATGGGGGTTCTGTGTGGGAGGTTTGGCCCAGTTCTATCATTGGTGGGGTTCAGAATGCTCTTTAACTGTAGGTGAACTATAAATCCCAGCAACTACAATGTGATGGCATGAGTGGCGCCACCTATGTATAGAACTGTTAGTTGCAAAATTTAAACTGTTGTATCATGCTTAATCCTGCCCCTTTTTACCCTGCTTATGTATAGTTGTATGGATTGGTTGCTTGTAGCTGTCAATCAGTACTGTTTGGCTCCACCTCTTCCTGCAAGAGGGGAGAACTTCCTTTTTCTTTTCATTCTGCCTTCAGAGTTCGTACCAGATGGACGTGAGTAAGAGACCTGACTCTAAAGGACCCTGATGTAAGTTACCTCTTAGCACCAGTTCTGAGGTTTTTACCCCTGGGACTCATGCTTTATGTCCAGATCGTCCTGGACAATTATTGAGGCGACCCAGGCGCCTTCAAGCCGGTTCTTTTGGCACCAAAGGAAGATCCTGAATCTTCAAAACATAGGCCATCTGAACTGGGGTTGTGGTTTGCTCCGGCATTCACAGCCATTGAGGAAAGAGGAAACTTGGTGAGGCTTCTCAGCTTCGAACCCCTTGGACCCAGGACTAATTGAGAATGTAATGTATGTTTTCCTTCACCCCTCTAAAGTTTTCCAGCTCCTTGCTTTGAAGAAATGACTTTGTGATAAATAAAACTTATTTTGAGCTATTTACAGCGTTCTGGGTTTTTGGGAGTTCCAGTTTCCTATAGGAGGGCAAGAAGCAATCCCCTGGGGGAAAGATACCACATCCATCCCTCCTTCATTAAGAATAATAGCCCCCAGGCGCGACGGCACATACAACCCCCAAATGTCAAGATTCTATTTTCCCCAAACTCCTCCAGTGTTCACATTTGGGCATATTGAGTATTCTTGTAGAGTTTGGTCCAGATCCATCATTGTTTGAGTCCACAGTGGTCTCTGAATGTGAGTGAACTACAACTCCAAAACCAAAGGACACTGCCCACCAAACCCTTCCAGTATTTTCTGTTGGTCATGGGAGAACTGTGTGCCAAGTTTGGTTCAATTCCATCGTTGGTGGGGTTCAGAATGTTCTTTGATTGTAGGTGAACTATAAATCCCAGCAACTACAACTCCCAAATGACAAAATCATTTTTTTTAGTGAAGGACACACATTGGTTTGTTAGGTGTCTTGTGTCCAAATTCATGCAGTGGTTTTTGAATTATGTTAATCCCACAAACGAACATTACCTTTTTATTTATATAGATTCAGACTAGATGTATACTGTACATTGTGTTTATATTGTGTATTTTGAAAAGGCTCATTGAGTGATCAATAAAAATAATTTTATTTACAATAATAATAATAATCCACAATACAATGATTTAAAGATTGAGATGCCAGTCAAGGTGGTCCCAGTGGGTGCAGTGCCGAAAGACCAGCAGTGCTGCAGAATTTGAATAGGCACGAATGGAGGGTGAAAGAGAGAAACGTGCCAAGAGGAAGCCGTGTCAAGCCAACCCCGACCGGGACCGCCTCCCACCTAGAAACTGATGCCCTCACTGTGGGAGAAGATGCAGATCAAGAATAGAGCTCCACAGCCACCTACGAACCCACCTCTAGGATACCGAACTTGGAGGACCATCATCCTCGGACTACGAGGGATCGCCTAAGTAAGTGCCTAAAGACCTTGGCCTGCACTTAAACACAATCGGCACTGACAAAATCACCATCTTTCAGCTGCAAAAGGCCACCCTACTCAGATCTGCACACATTATTTGTCAATGCATCACACAGTCCTAGACCAAGAGTCCTCAAACTTTTTAAACAGAGGGCCAGGTCAGAGTCCCTCAAATTGTTGGAGGGCCAGATTATAATTTGGGGAAAAAAACATGAATGAATTCCTATGCACAGTGCACATCTCTTATTTGTAGTGCAAAAAAACACTTAAAAGCCATACAATAATTAAAATGAAGAACAATTTGAACAAATATAAATTTATTACATCCCAGGTAACCTGAGAGCTATTTCAATGGGAAGTGTGGGCCTGATTTTGGCTGATGAGATAGGATTGTTGTTGTCAGAGGCAGCCCTAGGTACATTTCAATGGTAAACAAACAGTATTCCCCCTCCCCCCAACCATTGATATGGAGCAGGAACAAGAGGGGCTAGGCGAGGCTCAAGGGCCTGGCCCCTTCGGGAAGAGGATCGCCCGGCAGTGAGGCAAGGAAACCGAGGCTCCCCCCGGACTGCTAGGGCTGTTGTGAGCCAAGGGGGCTCTCCTCAAGTGGTGGTCGAGGGGCATTTACAGAGGCGCCTCTGCGCCCCTGGCAAAAAAAAGTGTACTGCGACCGCTTACTTTGCGTAATGGACGAGCCGCCCCTGGTTGTTGTTGTGTGCTTTCAAGTCATTTCATCTTAGGTTGATTTTGAGTGAGGGCTGGGTAAATGACCTTGAAGGGCTGTATCTGGGCCCCGGGCCTTAGTTTGAGGACCCCTGGTCCTAGACACTTGGGAAGTGTCCGATGTGTGATCCAATACAACAGCCAGCATAGTGATCTTGTTTGCTGTGTACTAATCTTGCTATGTATCTAATAATAATAATAATAATAATGTTGTCTCGCGGGAGAAAAGGTGCTTCTCGTGAGTTCTGGCCAGGAAGAATGAGAGTGGCCTGAACAGAAGGGCTTTCCGTGCTGGTCAGGCCGCTCTCCTTCTTCCTGGCCAGGACTCACGAGAAGCTCCTCTTCTCCCACGAGACAATGTTGTCTCGCGAGAAAAGAGGCACTTCTCGCAAGGCCTGGCCAGGAAGAAGGAGAGTGGCCTGACCAGTGTGGCAACCAGAAAGAGAGGAAGGACGGGGAGGCTGCCATGAGCCAAGGCAGCGGAGGAGGAGGAGGCGGAGGAGGAAGGGAGCCCGTGGCCGAGGCCCTCCACAACAAGAGGCTCTACCGGTAATTTTATTATTATTTTAATTTTATACCCAGAGTACTAGATGACCCCCAAAATTTTATAAGGTTTTACATGCCTAAAAAGTCATCTAGTATCCTGGAATACACGGTAAACCTTAAGAGGGAGGATTTGACCTTCCTCTGTGTGCACTGGCCCGGATATGAATTAAAAGCCTTTTCCACACAGCTATATAAAATCCACATTGAACTGCATTATAAGGCAGTGTGGACTCAGATAACCCAGTTCAAAGCAGATATTGTGGATTAACTGCCTTGATATTCTGGGTCTGGCGTCATGAGAACTTGCTAAATAAAAAAAAATGATGATTTTTTAGGCTGCGCAGAATCTATCTAATGCTCCAAATATTTTAGCTATAAATATTGGTTCCTTATTAGCAGTGAATTTGCTTGTAAAAACTGCTCACTAAAAGCCCTTCCACACAGCCATATATCCCAGGGCCCTTCTACACATCCATATAACCCAGAATATCAAGGCAGAAAATCCCACAAAATCTATTTTGAACTGGGATATCGGGATCCACACTGCCATATATTTCAGTTCCAAGCAGAAAATGTTGGATTTTATTTAGCTGTGTGCAAGGGCCCCCAGAATACCAAGGCAGAAAATCCCACATAATCTTTTTTGAATTGGGTTATCTGAGTCCACACTGCCATATAATCTAGTTCAATGTGGATTTTACATAGCTGTGTGGAAGGGGCCTCATATAATCCAGTTCAAAGTAGGTAATCTGGGATCAGATCCTTAGATGTAGGGCAGTGTAGATCCAGTCTATAATAATCCAGTTCAAATAAGATAATGTGGATTATCTGCTTTGATAATCTGGATTATATAGCAGTGTAGAAGGGACCTGAGATAGTGACACCTGTACTTTCTGATAGTTCAGTGTGCACAAGCTTTTTTCATTTTATTTTATAAAATTACTGTCAGATTAGGTATATAAAATGTGCTCATATTCATGAATATGGGACCCCCTCAAAATTATGCAATGAATGAATTGGGGGGGAAGACCCAGGAAACTGTGGTTTGCCCTCTTATGGAAGAAAAGAGGCAATCTTGAGTGTCTTGTGCTGATAGTGCCATTCTGCTCACGCAAGTCAGCCCCTGCAGCGTGGATTTTTCTTCCGTCGAAACAAGAGGAAAGTTTTATGAGAAGTGACGCCGGGTTGTAACGCTGCCTGCCGCAGATGCTTTCTGCCTTCCTGGGTTCGTATCCATAATGCACAATGCTCTGTTGCATTATTTAGACTCCCCTGGTCCTTTGTAACCTTTCTGAATATCTGAAGAGGCCGAGGTGATGGATGGTGACACCAAAGGGCATGGATGGGGAGCTCTGTGGGAATAACATTACAGATCGGCTGATCAAGCCCAGCTAGGTTTCCTTCGGTGAAAAGGAAAAGTGCTGAAGAACGTAACGGGCTTCCAGAGGTGTTGTGACAGGCCGTTTGCAAGATTAGTCATTACTTCCCCACAGCCAGACTCTCGGTCTGCTTCTTAAGATCTTGCAGGTCAGCTTTGCTGCCTTCCTCGGCTGACATGACACGAAAGCACTGGGGTGCCTGTGGAGAAATCTTGTTAAAACCACACCAAGGCTAACAATGTGGCATTTCGAAGAACAGCAGAAAGAAAAAGAGACTGGGAAGGAACTGGACCCTGCCACGGTTTTCCCCTCAATGGGCTGTTGTAGGTTTTTTGGGCTATATATTTTTTTAATTTTATTTCGCGCATTTCTACCCCGCCCTTCTCAACCCGCGAGGGGGGACTCAGGGCGGCTTACAGAAGGCACAATTCGATGCCAGCAATACAATAGTAAGGTAAAATATATATCAGCAAGAATTAAAACAAAACAATCCAGTTATACAACACAGTTAATAAAAATCACTCTAATGATCAACGTTCGCCGAGCTCAAAATCCGTAAATTCATTCCGAATTGTCGTAATCCTAACCAATTCTAGTCGTCATTGTCCTTTGTCTGTCTGCCAGATTACCCAAAGGCCTGGTCCCATATCCATGTTTTTAGTTTCCTTCTAAACGAGAGGAGGGATGTCAATGACCTAATTTCCCTGGGAAGCGAATTCCACAGGTGAGGGGCCACCACCGAGAAGGCCCTGTTCCTCGTCCCCTCCAACCTCACTTGTGATAGAGGTGGGGCCGAGAGCAGGGCCTCCCCAGAAGATCTTAAACTCCGAGGTGGGACGTAGAAGGAGATGCATTCGGACAAGTACGCTGGGCTGGAACTTTGTAGGTCAAAACCAGCACTTTGAATTGTGTCGGAACTGGATCGGCAGCCAGTGGAGATGACATAACAGAGGGGTGGTGTGCTCTCTGTATGACGCTCCAGTGAGTAATATGACCATGTTCTAGAAGCACTCTCTCCTGATGTTTCACCTGCATCTATGACAAGCATCCTCTGAGGATGGTTGTCTGACTATTGGTTTCCTTCCTACTTTGGTGGCAAGGTTGGGTTTCCCATTCTTCAGAAGTTGATGTGCTATCTGATCTACCTTTATGTTGGTCTGAATATTAGTTTGCGAGGGGTCATTGATCAATCGTCTTAGCAGCCTCCACACCTCAGGCTGGATCTATGGTCAGAAAAGATTTGCCATTGCCTCCTACTCAACCCAGAAATGTTTATAGACTACTATACGTTCAGGGACTATTTTTGTTCCCTTCTTTTATCACACTTCTCATTACAAGATTCCACAAGATTCCAAATGATGGTGGCAACTGGATATCTGTAAAAGACTTCGTAAGTACCAGGTGGAATAACATTATCCCTGTCTTGAAAGTTTTCTACCAGGAACCATACAGAAACTTAGTTATATTGAATTAGCATAGCAGGATCTAGGTTTCCTTATTTTTTATGCTTTAATAGAACAGGATATACTTCCACAGTAAGCCTGGATAACTATATTTAATTGCATTTTAAACCCTAGGTAGGTGTTCTGCATGTAGAAAGGAGTACTGACAAAAATGAATCCCCCTTAATTTCAAACCTAACCTAAATCTCTCTCTCTTTCTCAGAAAAAGGTCATAACTGGGGATTATTTTGGAAAGGGTCAGCTGCAGTAAAGTTTCACTACATTTTGGAAAAGAGCAGAAACCCCAAGTATTGAAGCTGGCTGCATTTAATACACAGCCAGGGAGAGTGAATTTAAGTGGTGGGGAGAGATAAAGAGCAATATGAGCAAAGCAATAAACACAGAGCCTGTAACAATGCAGCCGACTAGGCAAAGGAGAGATCTGGGAGATCCATAAAACCCCTAGGAGCAATCTGAAAAAAATGTAATTAAAGGAAGAGAAAAATATTGAGTGCTGCCTTTAAAGATATTTCAGTTAGCGATAGAAAGACTCTTTCAAAATGTTCGAAGCATGAAGAAAACAAAGCTGAAATGGAGAGGCAGAGCTGGGATTTACAGGTCACCCGCAATACTGGAGGTCTTTGGAGAAAATTCACCTTGATTTGGGTGAGTTGTAGTTCACCTACATCCAGAGAGCACTGTGAATCCAGACACGCATGGATCTGAATACCTGATATGCCAAAATTTGATTACTGGAGGAGTTTGGGGGAGGGGAGATACTGACCTTCCTTTCTTGTCCCTTGTAGTTCACCCACAATCAAAGAAACTCTGACCTCCATCGATGGTGGACCTGGACCAAATGTGGCACACAGAACTCCCATTACTAACTCAACCTACTGGAGGGGTTTGAGGGGACTGACCCACCGTAGTGGGAGTTGAAGTTTACCCTACAGCTAGAGAGCACACTGAACCCCACCAATGGTGCTTCTAGAGCAGGCATGGGCAAACTAAGTCCCAGGGGCCCGATGTGGTTCCCTGGGCGCTTATCTCAGGCCCTTCTCATTTTCCTGGTCCTCTCAGCATAAGGACATGATGGCCCGCTGCATCCTTATGCAGAAACGACAGGGAAGGAAGGCACACAGCAGCTCTCAGCCACCGCATGTCTCACTCTCCTTCCGGCATAAGGACATTGTCAGTGGCCCCATCCTTATGCCAAAAGAATGGCCCAAGGAAGGCATGCCACAGCGAAGAGCTCTTCAGAGCGCTCTCAGTTATCGTCGGTCTTGCCTCCCTCCCAGTATAATGTCGAGAGGATAGCTTGAAGATCGGGAGAGGAAGCTTGGAGAGGAGGATTGGGGCACTTGCCGTATGTCTCATTTTCCTCCCAGCATAAGGATGACGTGAGCAGCCCTATCCCTATGCCGGGAGGACAACCTGAGGATGACTCGGGCCCTGCCCCACCCCCTGCTAGCCCCACCCTTTCACAGGCCCACTCCCTCCTGGTCCAGCTGTCTTGGTCAGGCTCACAATGCAGCCCCAAGGCAAAAAAGTTTGCCTATGCCTGATCTAGAGCAAACTTACCCAATATACCAAACTTTAAGTACTGATGGAGTTTTTCGGGGTTAACCTGTCATGATGTTACTTGTAGTTCCCCCACAACCTTAAGCATTTTGTACAATAAAAACTGACTTTTTCAAATAACCCGGGTACTGCCAGGCACCCATGTTACTAATAAAATAAAAGCATGCTGAGAAATACATAGAAAATGTCTGGGACTAACTTCTAAAATCAGACTGCCTCATGGAAATGAGATTTTATGTTTTGCTTTCCCCCCACATTGTGCAGGGATAAAAACGATAAGGACTGACATCTCTATCACAGTCAAAGTAATAAAAACTCATATATTTTCACCTGCTTGAATTTGGGAAACATGATATGACCATGCACACACTTGTGGCCAGTTCCATCTTAGAACCTGAATACATGTTTACATGAGTCCAAAGATGTGGTTTGGTCTGGATTCTCAGGAAAAATCCAGAGCAACCTGTGGCTTTTGTTAACAAGACAGCATTGACCCGAATTTCCGTTGTGTACAGAGATTATTTACCCCCTTCTGCCTTTGGGACAAATGGTCAATGTAGATGTACTCCTGGAAAACCCAAACCTATCTGTATCCAGCATGAAGTTCAAATGTCCTTTTTATACCTGTTCCTGAGATAATCTTTATATTGTTGTGTCAAGTGTTGGACCAGTCAAAACATGACAACAGAAGCCAAACAGGATAATTTTACATTTGATTGAAGAGAATCACTACTTTCCCATTGTGTTTCCCCCATATATATACACACGCACACACACACACAAATTCTTCTTATTTTTATTGGTAGATTTTTTAAATAAGTTCACAAAAATATCTGAATAATTCAATCTGCTGAAACAATTCAAAGCTTGATTGAACAATCTAGATGAGATCATAAGAATAGCCATTGTGAGGACTTTCCAAGGGAATATCCATTTTAGATGAAGGGAAGTTGAAGATTCACATCTTGCCAGCAAAAGTTCCCTGTTCACGATGCTCATCCCAGCGCTTTACCCAAGAAATTGGACATAGGAACTTGAAAACCCTGTGGTACCACTCACATACCGTAATATCCTTTTCTTTGGCTTTCATAATCTTCACACATCGGTAATAATCCAAATAATTCTGATAACAATTACGAGTTTAGTTGGTGTTTGGAAAACATGGGTGAAATGGAGCTGTGAGATAGTGGCCTTATTTTTTTTTCAGCTTGGAGAAGTCTTCAGCTGCAAAAACTCTCTGCATTTCTCTGACTCAAGGCTTTGAAAAGGCCACTGCAACCAGCTCTGGAATAAATGGTCGAAGGGTTTTAAATGGCAGAAATGGCTGGCAAAGTTTTCTACAAAAGGATATTTGGCTTCCCTTCACTCTTGTTTATTGCCGTTGTGTTTCTCAATGACCTTGGAGACAATGGAAAGCCAATACAACCATAGTTTCACATGGTTGTATCTTACTGTATTTATAACGTTCCTTTTTTTTAAAAAAAACAAACGTCTAATGTATTTGGTAAGATCTTGGTAGTGAGATATTTGGCCAGTTCTAACATGCATCTTAAACTCATCCCTCCCTCCATGTTACTTTAGTAATGGTATCTATATCATGGAAAGATTTTGTGCAATAGAATATCAAGAGAGAATTTTAAAATGTATATATATTAGTATATAATTAATTATTGATAGCAATAGCTTTCCAGAAAGGCATTCACACTTAGCAAGCCACTACAGCTGCTTAGCAAGCCACTAATTCACTTATTCTAGAGCCAACCAGCTGAATTTATCAGGATTACTCTATAATAATTGTAGCTTGATTGTGGATATTTATGTATGCTGCAGGCTTACAAAATCATATATTAAAAGCAAGAGCCTAATTCATTTTGGTCAGTAGCAAAATCTACATATTCAAAAAAGTAAAACAGCACACTTTGGAATATTTCATAGCAATTGTTTAATTTGACACATAATTTCTCTCAATTGGCGAACACACTCAATCGTTGGTATCAGCGMACAACCATTCTGGAATATTTAAAGAGTTTKAAGGTGTGCAACCATCTRTCTTTTCAYGGKGATGTCAACATKCCATAGAAATGCCTTATGCWACTTGCTGATATTTGAAAAACTGCAACAAATTCAATTACATATAATTTAAATAACAMCAACCAAAATAAATTAGATTTMRCTTCTGTAAATCATCCAGAAGAATCCTAGTGCACTTAGCAAAAGACGCYTTGGGACTACTTCACAGTCAAGYAGTGTGAYGATGCTACTGCTGAAGTGAAGCTCATCACTTCTAGAAAGACAGCCTTGGACAGTGCAAAATGCTTTAGTTAACAAGGAGAAATTGTTGGTACCTTGGGAATATGTGATCCTATATAAGGAGTCCTCAATTATAACGGTTTTTTGTCAAGCCCCTTTCTTACCTTCAAGTCTAGCTCTGTTTCTATCATTTTGCATGAACAGATTCATTCCACTGTGCTATAACAAGCCAAACAACACACAATTCCTGATAATGACCCAAGCTAGCAGCAGCAGCAGCAGCAGCAGCAACAACAACAACAACAACAACAGCAACGTTATTTAAATTCCTCCTTATCTCCCCGAGGGGGCTCTAGAGAAGTGTTTCTCAACCTGGGGGTCGGGACCCCTGGAGGGGTTGTGATGGTGTGTCAGAGGGGTTTCCAAAGACCATCTGAAAACACAATATTTTCTGTTGGTCATGGGGGTTCTGTGTGGGAAGTTTGGCCCAATTCATTCGTTGGTAGGGTTCAGAATGCTCTTTGATTGTAAGTGAACTATAAATCCCAGCAACTACAACTCCCAAATGTCAAGGTCTATTTTCCCCAAACTCTCAGTGTTTACGTTTGGGCATATTGAGAATTCGTGCCAAGTTTGGTCCAGATCCGTCATTGTTTGAGTTCACAGTGCTGTCTGGATGTAGGTGAACTACAACTCTAAAACTCAAGATCAATGCCCACCAAACCCTTCCAGTATTTTCTGATGGTCATGGGAGTTCTGTGTGCCAAGTTTGACTCAATTCCATTGTTGGTGGAGTTCAGAATGCTCTTTGATTGTAGGTGAACTATAAATCCCAACAATTACAAGTCCTAAATGACAAAATCCGCCCCCAATCCCACCAGTATTCAAATTTGCGCGTATCAGGTATTTGTGCCAAATTTGGTCCAGTGAATGAAAATACATCCTACATATCAGATATTTACATTACGATTCATAACAGCAGCAAAATGACAGTTATGAAGTAGCAACGAAACTAATTTTATGGTTGGGGGTCAACATAACATGACGAACTGTATTCAGGAGTCATGGCATTAGGAAGGTTGAGAACCATTGCTCTAGAGCTAATATTTGTCCTTTCTTATAAATTGAGTATCTCTTATTTAAAATGTTTGGGACTAGAAATGTTCTGGATTTTGGTGTAAATATATTTGGTGCACTTGAAGAAATGGACTGAAAACTGTGAAACTCACACCAGTCCCAAAGGTATCATTTTTGTTGTTGTTCATTCGTTCAGCCGTCTCCGACTCTTTGTGACCTCATGGACCAGCCCACGCCACAGCTCCCTGTCGGCCATCACCACCCCCAGCTCCTTCAAGGTCAGTCCAGTCACTTCAAGGATGCCATCCATCCATCTTGCCCTTGGTCGGCCCCTATTCCTTTTACCTTCCACTTTTCCCAGCATAATTGTCTTCTCTAGGCTTTGCTGTCTCCTCATGATGGATGAGGTATCGTTTAATTCCGCCATATTCCACCATATTCCTCCTTTTAATTCAGAAAACTGGCTGATTCTATTGTTTGCTAGAAAGATGACAGTTTAGAAACTTGAGATCAGGATTATAGAGTCAAGGAGGCAACAATGGAATGGGCATACTCTGTTGCCATCAGAAATTTGCCACCAGAAGTCACCCACCCAAGCCAGATCTGCATATATCACTTTCATATATTGGGGGGGGGGGGGGGGGGGGGGTGGAGGCAAAATGGATGACTTATGGAGCTATTTATGTATTGAGCCTATTTCTGTACCACTTACCATATGGATTTGAACAAAATGGTAAAAATGATTAAATGCAAACAACAGGGGAAGTGATGTACCACGATATATTACCATATAATGGTATAGTACAATATAGTAATATATAATACTGATATTGTGTTATGCTAATAATATAATATATTCTATGTATAAATATCTTGTTTTTAATGTTTTAATGTAATGAATTGTTTTTAATGTTTTAATGTAAATGTTGATTATTTATATGTTGACAGCATCATACGGTGCTTATGTGAGACTGCCCTGAGGCCCCCTTGGGGGGAGAAGGGCAGGATAAAAGTGTACTAAATAAATAAATAAATAAATAAATAAATTGTAAGCCGCTCTGAGTCTTCTTCAGGGTGGCATATAAATGTTGGAAATCAATAAATAAAATAAATAAATATCAAGGTGTTCAAAGCTTCCTATGTCAACAGCAAGATCTGAACTGGATTGGAATGCTAATAGGTAGCCAAGGCAAGTTCGTCAGTACTTGTGTAATATGCACAAGAGGAAGGCACATCAAACAAACCCTTGTTGGGACTGCATTCCATCTAGAAATGTATGTCCTCATTGTGAAAGACCATGCAGATCTAGAATAGCGACCTTATTGCAAAGGCCAGGTGAAGTGTCTTGGCGGTGGGTCTGTAAGTGAGGAGCAGTGGGGCAAATCCGTTACCCCACATGCAGCTCTCTCTTGGCTTCACTTTCCTAATCACATGTGGGAAACATGACTCTTCTGGGTAGGATCCTGTATTATAAGGGAAGTGTCCAAGGATGCTTCCACCCCGGTTGGGGGTGATGCCTCTACTGGAAGTCACACAACACTGTGTAATGGCCAGTGTGGGGATCTGTCCCCAAAACCATCTGGAAGCATCATAGGATGCTGAATTTGGTTAATGTGATAAGGTCATAGGTCTCTACAGTCACTTACAGACCCACCGCCAAGACTCTAAATGCAGGTCACCTGTTTAAGGGCTAGGTAACCAGTATATCACTGTCAAGGAAAGGGAGTATACAGCATACCAGCTGAAGGTGGTTATTAATGCTCTTTTTCTTACTTGCACCTGTAACGAGAATGATGAAACTAACAACACCCCCTTCAACTATATCTTTATTTCTTCTGAAGGAGCCCCCGGTGACGCAGTGGGTTAAACCCCTGTGCTAGCAGGACTGAAGACCGACAGGTCGCAGGTTCGAATCCAGGGAGAGGCAGATGAGCTCCCTCTTTCAGCTCCAGCTCCTCATGCGGGGACATGAGAGAAGCCTCCCATAAGGATGATTAAAACATCAAAAAATCATCCAGGCGTCCCCTGGGCAACGTCCTTGCAGACGGCCAATTCTCTCACACCAGAAGCGACTTGCAGTTTCTCAAGTCGCTCCTGACACGACCAAAAAAATAAAATTTCTTCTGAACCCTACCCAATTTTCCTACTTCCTAATTCTTCTTTAGATCATGTTCTGGAGTTCAGCATTAACCATAGATTGCAAATATGGAAGGCATAACAGGAAACTAGGTCTATGGAAATAATGTCATCATAACTACTTTGCAGGCATGCTATACATGTCAATATGGGACACACAACTCGCCTGCTTTTGCACAGAGAATCCTGGTGGGCAAAGGTGAGATAGATTACCCCCCACTCCCCCCATCCCCGGTCTCATTCAGCCAGGTCTCTGTGATATAGACCAGGTCAGCATGCTAATCCAGAATTATGATGGTAGTTGTTTTTCCATTAAGTCCTCGATGGCAGTTGTTTTTGCATTAACTCCTGGATGGCATTAACGCTACAGTGTAAATGCACCATTTGTGCCTACTGAGAAGTATGAACTTGGCCTATCATGGGGATTTGTGGCCTAGCAAACATGATTTGAACCAGGCCCGTAGCCAGGATTTCGATGGGGGGGGGGGCTGAGTTTGTTTGGGGGGGGGATGAGCCTTTTCGTGAACCACCATGAGAATTTCGGGGGGGGGGGGCTGAAGCCCCCCAAGCCCCCGCCCCCCGGCTACATGCCTGATTTGAACTATCACTACACATAAATCAAGGCATGAAATATACTGCCTCACAACTAAAATGTTCTTGCTAGATTTGAAGAGGTAATTTCACTTTAGCCCTAATCTTTGCTTTATCTAAGCACAGTATGATACCAAAATGGACAGTGTGTTCCTTTATTTTTTGCCCTTCTATATTCTTCCCTGATGTCTGCTTCCCCTGCCCTTCACACACTCCCATTCCCTCCCCAAAACACCCTTTCCCTCCATCTCTCTCCATTCACCTGTCTCTTTTTAGAGGACAGAACCAACCGGTTGTGAATATGATAAATGGACAGGCTTTCATTACTGCTCAGAATCATGGCTATGCAATTGACAGCGATTCCCTCCCTTCTGGCTGGAAGCCTCTATTTGTGAATGCGAATGATCAGACAAATGAGGTAAAACTCCCTCTCTCTGGGTACCTGTGAAGAATTTGATGAGACAGGGAAGATGAACTGTACCCTGCTCAGGTGGTTGCAAATAATGTGCCTGCATCTGCTTTGCTTACAATCTAGCATGTCAACCCCAGGGATTCTTAGGTGTGCTCCACAAACACATACATTTTGAATAATTTTTGGATGATTTCCAGAATGTATTCCATACAGGGATATCCCAGGAACACTTTTCTTAGGACCAATCGAAAATCACCAGGTAGTGTGCAAGCTTTTGAGTTCATCTTCTTCTTTGGGCGGTAAGTTTAGCAGAGAGAGAAAGGGAGAGGGAGACTGATGCAGTGGAGACAGAGAACTGCTTTAGACTTGATGGGAATCCCAGTCTGTTAGGTTAATAATTAGGTTAGATTGTCCCTGATAGAAAGAGACATTACAGTTGCAAAGAAAAAATTACTGCTCTCCCTCTGAAAATATGAAAACTAGTACTTATTCAGATCTGCTTCTATCAGGGGTGCTTTGTAAGGCAGAGGGATGGAACATATTTAATAATATGGAAGTGCCTATTTCAGAAAAGAAGTCTTATTAGTGTCTGGGTGGTATTACTCCCGAATAAGAGAGCTCAGATTAGGTGGGAGGTACAATGGTTGGAGGATAAACACACACCTTTCACAAACAGACCTATTGTCGCAATACATTTGAATGGAAGGAGGACTAAGTTGCACCATGCCCTTTCCTAAAACTGGAACATGAGATGTCTTGCATATTTAAACAAGTTTATTATAATTAATTATAAGGTTAGTAAAGGTTTTCCCTTGATATTAAGTCCCGTCGTGTTTGCGTGTTTGACTCTGGGCAGGCCCGTAGCCAGGATTTCGATTTGGGGGGGGAGGGGCTGAGTTTGTTTCGGGGGGGGGCTGAGTCCGAGTGAAAGAGGGTCTACCCTAGCAAACCTTTTGTATCGTTACCCCAATACCCCCATGCATATGGGATATATTGAGTAGGGTGATCAGATCATGATATGAATAAACATAACAGTTTAAATAATGCACCAGTAAGGCCTTTTCACGAACCACCATGAGAATTTCGGGGGAGGGGGGCTGAAGCCCCACAAGCCCCCCCCCCCCCCGGCTACATGCCTCACTCTGGAGGTTGGTGCTCATCTCCATTTCGAAGCTGAAGAGCTGGCATTTTCCGTAGACACCTCCAAGGTCATGTGTCCAGCATGACTGCATGGAGCACCATTACCTTCCCACCAGAGGAGTACCTATTAATCTACTCATATTTGCATGTTTTCGAACTGCTAGGCTAGTAGAAGCTGGGGCTGACAGTGGAAGCTCACACTGCTCCCCGGAATTTAACTTGTGACCTTTCGGTCAACAAGCTCAGTAGCTCAATGCTTCAACCCACTGCATCACCGGGGGCTCCCATAGTCAACGGTGCTGTTCCATTATCTGGGCAGAGGCCACTAGAGGCCGCTAGACAGAGAAGGGTACTTCTCCTGATATGACAAGTTGGTGTAACCAGGATGGCGGTCCCTCCGGATTGAAAGTGGTGCTGTTGAACGCCAGATCTGTCAACGGTAAAACAACTTTCATCCAGGATTTAATCCTGGATGAACGGGCAGATCTGGCGTGCATCACAGAGACCTGGTTGGACGAAGCGGGAGGTGTAAATTTAACCCAGCTTTGCCCACCAGGCTTCTCTGTGCAGCACCAGCCGAGATCCGGAGGGCGGGGAGGCGGAGTTGCAGTGGTCTACAGAGATTCCATTCTTCTGACCAGGGGCCCCATCCCGCAGTCAACAAATTTTGAATGCGTCCACCTGAGGGTGGGTGACCGGGACAGATTAGGGATTCTGTTAGTGTACCGTCCACCTCGCTGCACTACAGACTCCCTGACTGAGCTAGCGGGGGTGGTCTCGGACCTGGCATTGGAGTCCCAACGGCTGCTTGTGCTGGGGGACTTCAATGTCCATGCCGAGGCCGCCCTATCGGGAGCGGCTCAGGACTTCATGTCTACCATGGCAACCATGGGGCTGTCCCAACAGGTATCTGGCCCCACCCACAGTGCTGGACATACATTGGACTTGGTTTTCTGTCAGGGATGGGAGGAAGGTGGCGGTGTTGAGGAGGTATCCATCTCTCCGTTGCCATGGACCGACCACCACCTGGTCAGCTTTAGACTCACTGCACCCCCTAACCTCCGCAGAGGTGGAGGACCCATTAAATTGGTCCGCCCCAGGAGGCTTATGGATCCGGATGGATTGCTGATGGCTCTTGGGGAATTTCCCGCCACCTCGGTTGGTGATCCTGTTGATGCTCTGGTCGCTCTCTGGAATGGGGAGATGACTAGGGCAATAGACACGATCGCTCCAGAACGTCCCCTCTCAAGTAGCCGAGCTAAACCAGCTCCTTGGTTTACCGAGGAGCTGGCAGCGTTGAAGCGAAAGAAGAGGGAACTAGAGAGCGTGTGGCGTTCGGATCCGAGCGAGCCAAATCGAACACGGTTTGTGTCCTTTTTAAGGGCATATGCCGCGGCAATAAAGGCCGCAAAGAAAACTTTCTTTGCGGCCACTATTGCGTCTGCAAAAAACCGTCCAGCTGAACTGTTCCGAGTTGTCAGAGGCTTATTAAAACCCTCCACTCAGGATGGGTGCCCTGAGGACTCGGCAGCTCGCTGTGAAGCTTTTGCTCGGTTCTTCGCAGACAAAGTCGCTTTGATCCGCTCTGGACTGGACACCATATTAACGGCAGTATCTGAGGATGTAACACGAGCATCTGCTTGTCCGGTTTTGATGGATTCATTTCAATTGGTTCAATAGGATGTGGACAAGGTGCTTGGAGGAATGAGAGCTATCACATGCATCCTAGACCCCTGCCCATCCTGGCTTCTGAAGGAGGCCAGAGGGGGATTGGCCGAGTGGGTGAAGGTGGTGGTTAATGCCTCCCTTCGGGAGGGCAAAATTCCAGCCAGCTTAAAGCAAGCTGTGATAAAACCGTCACTGGACCCCACTCAATTCGTCAACTATCGGCCTGTTTCCAATCTCCCCTTCTTGGGCAAAGTCATGGAACGTGTGGTGGCCTCACAACTCCAGGCATTCTTGGTAGACACGGATTATCTGGATCCGGCACAGTCTGGCTTTAGGCCGGGGCATGGTACTGAGACAGCCTTGGTCGCCTTAGTGGATGATCTGCGTCGGGAGCTCGACAGGGGGAGTGTGTCCCTGTTGGTGCTTCTCGACCTCTCAGCGGCCTTCGATACCGTCGACCACGGTATCCTTCTGGGACGCCTCGCGGGGATGGGTCTTGGAGGTACTGTTCTGCAGTGGCTCCACTCATTCCTCGAGGGTCGGTCTCAGAAGGTGTTACTGGGAAACTCCTGTTCAACCCCACAACCTTTGTCTTGTGGGGTTCCTCAGGGTTCAATACTGTCTCCCATGTTGTTTAACATCTACACGAAGCCGCTGGGTGAGATCATCCGGAGTTTCGGAGTGCGATGTCATCTGTACGCAGATGATGTCCAACTCTGTCACTCCTTTCCACCTGCTACTAAGGAGGCTGTCGAGGTCCTGAACCGGTGCTTGGCCGCTGTGACGGTCTGGATGGGCGAACAAATTGAAATTGAATCCAGACAAGACAGAGGTACTCCTGGTCAGTCGTAAGGCCGAACAGGGTATAGGGTTACAGCCTGTGTTGGACGGGGTCGCACTCCCCCTGAAGACGCAGGTTCGCAGTTTGGGTGTGATCCTGGACTCATCGCTGAGCCTGGAACCCCAGGTTTCGGCGGTGACCAGGGGAGCATTCGCACAATTAAAACTTGTGCGCCAACTGCGACCGTACCTTGGGAAGTCCGATCTAGCCACGGTAGTCCATGCTCTGGTTACATCCCGCCTTGATTACTGCAACGCTCTCTACGTGGGGTTGCCTTTGAAGACAGCCCGGAAGCTCCAACTAGTCCAACGGGCGGCAGCCATGGTACTAACAGGAGCGGGGCGCTGGGAGCACACAACTCCTCTGCTGCACCAGCTCCACTGGCTGCCGATATGCTACCGGGCTCAATTCAAAGTGCTGGTTTTGGCCTTTAAAGCCCTAAACGGTTCTGGCCAACTTATCTATCCGAACGTATCTCAGCCTATCAGCCCACCAGGACCCTAAGATCTTCTGGAGAGTCCCTGCTCTCTATCCCACCGGCTTCCCAAGTGCGGCTGGTGGGAACGAGAGACAGGGCCTTTTCTGTGGTGGCCCCTCGGCTTTGGAACACCCTCCCTATAGAGATACGATCAGCCTCTTCGCTGATGGTGTTTCGGAAGAGATTAAAAACATGGTTGTGTAAACAAGCATTCGGTTAGTTTGTTATCACCGAATTTTATGGACTAAGGACTGGTTAATTATGGATGACGAATTCTGGACTGTGATTTTAGTGACGAGATACATGGTATTATTATTGGTGGCCCAATAATTTGTATTGTCTATGTGTTGTTGTTTTAAATTATATATTGTTTTTAATTGTTGTAAACCGCAATGAGTCGCCGACTTAGGCTGAGATATTAGCGGTATACAAGTGTATTAAATAAATAAATAAAAAATAAATAAATTTTATGGGACGGGGGGGGGGGTTGAAGGAGGAAAACCACTTCCCCTGTTATCACTGGTTATTCCTCCTCCTCACTTCCTGTATCATAAACTAGGGCTGTTCTCACAACAGCAACATGGGTGGGGAGAATAACAGAAAAATGGTAAATGGTTTTCCTCCTTCAACCCACCCTCCACCACCTCCATAAAATGGACTATCCTTCTCTCTCTAGTGCCCCCTAGTGGCCTCTACACAGATAATGAAATAGTGCTTAGTTAACATATTGTGATGTTCCACTAACATTAACCTGCAGACAATTATAATTATTGCTTGTGTTAACTTATGCACTACATTGTTCTGCTAGGTCTCTATCCTTCAGGAATTCATGGGTAAGCAGCATGTATGGCAGTGACAGTTTCTTTTATGATGCATCACCCTGTAGAAACCAGGAGAAACTTTCCTGGGTACATAATGTCACTCTTTCTTCTTTTTTTCTCACACAACTTTGCATACTCTCACATGGTGCCAGCAACATAATACAGAAACAATTGCACCATTAATGTATCCTCAGATTGATGAGGACACTGATACGGGCATGCAAGGAGCACCATTGGCTGGAATTGATATCACAATACTCTGAGTCCATCAGTACAGCCTGGATAAGTGAGCAAATCATTACTGCTCTGTTGCCCCTTCTTTCTTGCCGTCTTTCCAGCACAGTCATTTTCGTATAGGGATATAACTGTTGCCAATTTAGTTCTTGAAGGAAACAATGAATAATTTTAGCAATTTTCTTCCCACTGTGAGAAACTCTTTGAAAATGCAGTTTTTGCAGTTTGAGGTGTATTCTTTGTAACGTTCACATGTGGGTTTTTTTGCTCAGGAAACAGCACAGAAAAATATTTCTATACAGAAACTGCTGTTTTCTTAGCATAAAAACACTATTTACTGCATGTGAATCTTGTACACAATAGGCACTAAATTATGAAGATTCTCGTTAATGCAGGATTCTCCTTGGCAGGGTTTCCTAACACCCGAGAAACACATTTTTGATCATTTTCCAAACATATTTGCATATTCTTCCAAGCTTTTACCCCATGGCTCAATGCTATGAAATAATGGTAGTTGTAGTTTGGTGAGGCACCAACACTCTTTGGCTATATATAGCTTGTAAAATGACAACTTCAATCATTCTCTATCACTGAGCCATGGCAGTTAAAAGTCATATGGATTTCAATAGTTCTAGAGTGCAGAAGCCCCAAAGGGAATCCAGTTAAAATCCTTCCCAGAACGTATGCAGAGGTCAATGAATTCCAGATACATTGCAGTCACCAGAAAATGAGCTGCTCAGCAGTTCAATCAATAAAATCAAAGTTTAGAAAAGTAACATTTTGAATGTCAACTCCCAGAATCGGTTAGCCAGCATGATCGGTGGCCTTACTAGCTAGCAGATTCTGGGAGTTATTTTCAAAAATGTTAACTTTTTCAAGCACTAGATAAAACACAGTTTGAAAACCACCTGGGATGTACACCTTTCAGCTCTTCCCCTTATCTTATCAGCCTTTTAAACTTCCTTTGCTGTTCAGGTTTGCCTAAGTAGCACTTTGATAATCTTCCTGTTCCCAGAAAGGAGAACGAGTAACCTCTTTCTACAAATCTCTGCAGGGAATGATGCACGAGAGCAAGCCGATTTTCACAGCGCAGTTCTATCCAGATGGGAATCCAGGGCCGACAGACACAGAGGTACTTTGATTCTGAAAACACAAAAACACACATGGAGATTTTGGACTCCTTGAAGGAATTCATGGGAAGGATGTGATAACCAAATACAAATGTTAAGCTGTTAGAAATGGTGGGTATGAAAAAAGGAGGAGTAAGTAATTTGCAGCTTACGTGGTGACAAACCTACTAGCATATCTTCCTTTGCTCTCTGTAGTCATCCCTCAGTGGTGGCAAATGTTTGGAGTTAAAAGAGCCTTTGAAAAAAAAAACTTGGAAAATTTGTTTCCTGGGCTCACAGAAAGCTCCTGCCAAAATTGAATGTCACTATGAAGTTGATTCTAGCATTCCAGAAAAAAAAAGTTTCCTTGTAAGTGTGTGAAGCTCAGCTTGGCACAATCAACCTATAGCAGAAGCGATAAGAACTGTCACAATAAGGGATGAAATGGAAACTGCAGTTGTGCAAAGATCTGTTTTAACCATTTTCCTTTGGCTTCTTCTGCTTCTCTGAACAGCCGTAATGGCAAGGGCTCAGCTGCTATGAGTTTTGTTTTTGTTTTTGCCCGAAACAGCTTGCTTGGCTGCCAAGCGTGACTTCTTCCCTTCTATTTCGGAGCATGTGGCACATGCTTCCTTAACCCCATTCCTCAAACCCTTGAAAGGAAGAAAGAAAATGAGCCCAGGAAGGATGCCTCCTTGACCCTGTTCCTCAAACCGAGGCTCCCTTGAAAAGAAGAAAGAAAAGGAGCCCAGGAAGGGTGCTTCCTCGACCCCATTGGTGAGGCACCAACACCCTTTGGCTATCTATCTATCTATCTATATCTATCTATCTATCTATCTATCTATCTATCTATCTACGCCTTGCAAAATGGCTTCAATTATTCTATATCACTGAGCCATGGCAGTTAAAAGTCGTATGTTTAAAAATGTGTCACCAACATGCAATGCTTGGAAAGCTCTGATCTAGGGGCTTGCGTTTGAGATTCACCGATTCAGGCCTTAGTACTTTCTAAAGCTTGAAAATTAAGCATCACTAGCCACATGGCTACTGACTGAAGTGATTGGGGGATTATGTGATCTGAAGTCCCCACAAAGGGCAACTTTTCCAAGATCTCGTTCTTGCTGTGCTCTGAGTTGTGCGAGACAGTTTGCATCAAGCTCACCAGCAGAATTTGCGTCGGTAAGGCTGGGCCCAAAACTTGATCTGCATGATTTATGTAAATGAATATACTCTGTATTACTGAAAGGAAACTAGAGGTTTTTTAGGTCTCCTATTTAAAAGAAGACATATTATCTTTCAAATACGTTTTGCATACTTTTACATTATTGAAGTAGTAGAATTATGTAAATGGATTCCCATGCACACTTTCTGGTTCTCATATTTGAAAATGAAGCTTAATCCCTTGTCTGTGACTTCTCGTGGCAACACCAACAGCAATGTGTTGAGTAGTTAGGGGAGTGTGACTAAACAGCATCAGAATTTATAAGGGAAAAAAGAGGGTACACTTATCGTTAAGCACAGTATCTAATATTTACCGAAAATAAATAGAAGGAATGCTTTAGGAGAGAGAAAAAAGCATACATACTCATGACAATGATTATTTACTTATTTTCTTGGTTAAAGCTAAACATAGACTAAAATTTTCTAGTGGCAAGAAGTTTGCATATGTCAGTGTACATGGGGCCTTATTCGTTTTCACTGATCTATTCCTTTTAAGACAGAAATGATAAGGAAGCTGAAAGACAAATATTGATGCCCATGCTGTGCAGACAGCACTAACCCTTCAGGCTGAACCTGGGTCTGGGAATTCCTGCCATGGCTAAGATCTGCAGTAAGAGTGTGAAACTTATAGCGAGGTGGAGTGAACATGTGTCGTGTGTTTAACCCTTCCACACCTTTGCTGCTTCCCTTGCTGTTTCCCTCCATTGCTTTTCTCCAAGGTGCAGAATTACTGCTAAGCAGCACCAGCTCCCTGAATTCCTCAACCAACAGGGTTATGCAGACTGGAGGATTCTTGGGAGCTGAAGTCCTAAAGGTAGCTTTCCTAAGCTGCATTTAGTAAACTTACTTACTTAGGCAATCCCTCATTTTCCGAAGAGGATTGTCTTCCAGTATTCTTGTGGGTCCGTATGTGGCTGTGGAGCCCTATTCTTGCTCTGCATCTTCTTCCACAGTGAGGGCATTGATTTCCAGGTGGGAGGCGGTCTCGGTCGGGGTTGGCTTGACGTGCCTTCCTCTTGGCACGCTTCTCCCTTTCGCCCTCCATTCGTGCCTCTTCAAATTCTGCAGCACTGCTTGTCACAGCAGACCTCCAGCTGGAGTGCTCAAGGGCCAGGCCTTCCCAGTTCTCAGTGTTTATGCCAGAGTTTTTTAAGATTGGCTTTGAGCCCATTTTAAAATCTCTTTTCCTGTCCACCAACATTCAGTTTTCCGTTCTTGAGTTCGGAGTAGAGCAAGTGCTTTGGGAGACGGTGGTCGGGCATCCTGGACAACGTGGCTGGTCGAGAGGAGTTGATGGCGGAGGACCATTGCTTCAATGCTGGTGGTCTTTGCTTCTTCCAGCAAGCTGACGTTTGTCTGCCTGCCTTCCCAAGAGATTTGAAGGATTTTCCGGAGGCAGCGCTGATGGAATCGTTCCAGGAGTTGCATGGGACGTCTGTAGACAGTCCACGTCTCACAGGCATATAGCAGGGTTGGGAGGACAATAGCTCTATAAACAAGCACCTTGGTATCCCTATGGATGTCCCGGTCCTCAAACACTCTCTGCTTCATTCGGAAAAATGCTGCGCTCGCAGAGCTCAGGTGGTGTTGTATTTTGGTGTCAATGTTGACTTTGGTGGAGAGGCGGCTGGCAAGGTAGCGAAAATGATCAACATTTTCTAATGTTACACCATTAAGCTGTATCGCTGGCATTGGAGAGGGTTTGGCTGGTGTCTGCTGGAACAGCACCTTGGTTTTTCAATGTTCAATGACAGGCCGAGCTTCTCATATACTTCTGCAAAGGTGTTTAGAGTGGCTTGTAGATCTTCTTCTGAATGCACACAGATGACATTGTCATCAGCATACTGGAGTTCTATAACAGATGTTGTTGTAACCTTGGTTTTGGCTTTCAGTCTGCTGAGGTTGAATAGCTTGCCATCTGTCTGATAGATGATTTCCCCTCCGGAAATTTAGTAAACAGTGGAGAAGACTCTCATGGGATTCCTGATGGGTCTAACAACTTTCCGTATTTCATTTATTTGCTCAGTAACACTGTGAGATAACTCGTCGCTACTCTTGAGAAGCAAAGCTTGGCAAAAATGAATTGTCTAAGGTTGTCTCTACACTGAAGAATTAATGTAGTTTGATCCTGCTTGAACCACCATAGCTTAATGCCATGAAATCCTGAGATCTGTAGTTTAGGGAAGGCACCAGGACTTTTGGGCGGAGAAGGCTAAAGACCTTATAAAACTCCTATGATCCTAGAGCGTTGAGCCATGGCAGTTAAAGTTGTGTCAGTACTGTTTCATTATCCAAGCAGAGACCACAAGGGGGAGCTAGAGAGAGAAGGATGGTCCATTTTATTGGCGGGGGGGGGGGAGAGTTGACGGGGGGGGGGGAGAGTTATATGTTTGTATAACTTGATATAGGCATCGAATTGTGCCTTCGTTTGTAAGCTGCCCTGAGTCCCCGTCAGGGGTTAGAAGGGCGGGGTAGAAGTAATTGAAATAAATAAAATAAATAAAAATTGAAGGAGGAAAACAATTTCCTACTTTTTTCTGGTTATTTTCCCTTCTCCCTTCCCACTTCCCATGTCCGACGGGGACTTGGATTGGGGAGAATAACAGGAAAACGGGAAAATGGTTTTACTCCTTCAACTCACTCGCCACCCTGTAAAATGGATTATCCTTCTCTTTCTAGCTCTTTCCTCCACCTGAATAATGGAACAGTACCATTGTGTCAAACTGCATTAATTCCACAGTGTAGGTGCACCCTAGGTTTAATTAAGTTAAGCGTGGATAAGTTGGCATTTAAATGTAGGTACTCCAATAAAATAAAATAGTGAAGAGTAGAGACATCACACTGGCAATGAAGATCCACATAGTCACAGCAATAGTATTCCCTGTAGCAACCTACGTATGCAAGAGCTGGACCATAAGGAAGGCTGAGCGAAGGAAGATAGATGCTTTTGAACTGTGGTGCTGGAGGAAAGTGCTGAGAGTGCCTTGGACCGCGAGAAGATCCAACCAGTCCATCCTCCAGGAAATACAGCCCAGCTGCTTATTGGAGGGAAGGATATTAGAGGCAAAGATGAAGTATTTTGGTCACATCATGAGAAGAAAGGAATGCTTGGAGAAGACAATGATGCTGGGAAAAATGGAAGGAAAAAGGAAGAGGGGCCGACCAAGGGCAAGATGGATGGATGGCATCCTTGAAGTGACTGGACTGACCTTGAAGGAGCTGGGGTGGTGACAGCCAACAGGGAGCTCTGATGTGGGCTGGTCCAGGAGGTCACGAAGCGTCAGAAGCGACTGAATGAATGAACAACAACAACAATGAACTCCAATAAATATTGGACATTCTGCCCAATGGAATACAGCAAGGGGGGAAAAACTTTCAGTAGCAAGGATATATACATGTTTTCCCCACCAGTTTCTGTTATAAAACAGCAGGACACTCTTACAAATTTGTATTAAGATTCTCTTAGATGTATGTCTTAAGCTTTTAAAGCACTTAGCTATTGCTTTGGTTTGGGATACAATACAGAGAGTGTATCTCTTAATTAGGTTAATTATTAGTTAGATTTATGAGGCTCACAACCTAATTAGAAAGAGTTCTAGTTTTGCTAAATAGGCAAATTTCAGAGGGTAATCTTGTTAGGTTGTTGCACTTAAACCTTTCAAATCCTGTGCTTATGATAGTAACAACAGAATTTATGTGAACAGACTCACTATATACATGTCTTTGCCAAAGCCCACATTTGCCTCTCAGAAACAGACTTAGACCAAATTTTAAAATGGAAGATACGGAAAATGAAAGGAATTTCAGGATTCATAGAGAGTAAACGAATAGAAAAACAATACAATTTGAAAGGTACACTGATCTAAGTTTGGAAAGGAGAAGTAAATAGTAATCAGAAGGATATTGATTCATGGATTAACTGAATTTAAATACTTAAACATCCAAGAATTAAGGAAATACAATGGAAAATATGGACAAAATGGTATACAACCCCTTACCAATTACACATATTACCAACACCACAACAGAGTTATGTTGGCATAAATGTGGTGAAACATGAACCTTTATGCATATATGGGAATGTGACAAGGTACAAAAATATTTATTTATTTGCGGTATTTTTATACTGCCCTTCTCAACCCCGAAGGGGACTCAGGATGGTTTAAGAAGGAAACTAAAGGGTGAAATGGAAGAAATTTCTGGGCTAAAAATAGAGTTGAATTAAAAAAAACCAGGAAAATGGAAGGAAAAGGTTGTAATACAAATTAGGCAAATGTTATAAAATATGTGATAGGAGTAGAACAAGCAGGGGTGGTGCTGGGGTAGAAAAAATACAAAATATTGGAAATAAAAATGGTATGAATATCTAGCCAACTATATGCTCCAGGATTATATCATTGGAAGGAAAAATAAGTATATAAATGGATATAATATGGGGAACTAGGTCTCAAATTGAAAAGAACTGATAGCCAAAGTGAAGGGAAAAAGAAATTATAAAGAACTAAATCAGACCATATCTGTGATCCAGGAAATAGAATAAAAGCTGATTTGCCAGGTGTTCGTTGAGATTTAAGTGCCTAATAAATCTCAGAGACCAGAGGATGTACCTAGTTTACCCAGAGATTACTTTGAGTCAAATGATATGACGGGAGGCCTGCTTCTCAAGCACGTCTGGCGGGGACGAGGGAGAGGGCCTTCTCAGTGGTGGCTCCTCGGCTGTGGAACGCCCTCCCTACCGACATTAGATTAGCACCATCACTAATGGTATTCCGCAAAAAAGTGAAGACCTGGCTGTTCAAGCAGGCGTTCGAATAATGAGTGCAATGATTGGTTAATGAACACTGGAATGGATCATTGGATGACGAATCTGGATCATGTTTTGATGATGAGACGATAGTGAATGGCTACTGTAGTAATTGGTAATTGTTTATTGTTTATTAATTGTGTAATTGTATTAAGTTGATAACTGCTTTTATACTGTGTTATTGAATTCTGCTGTCTCTTGTTGTTGTAAACCGCTGTGAGTCGCCTCCGGGCTGAGAACGGCGGTAGACAAGTAAGGTAAATAAATAAATAAATAAATAAATGCTCATAAAGGTTCGCTTTCAGATCTTTATGAGCAACCATTGCCCCAAATGGTCTTTCAGAATAATTCCTGAGATGGGGTGTTGTGTGGTTTCTGGGCTGTATGGCCATACTAGAACAACACATCACCCCAGTGATTTTGACCATGAAGTCTTCAACAATACGTTCCAGACATGAGATTTTTGCAGGACTGGACTGAATATTCATCAACCCTTTCTAATATAGCCAGTAGTGAAAGATTGTGAAAACATCTGGAGGGCTTCAGGTTTGGCAATTCTAGAATATGTGAATAATCATAATAAAATCTGGGTCTCATACAGAATGCCACATTGCATATCGGTTTATCTGTTTCTGTATTCCCTGAGCCCTGGAATGACACATTTTAGAACAGTGGTTCTCAACCTGGGGTCCCCAGATGTTTTTGGCCTACAACTCCCAGAAATCCTATCAGCTGGTAAACTAGCTGGGGTTTCTGGGAGTTGTAGGCCAAAAACATCTGGGGACCCCAGGTTGAGAACCACTGCTTTAGAACTATTTACTTCATTACGCATTATGGAGAAGATCATTCTGAATTCAGGAATGGAGCCTAACCTGGATACATGAGCAGACAGATCAAGCTTACCCAACATTTTGCTTTGTAGTTCTCCTTACATGGAGAATGATGGAGTATGTAAAAGAGAGTATCCCCTACCAATAATTCAGAACCCTAAAAAAATTCAGGATTTCTGATGATGAAGAGATATTGCATGCTTAGATTTTGTCTTTTCATGCATCAGTGATCATGCAAAGACAGCAATGATAGAGTGGATGGGGCTAAATTACTCCCTCTACTTCCGCTTTCTTGTCTGCCTCAATAGCCCTGGAATTGGAGTGGCTAGCCCAAAACTACCAGTGAGTTAATAACAGGAAGGAAACGTGAACGTCAATTCAAGCTTGCTATGGGCACATTCTTGGGATTCTGTACTCTGTGTGTCCTTATTTACTAATAATTTTATATGAAACTAGATTGCTTCCATTTTTAGATCCACCCCCAAACACAACATGACCTTAATTTTGTATTATATCCTCTCAGCATCTGGGCACCGAAAAAAGGATAGAACACAAGAGTTTTGATCAGCCGTGATTGAAGCATACACACTTCTCTCAAAGTTAATGTGGCAATCAACAAACTCATTGTCCATTCTTTTGCACAGTCATTAATTCTAGTGTCTTACAAGTGAGACAGAAATGGATTTGCTTAGCAATCTTATATCTTTACTGAAGTGATAAACTGGAAAAATAGCAACTCCTGCTAGCTATTATAGAATAGCATTCACATTGCTTAGATGTTTCAGTAGGACAAATGGAAGGAGTCCCCCTTTGCCAAGCGGAGCTCTGGGGCTCTGGCTCTACATCTGGGGCTTCCATGCCAAGCCCTATGGCAACAGGGCATGAAAGCCAGACTGCCCATCTTGCCAACTCTTCTGCACATTAGACACAATGTTGCTGGATTTCAAAGTCTATACTCACAGACCTAGCAGCAGAAATAGTGCCCGCTCCTTGTTTACTGTTCCCTCCTGACTTTTCCAGACCCATTTTCTGTGCTAAACTATGAAGGGCAGTCTGAAGGAATGCTATCATATTTGACCCTTTCACGATTTCCACTTAAATCAGTGTAAAATGCAACCCTGTTTTGATCTGAGCACTACTTTCCATTGCAAATTCCCTATCATTTCTTTTGCTTTAACAACAGCCTGGCATTCACATCAGTAGCATGATAGTCTCAAAGGTGACGGAAGCCTCGTGTACAAAAATGCTTAATATGTATTGCACTGCTGGATTTTCTACAGAACTTTCCTCCTTTGTTTCCTGCCAAAGATATTCATAGAGCCTTTGCCAGGAAAGCCAAACTTAATCCCAAGTCAGCTTCAGAGCCTTAGCTTCCTATACAAACCAATGTATGCAAATTAACCGATTTAGTCAAATATTTATATATTTTAGTTAAACCCTTTATTCTGAATATTAAAGGCAGCTTTTAAGGGGGCGTTGGGGAGGGAAGACTATTTCCATCCCAATTCTACGTATGAAAGCAGTTTGGAAATGGTTCTGTACATGAATGCTGTGATTCAGGTCAAAGGAAAAGATAATCTAGTTGGGTATGAATGAGGGAGGCCCATTTAGAAGACATGCATCCCAATCAAATCCAGTTCAAAATAGCTGCTGTTTGCACATTCCTTTTTCTCATGTGGGATATACAGCAGGAACATCTTTATAAATTATAAAGCTTATAAATAGAATTACTCGTTAATGTTCCCCTCCTGGATTTGTCACTGGGCAGTCCGTTAGAGCAGGTCTCCCTTGCACAGTAATGGGCATCATGCTGTTTGGACAGACATTGCAACAGGCATTGCCATTAAACTGCCATTCTAGGTTACTGACAGTTTAATGGCATTGATTGGAGCCATTTGGTCTGCCATTACAGGTGGCAAGCTGACTGAACTATTCCCTGCCAGCCCATTAGTGTTATAACAAAGCACTCCAGCTTGGTGTTGGGACATTGGAGCCTTTCCTTACACAGAGTTTCTTGTTCCAGCAATATCATTTCTATTCCACGTGGCCATAGGATAATAAACTTTATTTATACCCCGCCACCATCTCCCCAATGGGAACTCGGGGAGGCTAACATGAGACCAAGCCCCCCAAAAATGCAATATAACACAATAAAATACAGAATGCAACCCCCCCCAAAAAACAAAAAACAAAAAAACAAAACTTACATCAAAAATAATTACAGTAGCAAAACTAAACAATAAAGCAAATTAACACAATATAAAATCGAACAGGATGGGCAGGCCAAATGGACGAGATAAAATGATAAAACCCTGAGTGAGGTAGGAATAGAAAAGTGTCAGATTTTACAATGTATTGTAATGTAATATAGCTGAGTCATGCACTGCTAATGGGCTTCTATTGGAAATGCTGAGTCATGCATTAACTGTATATAGAACTTCATTTGGGGAATGTGTTCTGGCCTAGTCCAGGTGATTGTGAATGATGTAATCCTGGGTCTGAGTTAAGTTAATGAGTGGGGAACCAATCAGAGATTGCTATGTGTAATTGTATAGAATTGTATATAAGGAAGTCATGTACAGTGTATACTCTTTCCTTGTGCTATGATGTTGTTCGCTGAAGGCTCTATGTAATTGATTAAAAGAACCTGTCTGCTAAGACAAGATATAACTGTATGCTGTGGTAAGTTTGTAATGTCACCTAGAATGGGGGAAAGACAATGGTAAAACTGACAATGGCCGGGCATGTGCTCAAGTGTCTGTAAAAGGTTCCAGAGTGACTGCAGGCTGTGGGAGCAGTTGACTGAAAATACTGTGCAGGAAGAAGCTACTGGAAAGCGCTGAAGTTGTGCAACTGATCTGCTGCTGAATTGTGAAATTAATCTCAACAAAAAGGTATACGTGAGGGCAGCCCAAGAAGAAGAAAACCCTGACAAGAATTCCTTCCCAAGAATTCCTTCCCACAGGAATGATATTAACCAAGTGATTTGCAAGTCTTTGTAGGTCTTGTGAGAAGCTTTCCAACCAAAGGATAAACAAGGGCTGCCATGCTTGGACTTCTTTCTCTTTACTCTTTTAATGTGGGCTGAAAAACATGCAACCATGATGGAAGAAACCCAAGAGGAAAGGAGTAGGCCTTTCTTTGTTTAGACACAGAAGGGATGCAGATAGAATTTATTTCATACATGGGAATGGTGATATGACTTTGCCAAACCATTGCTTGTTTTTAGGTTTCCAAAGTCCTAATCCTAGGATCTGGCGGTTTGTCTATTGGTCAAGCAGGAGAATTTGATTATTCTGGATCGCAGGCAGTCAAGGCCATGAAGATTTATTTATTTATTTATTTAAAACACTTATATTCCGCCCTTCTCACCCCGAAGGGGACTCAGAGCGGAGCACAACATATACATGGCAAACATTAAATGCCTGGGTACAATACATAAACATTAAAAAAACATTTATCTAAATATTAAAATACACCATTTAAAATAACACAATTTAAAACTGTCCTAGCCATCCGCATCAAATCCAGTTGGCCCTGTCATCTTTCCCATTATCGCTTCATTGCCCTGTCCTGAAAGCTTGGTCCCACAGCCAAGTTTTTACCATCCTTCTAAAGGACAGGAGGGAGGGGGCCGACCTGATCTCACAAGGAAGGGAGTTCCATAGCCGGAGAGCAATCACCGAGAAGGCCCTGTCTCTCGTCCCCACCAATCGCACCTGTGACAATGGCGGGACGGAAAGCAGGGCCTCCCCGGATGATCTTAATCTCCACGATGGTACATAGAGGGAGATGCGTTTGGACAGGTAATTTGGGCCGGGGCCGTTTAGGGCTTTATAGGCCAAAGCCAGCACTTTGAATTGTGCCCGGTAGCAAACTGGCAGCCAGTGGAGCTGGCGTAACATGGGAGTTGTATTTACCCTGTGTGCCGCCCCAGTTATTAACCTGGCTGCCTCTCATTGGACTATTTGAAGCTTCCGAGCAGTCTTCAAAGGCAACTCCACATAGAGTGCGTTGCAGTAGTCTATTCTAGATGTAACGAGAGCGTGGACCACCATGGCCAAGTCTGACTTCCCAAGGTACGGGCACAGCTGGCGCACAAGTTTTAATTGTGTGAACGCTCCCCTGGCCACCGCTGCAACCTGGGATTCCAGGCTCAGTGATGAATCCAGGAGAACTCCCAAGCTGCGAACCTGTGCCTTCAAGGGGAGTGTGACCCCTTGAAGGCACAGCACAGGTTGTGACCCTATACCCTGTTTGTCCTTGCGACTGACCAGGAGGACCTCTGTCTTCTCTGGATTCAACTTCAAGATGAGTATGTGGGAACCATGATTTCAGTATATTCCCTTTCATTCTTTGTTCTTTCATGGTGCCATTATTTATGATATTGTACATTCTACCGTGCTTAAATCCTTGACAATATATGGAAGTTAGGCAGAGTTGTCTGCATCATTCAGTGAGAATAAACTGTTCCTCCCATCTACGAATGGACCACAGGTGATTTGAATATTAATAAGCCTGGAAAGATATAATTCACATAAATGGTTTGTGCTAAAGAAATGTCAGCACCCCAGATTTATTTTTTGTTTGTTTGTTTATTTATTCATTATTTGCCATGTACAACTCGGTAACTTCTGCCAAGTCCTCTTACTCTGTCCCAGGACTGGAAAATCAAGAAACCATTATAATAATGAAATGATAAATGATATATAATGTACATAAAACCTCATATCTGAAGTCTATGATTATTCCTAGCAGCCCTGCATCATCTGATGGGCTCCAGTAGCATGTCAGTAGCATTGAGAAGTGGGGAGAAGATGCTTCTCGGCCTCCATGTGATGAGATCTCTAGAATGGATACTAATAGGTATCTGGAATTGGCACCTTAATCTATCTGGTTTTTCTGCAGTCTTTAGCCACCCTGTGCAAAAAGCACCCCACTAGCTGGTGAGATTTCCTGAAAATATTGAATTAGAAAATAGACTGCAAGCACTTTCTCTATGTAAATATCATGTTGATTTCTAAACCAAAGCTTTTATTTTAAAAATGACATCTCTCCCACTCTCTGCTTCTTTTGCTTTCTGCTTTCACATATAAGAAAAGTTATATTTTCCAGTAAATCTTGCCAACTTGACCTTCCTTCTGTTGCTAGCAGCCCTCTACCTTCATCTTGGCGCTAATCAGCCATTCCAGAGGCAACACTTGCTCTTGGTGACCTTGCCTCTGGCAGCATGATTTACAGTACTGTATGAAGCCAAGGTAGTTTGCGTTGATATAACATGGCAAGATGGGCCTAAGTATTCTCATCATCATTATTTGCTTTCCCTTGTGTTGATTGGGGACCAGTTTAGAGCTGGGGTTTCTCAGACAGTTCAATGCCATGATTATGCAGTAGGCAAATATAAACAAGCTGTGTAAGTGTGAATTCACAGACATGTTTGCACAAAAGAGAATAAGCAGAAACATAATGAAGTAACTACATTAACAACAAAGCAAAGACTCTAGCATTTTAAAAACTGTTCCTATAGCTTTTGTTTTATCCAACATAAAATAGGTTTGAAACTTACAGTAGGACTTTGAAGTGCACGTGATTAACATAAGTCATTTCTGGGCCGGGATGGGGCATAATACTCTGCATTAAGCAGCCAATGTAGATAAGGCTAAGGAGACAGACTGAATGTGCCAATTTGATAATGGGCAGCAAAAGTAGTGGAGAATCTCTCAAAGACAATGGGATCCACATCACAGCTAACACTTTAGGACTGCGCAGAAGGAGGGATACTTAACTCTTTGAAGGTGATAACAAAAAGGAAGACTTTTTGGGAGTACACTCCCAAAATCAGAATGACTAGACTTAGATCCAGAAAGTCTGTCTAATTTGAGAATTCCCAAATCTGACCAAGGTTTGGTCAGAGTTTCCAAGTCAAACTCAATGGCCACTCTAGGACTTTGTCCAGGAAAGAGAATTGCAGCATTAGTTGTAACTAGTGATGTACCTCTTCACTAATTTTCCTCTGGGTGGAAGCAAGGATTAATTTTACCAATTTGCTTCCTGCTGTGAGAAGCTCTCAAAAACCTTGCGGCTTTCAAAACCTACTTGCAAGTCAGCATTGGTGTGCTCAAAATTCACATATATATTTCTTTTGCACAGAAAATGCAGTTTCTTGCAGCCCATAGGACTACTTTATCTTTTGAGGAGGTATTTGTCTTCTTTCCAAGTCAATTAAATGTTGCTTCCATGTTAAATTTCTTCAGCCATTATGGGCAAGGTTGCAACAACTCCATGTATCTATTCAAACCCTTTGTTCACATCTATGAGTTATATTAACTGAAATTCAACCAATAAAACTGGACTAGATAGCAGCACGGAAACCTCATAGACTCAGCTACTAAAATGTGATGGAGTCAATGCCACAATTCCGGCAAGCAATTTTGTTTTGGAAACTCTTAGCAATTCAGTCACAGGCACCTTTTTTGGGATGCATGTAATAGGCACCGTATAACCCAAATTGGCACCGGAGGGGTGCCGTGAAGGTCATAAAACATTGTCACCACTGTCACAATAATTTATTGCTTAATAAATTCTTCAATGTTGGCCCATAGCTCCCGTTACTCACCAATTCAACATCTTTTTCAAGATAAGCTCAATATTAGTGGTTGAGTCAGTGGTCTCAAGACGTGGGTGCCAGTGATCCCTTTAGACAGCCATGTCTACTGCAATTTAGGATTTAACAACTAAAAGTGACACTTTACATTGGCCTGAAGAACAAATAGGTATCTGAGATAATGTGCAGAACAGGTGTAAAATATTCCATTTGCTCAGCTCCTCCAAGAAATCATGCTGCGGCATTCTGTAATAGCTGAAGTTTCCAAGCTATCTTTATGGGCAGCCCTCTTACAGCAACCAGTATGTCACAGTAACCAGACCATGAATCACTGGTCAATGAGCAAGAGTGCTTTGTGTCACCTTTGTGGCACCAGTGGCAATGATTCCTCTTTTAACAGCACTGAGTTCAGGGACACCCCAAAATCACCTGCCTGATGCTTCTTCAGAGAAAGTCAGCTAGGGATGTCGCTACAGGGAAGGCAAAATAGAGCCATTGCAACTCAAATAAGAATGATACTTTCCTTTTGTCTCAAATGTATAGAATTGAAGTGACTTAAAACTTCAGTTGATCATGTAAAAACAGAATTTAGATGTGCAAGAAAAAGGGGAGGGAAAGTTACCAAGGGAATGTAAGCACAGCAAGAGTTCTAGATAATACAAGTGTCTCACTCTCTGCTGTTTGAAATTTGGGGAGTAAAAGGAAATTTCATATGCAGAAGGGAATGCCTTCATTTCCCTGCATCTACATCCGAGTCCAAAACTGTCTAAGACAGTCAGCACACAATTTTCCACTACAGTAGATGTGCCAGCTCTCAGGTTGTCTATATTCTTAGGACTTTTATTCTCCTTGTTTGGTCTCATCCATCCCAAAACTGCCTCCAGCCATTAGTTCACAGTTTCCATCCTCTCACTAGGATGAGATGAAATCATCTCCACCCTGCTGGCCCCATAGTACAGATAATACTATTTCTGGCTGAAAAGTATATCTAACAACACTAGTGTTGGAATGGTGAGGTGGACTATAGAACTGACGCACCTTGATGTCACTTTAATTGGCTTAATAGCTTAATGCTATGCAAGCATGAGATTGGTCGCTTGATGTGGCACCAGCGCTCCTTGGAAGACTACAGCATCTTGTAAAACCTCCATGGTTGCTTGTAAATGAGTGTCCTACGTTAACTTAGCGTGAAGCCAACAATGGTCCCACTGCTCCAGATTTTAATCATCCTAATTGGCTTGGATTATTTTTCGTCTTCTATTTTCTTATCACCGTTACCTTGGCTGTTATAAGTGAGATCCATATTGAGGCAGTTTGCTTCATAAATATTCAATAAAGCTGAAATAATGACTTCTGGCTATGGAAGAAACCTATATCTAATGAAGAATTTAATATTATTGGCTGTAAGTTTGAGTTTTGATGCAGTGTCAATACATTTGCAAAAATACATAAATAAGTAATATAAACATCAGCATCAAGGCCATATCCAGCAATTTTTAGGAAACAAATAGATTTTGTTGAGCCGAGTAGTTTCACTGATGTGGGATTTTAAGAGAGCATCTCTCTTTGTCTTCCTAGAAAAATATTAAATATATTTTAACAGAATCCTGTTGAGGGCTAAATGGTAAGCCCATGTAGCCCAGCTATCTAGAAATAACATACTGTGCTTTTAATTAATTTTTTAAATTGTTTTTGAACTAATACTGTACTTTTGGACTAAGTCCTTGAATGTTGACTTGAATTTGGATGCGGCCATATTATTGTTAATAATGTTTTAACTGTCTATTTACATTTAATGTTTTAATCAAGGTTTTAATTGTGTTTTATTGCTATGTTGTATGTTGGCATCTAATTGTTGCCAGCATAAGCCGCCCTGAGTCCCCCCTCAGGGGTTTAGAAGGAAGGGGTACAAATGTTTGAAATAAATAATTATTATTATTTATCACTGACTTTGTGAATGCATAGGTTGTTTCATTACACTGGATCCTGTAAATTAGTCTCAAGCAACAGGGCTGCCAAACTTTCTGGCTGATTTTCTTTTAAATCTTAAGTTATGCACATAAAGATATGTGAACCTGACTTACTTAATCCTAAAGAAGAGGTCATCTTTTGTCCCTGCCAGTAACAGGCCTTCCATATTGCAGGTTATGGCCATTGGGCGTACCTTTGAAGAGAGCTTTCAGAAGGCACTAAGAATGTGTCACCCTTCGGTTGATGGCTTCACCTCCTGCTTGCCCATGAACAAAGACTGGCCTTCTGATGTGGATCTCAGGAAAGAGCTGGCTGAAGCTTCTAGCGTACGGTTGTATGCAATGGGCAAGGTACTCCTGTTGGAAAAAGATGATTTGATCTAATCTGCTCTGTATGAATGATGATTACAATCTACTTTCACTGGTGATTTTTGAGGGTTTAGAAGGGCCACACTTTCCGTTTATTTAATTGCTGTCAAGCCTGTATGAACAATCATTATTTTAATCTGCACACAGGGATGTCTGCTTTGTTTCAGAAGGCAGATCATCATTAGGTTCTTCAAGGCCACATGGTCCTACTTCTGGAAGAGGAAAAAATACTAATATACTTCTGTGCTGAGCAAGCTGGTAGCTTATTACTAAAGGTGGTATAGAGAAAATATGGCATTATTTTGGAGAAGCAGCTTGATCATGTAGTAAAGTTACAAGTGCCAACTGATTAATTTAAGACAATTATCCACAAATGTATAATGACAAATTCTGCCACATGGTCATCTGATTTTCTCTACAAGCAGAAGAGGGCTCAGGCCCCTAGACAGATAGAGCAGCAGTCTTACCATAATCCCTGACTAAATAGGATCAAGGAAGCTCCTAATGTTACTGTTCATATTCATAGAAATCAGTTGACATTCTGTTCCTGCCCGTCCCCTCCAATTCCATATTGTATTACAAAGTCCTTTTGTTACCTCGCCAACAATATGTGTCATCCTGAGAAGAACAGACAATGATTTCATCCAGATATCAAGATATTGAAATACGTCTTAGGTTCTTTTTTATTTTTTAAATCTCAGCTTTCTTCACTTGTTAAAATATAGCTCAGACAGCTGGAACTGTGCTGGTCAGAAATCTCTGCATGTGTTCTGACACTTAAAGAATGAGCAATTTATTCCTATTAAGTGCAAAACCTTGTCAAAAGTCCTTCTTTAACCCTCAGTCTCCTCAAGAAATGCCTTTTTCTCTTTGATTGGGCTGAGACAAGTTGTTATACTTTACATCAAAAATGCACATACAGTTGCAACCTCTATAATACCAACTGTTTCTTTGCTGTTTAAAGAAGGGAAAAATCAAGATGCCAAGGATACCAGTATGTGTGAACTGCTGAGCCAAATCCAAATGACAAGAGTTTTACTTCATTTCATGTATTTGATGAAATAGGTCATTGGCCACAAAAGCCCATGTTACAGGGCATAATTCCCAATGAGTTGCATGAACCATGATGGTGCCTCTAGATTCGTTTGGACTGCAAATAAAGGCTGCTGTTGATCTTGAAATGAAACACTTCTGAAGATTCTGGAAGATGACATTTATTAGCTAAAAGTCTCATTTCTGTGTTTCAACTTGTGGAAACTCGAATACCTTCTTCAAATAGTATGGAGAGCAATAGTAGTTTCTGTATTTCTACATTGGCTGTAGTCAATATATACTCACTTAAGTTCAAAACTATAGAAATGACTTTCAAGAAACTCCGGTATCATTTGCTTTTTAAAATGAAACCATGTGAATAAAGGCTAAACCTTTTAAAATGATGTATACTATGATCAGATGGTAAACTGCTAAGTTAAGGTTCAAGAGCTTTATGACTGTATCTGGATGAAGGGAAAAAAGGGTCTGGAAACGACAATATTTTATAAAAGCGGGAGACAATTCAGTGTAACTTTTCTCAGAACTGAAGAGCCAACATTTTAAATTTTGGAATCCACAACACTTCCTTTTCAACAAAATTCTAAAATAAGACATCTTTCTTCAGGCCCATCATCTAAGGTCTTCTACTGAATAGAAATTCATGAAGGGACTTGCTAAGGAATGCTTTTGTCAACAAATAGGATTAAAGTCTCCTGGTCATAGTTGTGACCTTTAGTGGTTCTAAGCGATGTGGAAACATAGAAAGGATCATACTAGTTATGATATTAGGTATGTATTTATGTGCTATCCTCTTTAGTCTTTGCACGGTACTTTAAGAAAGCCTTAGTATATTGATTAGCCAAAACATAATGGACTTTTAAGATGATAAACACCATCTGTCAATGTCTTAAGATGCATCTCCCCTTTCTTTTGTGTTTTTTTTCCTGGATGGTTTTTGTTGTTGTTGCAATTGATCTTGCCCTCTTACTACTACTACTACTATTATTATTATTATTATTATTATTATTATTATTATTAGATAAGTGGTATTTTTGGCCTGAGTTCTCTGGAGACACCAGATCTCATCTGATCTTGGGCATTAAGCAGGATCAGCTCTGGTTACTACATGGCTGTGAGATCTCCATGAAATACCAAGTGCTCCAGGATATATTCCTTGCCTAAGATGATGCTATGAAATTCACAGGGTCTCCCTAACTTTATAGGCAACTTGAAGGCACATGCAAAAATGGTATTTTAGATAAATTCAGGTTATTTCCTTATTTGAAAATAAACTGTAAGTCTTAAACTGTCTGGATCAGAGAGAAGTTCTGATGCCAAAAATGGTCAAGTGGAATGTTGGTGCTGCAGTCTTGTAATATCAAGATAATCAAACAACCTGTTCTTAAAGAACCTATCCTGCCTAGATATATCTGCTAATTCATTGATTATTATTTCTACAAAATTCAGGCCACCGATACAAGTTGGGCAATGGTCCTTGGACTGTGAGAAGATCCAACCAGTCTATACTTCAGGAAATAAAGCCCGATTGTTTATTGGAGGGAAGGCAAAGATGAAGTACTTTGGCCAAATAATGAGAATACAGGAAAGCTTAGAGAAGACAATGATGTTGGGGAAAAAGGAAGGAAAAAGGAAGACGGGTCAACCAAGGGCAAGATGGATGGATGGTTTCCTTGAAGTGACTGGCTTGACTTTGAAGGAGCTGGGGGTGGTGACAGCTGACAGTGACCTCTGACGTGGGCTGGTCCATGAAAAGTCACAAAAAGTCGGAAGCAACTGGATGAATAAACAACAAACAACAACAACGGTCCACTGTATTAGTCCTTATTATTGTTCTCCATCAATCAATTGCACATCCTTTGGTTGTAACACATTATCATTCGTTGCAATGAACAAACTGGCCAGGAAGGTTTGTTACCCATCCCTGGTCTTCTTATTGAGAAATTTCTGATGTTAGTTTCAAGGAATCATAAGTTCTCTTGAACCTGGTATTAAGACCAATGGGAAAGGTGTATTTCCAAACTATTTTCTATTTAAGAAAGAATAATTGATAGTCAGATGTAAATGAAGCTGAGGTGACTTTGCTTGAGCTTAAATTTTCATCAAAATTGTGTGTGTGTTGCTTGGGGGGGGGGGGCATTTCAGCAAACTGATGAAAATTGACACTGTTTCTCTTCCCTGACTTCTTTAGGGGGCTAATGTGTTGTTTTTTCTCTCTCTTATAATGCTTTTACTCATCTATAAACTCAAATAAATTGAATGGCAAAATAAATAAATAAAACAAATCAAATACATTGATTGAATGCATGTAGGCTCTATCCCATGGATTTTTGTTATTGTTGTTAACCGTCATGAAGTCAAGTTCATGGTCTTGTATACTCAGGGCCGTGACTTTCTTAAATTTATCCAAAAGGTGGCATCCGTCTTTTCCTACTGCCTTCCATCTTGCCAAGCACTGTTGTCTTTTTCAGTAAGTTAAGTCTTCTCATAATATGGCTAAAGTACAATTAAGTTTAATCATCTTGGTTTCTAGTGATAGTTCAGGCTTTATTTGTTCTAGGAACCATTTGTTGTCTTTTAAACAGTCTACCATAAATGTAGAACTCTTATTCAGCACCACATTTCAAATGAGTTGATTTTGTTTTGACAGCTTTCTTCACTGTCCTGCTTCCACATTTGATGGCATGGACAATCCCAAATGTAGTATCTCTTTATACATTAGGTCTCATCTAATTCCTTCATAGCTTCCCTTACCAGTCCTAATCTTCTGCTTTCCTGACTGCAATCTTACCTCTAATATCATCTCAAATTCATTATATTCCTTCCTGTAATTTTCATGCGTCCTTCCTCAGAATCTACTGCTACTTTACATATGATATTTTGGCATACAAATTAAACAGATTGGACTTGGCATCAGTTCACAACAGCAACATTGATGCGTCAAAAACAACAATTCATAAAACTGGTGTACAATGTTATGAGTGAACCTTGTAGGACAGTCTTTGTGGTTTATGAATTGTTCTTTCTGGTATTTAGAATGTAGATAAACACATACTTAGTATTAAGGGAACTTTTGAAAGGACAGGTGCTATATATGAACAGTGAAAGAAAAGTGAACATTAATTCAATTGTTTTGGCTCAGTTGTATTTAAAAAGCAGACAATAACCCCCACTTTTGCGAGTATGGTTGTGGAAGAATTAAGTCAAAGTGAAGTTCGGAAATACTTTGATTATTTGTTGTTACATGAAATGATGATTAACCAAGATCTCTTTCTGACAGGCTTTGGAAGACAACATGTCTATAGATGATATCCATAAACTCACAGCTATTGATAAATGGTTCATCTACAAAATGTATGACATTGTGAAAATGGAGAAGGACTTAAAAAGTTTTCACAGGTAAGACTGCCAAACTAATTTCTTTTGAAGATAGCTCAATGTATTACAGTTTTAATATTGCCATCCTAATGGTGGAGGGATTGCTTCTCCTTATAAAAAGTGCTCATGTAATAAAAGTTTCCAATAATTTATTCATTTTGAAGTAAGATGTCTAACAATGGTGTGCACACATATATTGAACTAAGGCACTATGAGTGGCTGGACCTGGCTGGATATGTTGAACCTTCACCCCAGTGTTTTCTTGACTTTTCAGCTCTTACCTTTGTCCAGTGCCCTTCTTTCAGGTGCTTCTCTCATCCCCTTCAGTCCTGTAAGATGGATTCTGTTCTTGTTCATAAGATGATCCTACTCTGAAGAATGTGTCCCTTCTTCTAAATTATTTTGTTGACATTCAGTTATGTTTCCAGTCAAAACCAGAACTCTAGCTATGGATTCCTAGTGTTAAGTATCTGCTGAGACCTGCATCTGGGATGGCCATTTGTTGTCTCTCAGGGGACATGAAAAGAGGTTGGATAGTGGACAACACGGCAAGGTGGCCCCAATCAGTGAGAGAAATACACTGGTATTGTCACACACAATCTCGACCATACACATCAGATTTGGTCTCTTTATCCACACTCAGGTAAACCCTTTCTTTGTTTTCAGACCAATTAAATATGTCAGCCTTTTCTCCTTTCTTCACAATGAAATGCATTGTTTCACTCTCCTCCTCCTCCTAACATGAAAACTGTTCTGGATGTGCATGTATCAGTGTAAGAAAATGCTGATGACTTCCATTGAGAGAGGAAAGCATTGTGACCAGCTGCTGTAATGAAGCAGCCTCTCTCTTTGCAGATCCCTCATTCTCTGGTGAAAAATTGCTAATGCCAATTTGAGACATCCTCATGCCCATCTTGGGGTCACCTGACTTGACGGGTACCTCAGCAGGAATACTACCCAACCCTTCCACTGGTCGAGAGAATGTCTGATTGGCAGTGCCTGATCTCCAAGCCATCTATTTTGAAACCTGCATCACCTCAACCTTCCATCCTACAAGGCTTAGAAATTCAAACTGAGAACACTAAAGACTGAGGGACCCTTCCAGACAGGCCAAAAATCTGAGAGGAATTGGGATTTTAAATCCCAGATCCTCTCGGGATGGAGACCACACAGCTGACCTAAACCCCATGCTTTTGCAGGGGTGATGTCCACATAATCACCTCTGCTGATCCGAGACCAGCAGAGGTGAGCAGGGACACTGCCAGCCTTCCCCTCCCTGCCCACCATTTCCCTCTCCATTTACCAGAGGGAGGCTCCATTTGAGACCTTCAGTTTTCTTCCTTCCCTCCTCCTTCACTTGGAAGAGCTGAAAGAGGGCATTGGGAGGGGAGTGGGGAGAGGGTAAAAGGCTACAGGTCCGCATCAGATCCTTCCTCTGGTAAGTTGAGAGGGAAATTTGGGGTGCAGTCTACAAGGGGGAGGGAAGGAAAACATATTTTCCATGCCTTCAGGGATACACAGGCATGGAAAGGTGCATTTTTTCAGGAAGAATCAGATTTAAATCAGATTTAAAGGGCACCTTTTTAACACGTGTTTTCCAGCTCTTAATCTGATGCCTTCTGATTCCTCCCACATTTTGGCTAAAGGTAATTTAGTCACATACATCCCTTTAACACAAATTAATCTGAGTTGTACTGCATGTGTAGATGGGCCCTGGAATTGCAAGCTGAAATTGATTATGTGCCCCTTTTGTACTTCATGTATTTTTTATTTACTTGTCATTTGCCATTTATTTAAATAAGTTTTACATCACCTCTCCTAGAATAGGTAGACATACACAAAAAGAGGGCCCTGATTTGGGAGATGTTCTAGTCCTTTTTTGTCCTAAGGAACTAATGGGCTGAAATATGTAATTTCTACTGTTTTTAGCAGCTAGACCTTCTGCCCTGGCTTTAGCTGTAGACTGGTGGCTAGTAACATAAGCTGTGCTACCAAAGCTTTCTTCTTTGTTCCAGTTCAAAACTCTTCCCCATGATTGTCTGCCAGTTGCCTCACAGAGCTACTAATTAGCTCCCAGTGATCCCAATCAGAAGCTCTGAGCGGCCACCGCTGGCAGATAATCAAATTTTCATGCTTTTTAAAAAGTGAGGTGAGTCTCCTCTTTTTTCTAGGCAGGAATTCCCGCTGCTGCTCTCCACCCTGATACCCTTTTCAACAAGCCCAATTTAAGAAGAGCAACCCACCTCTCCAAACTATACCACTCATTAACATTATTCCAAGCATTATTTCTTGAGCCACTTTGTAGTGTAGAAGATTCTAACAGTTGTAAATCATCTTGCATACTATAATGTCCCATGCTTGTGCAAGCTCATCTTTTGCTCCATTATTCTTTCCCGTTCAAATATTACTCAGTATTCAGGGCTTTGCTCATCTAGGTCTTAACCAAGCCATCTGTAATAATGAGAATGAAGGGAGTACAACTTCTTTATGACATTGCAGTGACTTTCTCTAACCTACTGAATATCGTATGTTAGGACTATCAAAAGTTTATTTTAAATTGCAAACGTTGAAGTTTCAGTAGCTTGCCACCACTGGTTGATGAGTGCTGTTTTGAGTTAAATTGTTGCTTAATGTGCCTATATTTTTATTCAACAGTGTTTTATTTATTTATTTATTTACAGTATTTATATTCCACCCTTCTCACCCCGCAGGGGACTCAGGGTGGATTATAATGTATATATACATGGCAAACATTCAATGCCATGGACACACAACATATATAGACAGACACACAGAGGCTATTTCTGGGGAGGCCCTGCTCTCGGCCCCACCTCTATCACAAGTGAGATTGGTGGGGACGAGGAGCAGGGCCTTCTCAGTGGTGGCCCCTCGCCTGTGGAATTCACTTCCCGGGGAAATTAGGTCATCGACATTCCTCCTCTCTTTTAGAAGGAAACTAAAAACATGGATATGGGACCAGGCCTTTAGGTAATCTGGCAGATAGACAAAGGAAAATGACGACTAGAATTGATAGGATTTGACAATGTGGAATGAATTTACGGATTCTTAGCTGGTGAACGTTGAGCATTAGACTGGTTTTATTGATTGTGATGTATAATTTATTGTTTTAATGGTTTTATAATTTTTGTTGATATATGTTTTTATCTTATTGTTTGTGTTGGCATCGAATTGTGCCTTTTGTAAGCCACCCTGAGTCCCCCCTCGGGCGTTGAGAAGGGCGGGGTAGAAATGAGCGAAATAAATAAATAAATAAATATTTAACATTCCAGCTTTTTCATGAGGGTATTATGGCCACCAGGAGAGCTGTTGCTTCACTGTCCATTTGTGACACTGATGAAGTACTTCCTCATTCTTTGCATGCTGGCTGGAGATTTATGGCGTCGTAAATTAGCCTCCCTGCATAAGTGGTATCTACATTTCCTACTTGACAGATGCAACTGTCTTTCGGGCTGCAAAGGTTGACAGCAAGCTACACAAATTGGTCGGAAGCTCAGTCCGACCTGGTCTGGCTTCAAACTCATGGCCTTTTGGTCAGTAATGATCTTAATGCAGCTGACTCCCAGTCAGCTGTGCCACAGTCCCTGGTTTTATGTTATGTTCTGTTTCTTGCATTTTGCGTGTGAGTCACACTGAGTCCCTTCCAGGAGATTGTGGTGGGATACAAGAACAAAGTTATTATTAAAGTTATTATTGAATGCAGGTATTCTTTCAGTCAGAATCTCCTCGAAAAAACATCTATTTGGATTCCCGATTAGTATATATTATACTAGTAGTATTATACTAGTATATATTAGTATATATATTCCGATTAGGAATATGGGCAGCCTCTCCTTTCCAAAAGATAGGATTGTGGAGTTGTCTTTCCTTTCTGAAGTGCCTGTAGAAGTGCATGAATAGTTGTAAATTGAAGATTAAGGTTGTTTATCAATCTCTTTGCTGATGTTGGCATTCTGGGTTTTGCATTTTATGAGTTCAACAGAGACTCTTTGTTGAGTTATCATCCACACTGCTGGTCTGTTTTAATTTTTTGTGATGTTATTGTTCTGAACACTTGAGACCTTTGGCAATTGAGCCACACGAGGGCGCTCAAAACTCACCATATTCAAAAACACAGTGCTGGAAAAGAATTTGACAGAAGGGTTCAGATTATTGTTATGGAAAGGCTTTTCATCTAATCTTTGTTCCGCTCCTTTGACAATTTGTTAATTTTTAATTGAGTAGAATGCCAGTTTCTATAGGCTGTGTTTTAGAGGGAGGTGATGGCAAACCCGCCCCTGAGTCTGCCTTGTCCAAGAAAACCTTTTGAGATTCATAAATTGACTGATGACTTGAAGATACATTCAGACTCCACTTCACCCAGAAATTCAGTTGGCGTTTTAGCTAAATGTCCATGAAAGGAAGATGTTGGTAGATTAATGATAGTTGAAAATGTCGTGGAGAAACTTCCCTACCGCTTTCATGTCATGTTCTGTAGCCTTTGTCATTTCATTAAAAAAAAACAAATAGGTGTGTAATATGTGGTGGTGAATGGAATTGAATTGAACCAATTATTCCCTTGGTTTCAAGAAATTCAATCAGGATGCTACTAAGCTCACTACAAAATTCAAATTATTTCACATTGAGTGTATGTTTACAGTAGATTTCTCTTATTTCTCCTCAGTGACATATGTTACCCTGTTGCTTAAACCAAACAAGAAGCATAATTGCATAAGTTTGTTAAGTCTTGCATAAGTTTTATATACATGGCACTCCTGGCAGGCTCCTCCTCCTGCTCTTCCCACAGACCTGTGGGTAGTCAGGAGGAGGAACTTGGGGGCAAAGGCACGGGGAAGAAGACTCCCCTCTGTTCAGGCCTGCAAGGTGAATAAACCTGTTCCTGCCGTGCTCAATGCCGGGCCATCCCAGTAGCCTTCACCGCCCGGCCTTTGACTCCAAGTTCAGAAGAGGGCAGGGTCGGACGGAGGGAGTTTTCTGTTTGAGTGCATTCCATGCTTGCATGAGTTCAGAATGCTTTTGGATGGGAGAGGACTATATATCCCAGAAGCTCCAAAATGCCAAGGTCTATGTACCCCAGACCTCTTCAGTATTTTCTGCTCACCATGGCAGTTCTCTGTGCCAAGTTTGAGTGCATTCCATGGTTGCATGAGTTCAGAATGCTTTTGGATGGGAGACTATATATATCCCAGGAGCTCCAAAATGCCAAGATCTATGTACCCCAGTTCTCTCCAGTATTTTCTGTTCACCATGGAACTTCTCTGTTCCAAGTTTGAGTGCATTCCATGGTTGCATGAATTCAGAATGTTTTTTGGATGGGAAAGGACTATATATCCCAGTAGCTCCAAAATGCCAAGGTCTATGTACCCCAGTCTTCTCCAGTAGTTTCTGTTTGCCTTGGCACTTCTCTGTGCCAAGTTTGAGTGCATTCCATGTTTGCATGAGTTCAGAATGCTTTTGGATGGGAGAGAACTATATATCTCAGCAGCTCCAAAATGCCAGGGTACCCCAATCTTCTCCAGTAATTTATGTTAGTTATGAGAGTTCTGTATGCCAAGCTTCTTCAATTCCATTTTTGTTGGAGTTCAGAATGATCTCTGATGGCAGAGGAATTATAAATCCCAGCAACTGCAACATCCAAATGTCAAGATTCATTTCACCCAGATTCCACCATTGTTGAAATTTGAGCATATTGAGTATGCATGCCAAGTTTGGTCCAGATCCATAGTAATTTGGGTTCTCAGGTTAATTGTTTGGGTCATCCTTTTTTCCCTTCTTGAAGATTGGGACCACATTGGCCCTCCTCCAGTCTGCTGGAACTTCTCCCATTCTCCAAGAACTCTCAAAGATGGTTGCCAATCATTCCGAAATGACTTCCGCTAGTTCCTTCAATACTCTTGGGTGTAGTTGATCTGGCCCTGGGTACTTGAACTCATTTAGAGCGGCCAGGTATTCCTGGCCAACTTGTTTCCCAATTTGGGGTTGGATATGCTCTAATCCCTCATCCACTCCATCTTGCTGAGGTTGAAGATGACTTTCTTTTTGTGAGAAGACTGAGGCAAAGAAGGCATTTGGAGTTTGGAGTTTGTTGTGGCACTAGAGCTCAAAGGCAACCCATGTAGAACTTGTTACAGTAATCCAAATGAGATGTAATTAGGGCATTTGTGGTTGTGGCCAGATCAGGCATTTCAAGGGATGGGTGCAGCTTGTGTACAGCCCTAAATGCCCAGAGACACTTCAAGCCACTAAGAAATCTGGGCTACAAGGTTCACAGCTGAAATCAAGCACCTCTTCACACTTGCTGCCCGAATTGCTGAGTATCCTCATGAATCACGATAACCCCAATCCAGGGGGCATGGGGACCTATCAGCCTGCACCATCCCGGCTTCTCCTCTACCTCAACACACATTGAAAGCCTCTTTAAGCCAGCCAAACCCATCTTTCCTCATGGAAAGACAGGAAGCCTCCCATCGTGTGACACTGAAAAATTGGGGTGGTGGCAGGAGTCCCCCCCCCCCCCACTTTCGCCATGGAGCCACCTTGGAAGTAATTTTACTGTGTATGATGGGATCTGGTGGACTTTGTGGCAAAAGTGGGGGGAAAACCCTGTCTCTACTGCCAAAAATAAGCCTGTGCGAATAGGAACCAAGAGCTTACTCAAACTGAAAACCTGCAGCAAGAGTATAACCCCATCCAAAGGCTGAATCCCTATTTCCTGATTTACTTTTTAACTGACTAAAAATCTCCACTTCATTTAGTTTGATTGCAGTTTTTGCCATCATTCACTCCATTGTTGACAGTAAACACGGTTTAGCATCAAACAGCTTCTTTGGGGTTAGGTGGAAAGGAGAAATAGATGGGAGTACAATCAGTATGCTAGTGGCATTGAACCCCAAACTCCGAACAACCTCTCTCTGTGGTTTCATGCAAATGTTGTTGAATAGAATAGAGGTTGAAACAGGTCCTGGAGATCAATACGTTTACAGGAATCACCATAATTACTGCCTGTTGGACCCATCCGGGAAGGAACACAGATACTGTAAACAGTACCTCTAAGTAGGTTCTTGTGGGTTTTTTTCGGGCTATAGGGCCATGTTCTAGAGGCATTTCTCCTGACGTTTCGCCTGCATCTATAGCAAGCATCCATAGATGAGGTCTGTTGGAAATAGGAAAATGGGTTTATATATCTGTGGAATGACTGGGGTGGGGCAAAGAGCTCTCTGCTGAAGCTAGGTGTGAATGTTTCAGCTGACCACCTTCATTAGCATTTGAAGGCCTGGCTGAGCCTGGGAAAATGTTCTGTTGAGAGGTGTTAAGATGTGCCTGGTTGTTTCCTCTCTGCTGTTTTGCTGTTGTAATTTTAGAGTTTTAGAGTTTTACCTCTAAGTTCCATCTCTGTGAGGTGGCCAAAAAGGACACTATGACCACTGGTACTAAAAGATATCAAGAGGTCCAGCAGAACCACACACACATCCCATCATGTTCCCAGCACAAGTCATCCAGCAAGGCAAAGCAAAGGCATTATTTTGAAATTGACAGACATTGCAAAAATCTGAAAAGTTTAAATTTTCAGATTTAAACGTTCCAGTTCATGTAAGGTTCAGAAAGTGCAACTTCGGTATCTTTATCTAAAGAGACTATCTCAAACCCAAGAAATCTGTCCTTCCTGAGCCTGCGTTACAGAAAAACAGAATTTGTCTGACAGAAAAATATTAAGAGGTGTCTTGGGTAGGAAACAACCAAGGTCAAGCATCAAAGGACTAAACATTGTGATGTCACATGACATTGTTCCCAGGCTGCTGATTTTGCCCATGATATCTCAGTCTTGATCGGGTAATGCTGTCACATAAAGTTATACGCAACTGCTCTGTTTCCATTACCCTGGAAAGTGTACAGGTGTATTGGAATGATGATATGTTTACTCATCTCCATCTACTACTACTGTTGTTTCTCAAGCCAGATATGCCATATCTTCAGCAATCATTGGCGTCTTCTATTTACGGTTTTACTGTCTCATGTGATGTATCCTGTAAATCAGTGGTTTTCAACCCCAAATAAAGTTCCTTGTGTTGTGGTGACCCCCAACCATATTTTCGTTGCTACTTCATAAATAATTTTGCTACTCTTACGAATTTTAATGCAAATATCTAATATGCAGGATGTATTTTCATTGTTACAAATTGAACATAATTAAAGTATAGTGATTAATCACAAAAACAATATGTCTAGGGGAGTATGGACAATTTTTTTTTTGTCGTGTCAGGAGCAACCGCTCCTGTTGTGACAGAATTGACCGTCTGCAAGGACGTTGCCCAGGGGATGCCTGGATGATTTTTGATGTATTATCATCCTTGTGGGAGGCTTCTCTCATGTCCCCGCATGAGGAGCTGGAGCTAATAGAGGGAGCTCATCCACCTCTCCCTGGATTCGAACCTGTGACCTGTCAGTCTTCAGTCCTGCCGGCACAGTGCTTTAACCCACTCCGCCACCGGGGCTCCAGTATGGACAATGGATGATGGGATTTGCAGTACCTTCAACTAATTCAGCTCTGATATCCACAGACCACTGAAATCCCCCACGAATTACAGACCTGGACCAAACATGGAACATAGAACTCCCATGACCAACAAAAAATACTGGAGGAGTTTGGGAGGAATTGACAGTGATTTACGGGAGATGTAATTACCATCTGGTCAGCCTCATGTCGATACCAGGCAAGATTCTGGAAAAGATTGTTAAGGAAGTGGTCTGCAAAACTTAGAAACAAATGCGGTCATCACTAATAGTCAACATGGATTTATCAAGAACAAGTCACGCCAGACTAATCTGATCTCTTTTTTTGATAGAGTTACAAGCTGGGTAGACGTGTGGAATGCCGTGGATGTAGCGTACCTGGATTTCAGTAAGGCCTTCGACAAGGTCCCCCATTTTTTTTGTCGTGTCAGGAGCAACTTGAGAAACTGCAAGTCGCTTCTGGTGTGAGAGAATTGGCCGTCTGCAAGGACGTTGCCCAGGGGACGCCCGGATGATTTGATGTTTTTGTCTTCCTTGTGGGAGGCTTCTCTCATGTCCCCGCATGAGGAGCTGGAGCTGATAGAGGGAGCTCATCCGCCTCTCCCCAGATTCGAACCTGCCGGTCTTCGGTCCTGCTGACACAGGGGTTTGACCCACTGCGCCACCGGGGGCTCACAAGGTCCCCCATGACCTTCTGGCAAACAAACTAGTCCAATGTGGGCTAGGCAAAACTACAGTGAGGTGGATCTTTAATTGGTTAAATGGATGACAATAGGAGCATAGTGTCTAGATCTAGGGAAGTCATGCTACCCCTCTATTCTGCCTTGGTTAGACCACATCTGGAATATTGGGTCCAATTCTGGGCACTACAATTGAAGGGAGATGTTGACAAGCTGGAATATGTCCAGAGGAGGGCGACTAAAATGATCAAGGGTCTGGAGAACAAGCCCTATGAGGAGTGGCTTAAGGAGCTGGTCATGTTTAGCCTGAAGAAGAGAAGGCTGAGAGGAGATATGATGTATAAATATGTGGGAGGAAGCCACAGGGAGGAGGGAGCAAGCTTGTTTTCTGCTTCCCTGGAGACTAGGACAAGGAATAATGGCTTCAAACTAAAAGAAAGGAGATTCCATCTGAACACGAGGAAGAACTTCCTGACTGTGAGAGCCGTTCAGCAGTGAAACTCTCTACCCCAGAGTGTGGTGGAGGCTCCTCCTTTAAACAGCGGTTAGATGGCCATATGCCAGGGGTGCTTTGAATGCAATATTCCTGCTTCTTGGCAGGGGGTTGGACTGGATGACCCATGGGTCTCTTCCAACTCTAGGATTCTATGATTCTATATCATTTATCCATGGTAGTTAAAGTGTTATCAAACTGTTATAATTCTACATCTTGGCTATACTAATCTATTCTAACTTCATCTTTGAACAGAATCCCTCATGGGATAGACTTCGTGACCAACCCTTGTATTTCTTGCACCATTTAATAATTAAATTTCAAAGCTGAATTGATTAGATGTGCAACACACAGGAAAAAAAATCACTTTTATTTGTATGACTGTTTATTTTATAATTATTTACATATTTACATTGCCACCACATATATGTTCCTTGTTCTTGACACCCTCTCCAACAGTTTTTTGAGTTATTTTTATTTATATATGCTATTCTTACTGGTGTCAGATACCACTTCCATATTAGCTTATAATAATTTTCTTTAACCCGTATTGATAAATTTTTAGATGTCTTTGTCTCCATAATTGTTGCCATTTATTTTTATCCCTAAATCTTCTTCCCAAACCTCTTTGAGGGTATTGTTTTTTGTGTTTCCTTCCTTTATTTCAGTTATTATCTTATATATTTTACTAGTTGTTCCTTTCAAGTTTTCATGCTCTTCTACAACCCTTCCATTCTGTATTATTTGTTCAAATTGATTAAGCTTACTTACGTTTTTATTATTTTTTCCCCAATTTTTAAGCCATTGTTCTAATTGTATACAATGGAACCATGTCAATTTTATTTCTCTAAACTCTTCCATAATCATTTCCTTCTTCATTCCAACCTTTGTCCAGTCCCCTATCTTGTCTAGATTTTTTTTCCCTTAACTTTTTGTCCATTACTTTTTAAAAATTTTTTGGAAACTTCTTTTCCATTACAATTGGAGTTGTAATTGACCCATCCGTTATTAACATTCTCCTAGATTTGTTCCATACTTGTAATGTATTGCTCAGCATTGGATTTCTAATTTCCCTAATTTCTTTTCTCGTGAACTGTTTAAAGAATATGTTCCAGATTTCTTCTTCCACTTCTTCTGAGTCCTTACTAAGCCAATCTACTCCCTCTTTTTTAACCAATCCTTCTATAACCAATCTTAATCTACTCGCTTCATAATATTTTTTTAGTATTAGGTAGTGCTAATCCTCCCTCTTTTTGCAATCTATACCATAACTGTTTATTTAATCTATTTCTTTTACTACCATTACAATACTTATTTATCATTTGTTGCCATCTATTTAGCTCTGCTTCTGTAATTTGAAGTGGCAGCATCCTAAATATAAAATTTATCTTCAGAAGTATTTTTACTAATGCTATCCTTTCAAACCAAGATAAGTGTATGTCTTCATACTCTAGTAACATTTTCTGAACTACTTTCCTCAATGTTACTACATTTACCTCTTCCATTTCTTTTAAATCCTTTGTTAGTATTACTCCCAAATATTTTAATTTATTCTTAATTCTTATTCCCATTTTACTCTGTTCTATAAAATCTTTTTCTTCTTTCTTTGTATAATTGAGTAGCATCATTTCTGACTTATTCCAATTAACTTGTAAACCTGTTGTTTTCCCAAATATCCCCAAATGATCCTTAATTTCATCCATTTTACTTACTATATTTTCGATAAATAGCAATGTGTCATCGGCAAATAAACTCACCTTCTGTTTCTCCTTTTTTCCTAACCCTTCTAAGTTCTTGTCTTTCCTAATGGCATTTGCAAACAATTCTATCACCATGGCAAATAAAATTGGTGACAGAGGGCAACCTTGTCTTGTTCCCCTTGTCACTTTTATTTCATTTGTCACTCCGTCATTTATAGTTACCACTGCTGAATTTCTTGAATAATATTGTTCTAAAATTCCTTTTATTCTACTTCCCATTCCAAATTTGTTCATTATTTCCCTTAATGTCTCCCATTCCACACAATCAAATGCTTTAAAAATGTCTAATGATAATATCCCTGCTTTTTCCTTCCTCTCTTGAGCCAAACAAATTTTATTTAATACTCTCCCTATCAAATTTGACATTTGTCTTCCTTTTACAAACCCACACTGATCTTTTTTTATAATACATACACTTACTCATTCTATTGGCTATTATAGCAGATAAAATCTTTGCATCCTGATTAACTAACGATATGGGCCTATATGACCCCGGGTCTGTTAAATCTTTATCAGGTTTTATCAGGTTTTGGTATTAATACTATTAGTGACTTCCTCCATGATTCTGGCATCTTATCTCCCTTCATTATTCCGTTATACAATTCTAATAATGTTGGAATCAAAACTTCTCTAAAGCTTTTATAATATTCTGTTCCCAGGCCATCCAAACCTGGAGCTTTCCCAACTTTTAAATTCGTAATAACTTCCTCTATAGTTGATGGTTTCCTTCAACTTGGTTGGAGCATCAGCGTATTTCCAATTGAGGAAGAGACTTTTCTGATATATAGCGAGAGAAGGAGAGCTAGAGCAACAACATCTGCTAGTAGCGTATAAAGTATAGCACTGTAAGCAGCTACAGTACTACAGTTCAGCTAACTGAAAGTTCCATCAGAGTCCAACGGTAAGTGTCATCATAACCAAATGATCGTTTGAGTTGCCCTCCTTTGATTACCTTCCAGCTTATCAATATCACTTTTGAACTGTGGTGCCCCAGAATTGGACACACTACTCTAGGTGATATCTGACCAAAGCCAAACAGGGAGACACCATGACTTCCCTCAATCTAGATACTATACAGGGACTGTGGAAGTCATCCAGTTCTTATTTATAGGGTATTTCCTACTGTGAGGGGGGAATTGTGGCAAGGACCCTGCTTCTGCATGTCATAATGGATGTCACTCACAAAAGGGAATGGAAATGTCAATCAGGTACTTCCTGATTCACAAGGAAACAGATCCCTGTTGATCACAGCAGGTATGGTCGCGTTGGGCTAATATGTAACGACACAACTAAAGTCATCTTCTAGGTTCACAGCTGATAATGACTGCTTCATTTTCTTACATGAATTTGTGCAGACTTTCAGGTTTTCTCAGGCCCGGCATCTCCACAGGCACATTTAACATGGACAAGAGGAAGGCCCTTCTGAGTGGTATCTCCCAGACTATGGAGCTTCATTCCAGTGGCAGGGAAAGGCTCTTTTATTAAGGCTGGCTTTTGCCAGTTCACTGACTGCTGAAGAAAGTGATGCATTCTTTAATCAATGTATTAAATTTGTCTGGATTTTTATATTTTGTTTATCTACATTTTGTTACAAGTTTATGGGAGGATCTCTGGTGATCAATGTGCAAAGTGGGCCAAAGGATGCAATGATGCATGAAGGGTGCTTGCTTTGTGAGAGCCCATTGCCTCAGCCTTATCTTCTCATTCCCTGGGCAACCCTGCTTGGTCCTATATAAGCTTATATGTTTTTTAAAAATAAATTAGTGAAAATAACAAGGGATGCTGATGCAGGGCTGACATATTTCCCTATATTTTGTTACAGATGGCTCGCAAGACCAGCAAGACAGAATGTACCGGAACACCAAGTCTGTTACAAGACTTAAACATCCAAGAAGACTTTAAAGCCATCTATCTGCTGGTTCTGTAAGTTTATACACTTTTCTTAACCCTTGTATGTGTATGTGTTGTTGCAGTTATAGAGGATGTATTCCCTTATATGACTTCCCCCTTCTTTTCTAGATGAGCTGCAAATCATAAATAATTTGAACTGCATCCAAGAATTGCATTCCCTTCATAAATACAGGAGGTTTCTGCACACCCAGTATTTTAGAATAGTTTGAACAGTACCATAGTTTGATTGTGTTTATTTTATTTACCCCACTTCCTCCCTTTTCCTTTTTGACTGGAAGGAGGGCTTCCTCTGATGCTCTTTTCTGCTCTCTTTCCTCTTCCCATTATAGCAAGACCTTCAGGGCCCTTCCACACAGCCATATAATCCCATATAGTCAAAATACTCTTCCTAAAGGTGGGAAATCAACTTTAATGAAGCAATTCAGAAATTTCAAAAAATTCAGAAAGTTCCAAAAATTTTAAAGGAAAAATTCGGAATTCAATTCTGAATCGAACCACCAGTGCCCCCTACATCCGAAACGGGTTTTGAACCTTTTTTTTAATCAACCAAGCCTAACAATTATAGCACTAAATTCCTACTTTTACTGCCATGATAATATTCTGTGGAACACCAGGATCTGCAGTTGAGGGTAGGATGCTTAGCACTCTCTGTCAAAGAGATATAGTACCTCACCAAACTAAAATACTCAGATTTCCATTGGATGGATCCATGCAGGCATGTAGCCGGGGGAGGGGGGGCCTTCAGCCCCCTCCCCCGAAATTCTCATGGTGGTTCACGAAAAGGCCTTACTGGTGCATTATTTAAACTGTTATGTGTATTCATATCATGACCTGATCACCATACTCAATATATCCCATATGCATGGGGGTATTGGGGTAATGATACAAAAGGTTTGCTAGGGTAGACCCTCTTTCACTCAGACTCAGCCCCCCTAAACTCAGCCCCACCGAACCCCCCCCCCTGGAAAAAAACTCAGCCCCCCCCCCAAATTGAAATCCTGGCTACGGGCCTGGATCCATGGCAGGTAAAATTAAATCAGAAGATACCACTAGGCTCAGTGTTCTTTCTATCTTTGGGTGTCTCAAAACAAATGAGAAACCATCCAGTTCTTTGTAGTACATTGGGTCACAATTCCTTAGAAACACAAGGTACTATTCAAACCGTTATTTCCCAAGGGTTTGTACTGTATTAAGCTTCAGCAATTGTCATCTCAAAAGTACCACTAGACATAACTACCCTATCAGTCTTGAGAAAGCTACACAAATTAGATCACAGTGCTTTGTCATGTGAATGTTTACATCAACAGGTTACTAATAAATGATACTATCCAATCAACTTTTAGTCCAGTTTTCTGGGTTTTCCACCTTTAAAACCCATTAAAACCGCAGGGCTATTGATAGCTTTATCAGGAAGCAGATGGAGGATTTCTGTGTTGTTATAGTATCTTCTTTTGTTCTTTTGTAGCGATCCAAGCACAGAATTAGGAGATAGAAGGTTTGCGAGGCGCCTGGTAAGTAGAATTGCCCATTTTTATCTCCTTGGTCAGTTAAGAAATTCCTCTCTTGTAAGGCATTGGTGGAAATGAAAAACTTGGAAATAGTAGGCTTGTGTTTGATTGGCAGACACTTGAGATCAGTTACTACTATTCTAGATATGGCAGATGAGTTACCACTGACTGCTGAAAAAAGTGCTGCATTCTTTAATCAATGTATTAAATTTGGCTGAATTTTTATATTTTGTTTAACTACATTTTCTTATAAGTTTTTGGGAGGATCTCTGGTGATCAATGTGCAAAGTGGGCCAAAGGATGCAATGATGCATGAAGGGTGCTTGCTTTGTGAGAGCCCATTGCCTCAGCCTTATCTTCTCATTCCCTGGGCAGCCCTGCTTGGTCCTATATAAGCTTATAGGGTTTTAAAAAATAAATTAGTGAAAATAACAAGGGATGCTGATGCAGGGCTGACATATTTCCCTATATTTTGTTACAGATGGCTCGCAAGCCCAACAAGAAAGAATTTTCCACAACACCAAGCCTCTTAGAGGAATTAAATATTTAAGACAACTTTAAAGCCATCGATCTGCTGGTTCTGTAAGTTTATACACTTTTCTTAACCCTTGTATGTGTATGTGTTGCTGCAGTTATAGAGGATGTATTCCCTTAAATGACCACCACCTTCTTTTCTAGATGAGCAGCAAATCATAAATAATTTGAACCGCATCCAAGAATTGCATTCCCTTCATAAATACAGGAAGTTTCTGCACACCCAATACAGGGCTGACATGTTTCTCTATATTTTGTTACAGATGTCTTGGAAGTATAGCACATTAGAATGTCGCAGAGAACCAAACCTTATGGATGAATTTAGAATTCGACGTTACTATGTCTTGGAAGGATAACTTCGTAGAATGGCGAAAAGAACCAAGCCTTATAGACGAATTTAGAATTCGACGGTACTATAAGGCCGTAGATCTACTGATTCTGTAAGTTTATACACTTTTCTTAACCCTTGTATGTGTTGTTGCAGTTATAGAGGATATATTCCTTTATATGCCTTCCCTCTTCTTTTCTAGATGAGCAGGAAATCACAAATAATTTGAACTGCATCCAAGAATTGCATTCCCTTCATAAATACAGGAGGTTTCTGCACACCCAATATTTTAGAATAGCTTGAACAGTACCATAATTTGATTATGTTTATTTTATTTCTTAAGATATGTCCGAGTGTGGTGTAGTAGTTAGAGTACTTTGGAGTCCTAATAATCCCTGCTGGCTCAAGAAACACACTAGGTGAACCTTGCATATGATGAAAAACTTGGACATTGTAGGTGTGTGTTTGATTGGCAGACACTTGAGATCAGTTACAACTACTCTAGATATGGCAGATGAGTTACCAGTGTATGTTGGGAAAGAAAATCTAATTGGAATATTTGACGAGAGGCAGTGAACTAATGAGAACTAATGAGAAGTGTGGTCCAAGAATGGTCCAGAACTTGAGCTACCAGAAGCTATCAAAACAGTCAATTTTTCATGGAAACTTTTGCTTTAGGTCACATTTTAATCTATGTTTGAATACTGGCTTTGCAGGCTGAACTGTAGGCAAACTCAGGACAGGATCCTCTTGGTGGTTAACAGTGGTCTCTCCACTATTGATGCCAATTTAGTACTTTCTCAGGCATGTACAAGGAGGTGTATACAGTACATCCTTAAACAGTACTTCTCTTGACTCAATGGAGAGAACACAGATGCCCATTGACTGCAAGGGCATACCTGGCAGCTAAGAGAAAAGGAGCTTTCTGGACTTCCAGTGTAAATAAGCTAGTGAAGGTGTACACTCTGCCAGCTTCCAATAAGATCTCAGCCTCAATTTAACATTTTATTTCATGACTAGCTCTACCCGCCACGCGTTCCTGTGGCCAACCTACCCTCCCTCTTTTTCTCCCTCCTTTCTCTCCTTCTTTCGCTCCCCCTTTCCTTCCTTCCTTCTGAAGGGGCTAACAGAACTCAGAAATGTTGAAATTCTAAAATGCAAACCTAGAGAGGGGTTTGTGCCTCTCCTCTGGCCTGCAGAAGACCAGAAGCTAAGAGGAGATAATGTATCTAGAAGACACAAGATACCCAGGGTGGGTTAAGAACGCCCAGGGAGTACCCAGGGTGGGTTAACACCCAAAATGCTTATCTGTAACAATAATGTGTGTGTTTACGTAGTTTGTAGAAGGTTAGCAGTGAAAGACACTGAAGTTGCAAAATATGAGAAAAACATGTTTTTGAATGGTTGATCCGATAAGAGAGGTGTGTGCCCATGACATAGCGAAAAGACATGTATATAAGGAGACTGAAAGATCCAAATGTCAGAGACAGCTCTCTTTGAAGACACTGGTCTGTCTGGGCTGTTTCTCCCTGTGTGGCCACACTTGAAATAAAGAGATTTTTGCTTTACCTCTGGAGACTAGACTCTCTTCATTTTGCTGCCCTCTGTGATGGACTCAGCAAGGACCCCAAGCAGGGGGTCCCCTACATTTCCTTCCTTCCTTCCTTCCTTCCTTCCTTCCTTCCTTCCTTCCTTCCTTCCTTCCTTCCTTTCTTTCTTTCTTTCTTTCTTTCTTTCTTTCTTTCTTTCTTTCCTTTTTCCTTCCTTCCTTCCTTCCTTCCCTTCTTTCTTTCTTTCTTTCTTTCTTTCTTTCTTTCTTTTTTTCTTCCTTCCTTTCTTTCTTTCCCTTCCTTCCTTCCTTCCTTCCTTCCTTCCTTCCTTCCTTCCTTCCTTCCTTCCTTCCCTTTTTTCTTTCTTTCTCTCCTTCCTTCCTTCTCTACCTCTTTCCTTCCTTCCTTCCCTTTTTTTCTTTCTTTCTCTCCTTCCTTCCTTCTCTACCTCTTTCCTTCCTTCCTGTCCCTTTTTCTTTCCTGGCCATGCGTTGCTGTTGCGCTTCGTGAAGAAATAAGAAAGAAAGAAAAGGGAAATAACTGGTTTCTAATATATGTTTGCGGGTATACAATGTCATGGGTGTGCATGTGAGTCTCTCCTTTCTATAGCTGGCTGGCCATCGGCCTAGAGGGCTTTGTTGGTGTTTTTTGCCTGGCTTGCCTGTGGGCCAGTCTGGCTCAATGGGAAAGAAAGGATAGGGAAAGAGGAGGTTTCAGATATACTGGATGTGATTTTGTAATGGTTGTGGGTAGGTAATATTTGTGGTGGCTCCACTGGATATTGATCTCTTTCTTTGTCCGCTAACCCTTTGGGGAGAATAGCAAGGGTGTGGCTTCCTCGTTGGCCATGTCCCTGTATTATTTTCCTGCTGAGATAGGCCATAGGGCCCTCCCAGGGAGCGATCCCAGTGTCTCCTCCTCCCTATTTTTGAAAATCTGGCTACCAGTATTGAAAAAATCTGAAATCAGAACAGTAAATAACAGCACACCACTCAGAAAACAGAGGAATTCCAGCATAAACCAATCAGGGCCAGGGAATATCTTCCAAGGAAGGATTCCCCCAGGCAGGAAGATGCCAGGCTTTGAAGCAACAAGGCTATTTATTGGTAATCAAGGTGGGCAATTGCAACAATGTCACTTGGGTCTAGTACAAAAGAGTCCTTCCTCTCAGCCTGAACCTTCCATCGATATATAAAGACAAGCCTCCCACAGGATAGTAAAACATCCGGGCAAAACCCTATGAGCAAAGCAGGAGAGAGACAGAGAAGAAGGGTGAACATGTCCAAAGGGAGCGGGGCTGAGGAGGGCAAAACCCTATACAAAATGGAGGGGTGTGTGTGTGTGTGTGTGTGTGTGTGTGTTAAGAGACCAGCAGTCTCCGTCCCACTGAGGATGCCCCCCCCCCGCTCGAACTGGGGTTGTGGGGACCAGGAGCCTCACTCTCTGCTTGTGCGGCTCCTCAAGGAAGTTCAGTGGGGTAGCCCAGGCGGACTGGAAGGCTTCAAAGGACATAATAATCCATTATCAAAATTTCGAGGACAGCAAGTACAATGCACTGACTGTTTTGGGATACACTGTTATTAATTATAAAGGAGGGGCAATTCCTCATTCTTGTGTCTAAGGGAAGGATCTTCTTTCTTCCCCAGTTTGATCTCTAATAATCCTTGATAACCAGGGCATCCTGTCAAAAGGTTTCCTATGAAATTGCAACAATTTCTTCCAGGGATAGAAAAAAAATTCTTGGACTGTGCCGTTTAATGCTGCAGTTTGGGAGGTCGCTATTGGTCTTTTCAAAAATGTCTTTTCTGACATTTGAAGAAAAGCACCAGCAGAATTGTAGTGACACTGGTGTTATGGGGCCATGTCCCTAAAACAAGTCAGCATTGTGTCGAAGTGCAGCAAAACAAAGTGGATTATTTTTTGCCATTATGTCTCCGATAGAACCCTCCGCACCAAAACTGACGACCAAGAAAGCATGCCCATCGCAAATTGAAAAACTGGCAACACCCAGAAAAAGGTGAGAATAAAACAGGTGATACAAATCAAGATTATGGTTGGCTCAGCATTTCCCACCTCACAGTGATTAAATGATGGCCTAGGGCCTTGTTTTCTTTTATGTTGTTAACATACCTTTTGCAATTGTGTCAAATGTACTCAAATTTTGCTTTTTGCTTTGAAATTAATGTATTCAACACAGCCAAACAAATTACTGGGAGGGAAAAAAACAGCTTGCCAAATGTTTGTATTGCCCAGGATTCTGCTTCTTTTCAGTGCTTTTTATGCTTTTCCATCACTGCCTTCAACCTTGCATGTCCATACTACTCTTTTATTCCCTTAGTGTTCGAGCGCCATTGGCAACGGTTCAGTGCTAATCTAAATGATGTTTGAATAACGGTATTCATCTAGACATGATGTACTATACTGATATTCGACTGGATGTGTCAAGATTTGGGATTTGTTATTGTTCAACTAGATAAATAAAAATACACTCACAGAGTTCAAGGCTCTGAAAAGCCAGCATTTGAGATGTGTGTTCCTTATACTCTCATTCTCTGAAAAGGAGTAAATGCCAACTAGACCATCGGGAAAAGAATGTCATGAATGTGTGTGAAAAAGGTATTTGTGATCTCAGTTATGCAAACCTCAATAGTATTAGATTTTAGCATTACTTTTTGCATAGGTTCCTCCCTATGTGGCAAAAGATGGCTGTTATGGCATGTGATTTTCTCACCTATGTACTTTGGATTTTGTACATTTTGTTTTGTATTTGGTCATTGGCAAGTTAAAGAAAACGCAATCGTCAAGCTTGACCCTAATATATCTATGATGGATGTTAGCGAACTCTTAATTCTAGGCTCAAAAGAAAGAACTCCACAAAACTTTATGATACTCAATTTTTCCTAAGTCTGATGACGTGGCACTGAAATTCTTCTCTGGCTGAGACTTGAGCCAAAGAAAAATAACACAACAAATCCAACATTTTTTTTTCATTTTGACCTACCATCTCACTTACAAGTAGTATTAGCAATGCAATTCCAGCACTGGCAAACTGTGTTGTGGGGAGAAGAGAGATCTTGTTGTTAACTTGTAAGGGAGCAGCAGCATAGCTGACTGCAATACCTAGCAGTAGAGTGGCCATATGGCTGCAATGACAGATTGTTATACCAATTTTATATAATATATTAATTGGGGCATGTAAACATCTTTTGGGTGGAAAGGGTCATTAGTTATTTTTATACTTTTACTGAAGATCTCCCTGTCTTGTTTCCTGAAGGTTTACAGGATAGGATGAACATTTAGTGTGTACCTGGCACAGAAGGTTTCTTCTCAAATACATTGGATCTGTGGGGAATTTGTAAGAGAGGAGGCAAAAGGAAGTTTAGTTAGAGAGAAAGCCACAGATCTGGCACACAGCACCTGTCTTTCTCTGATGTAATTATATATTTTCAAAAGGAACAACAATGCCTTGCTATTGCTCATAGCATTGTTTGAAAAGATATTGCCAGCTTCGGCTCTGGCAACGAGGAGAGTAAATGGTAGAGGTGTGTGTAGTGCAGCTGTGACTGAGCACGTTATTATTTAAATGTATATGTTTTTGTGAAGCTGGAGATAGAGACTAGTATGAGGCTTGAGATAACAGTGGCTGATAAAAGACTTGTGATGAGAGAGGTTTGACTTTTCAAATGCTTTGTCTGTGGCACTTTAATATGTGTAACCCAAAACCATCAACTGAATCCTTCTCCAGAGGATCTTCAGCCATCTTCTTTGAGGTAAATTTTCACTTCAGAAACTTGACACAAGTCTTTGTTGTAAGAAATTGGACAAAGAAATATTTAAGGATTCTCAGTGTGCCTGAATAAAGGAAACAATGCCCTGCTCTGATTAATTCCCTGCAAAATGTCCGCACAAGCACTTTAAAACTACCCGTTGGGTTGCTCTCCCTACTCTATACTTTAAAACCTCCCTGCTTAGATACATCCTACCTCTGTTTATTTTAAAATTTTAATCTATTACATCTGGCCCGGCCATAGGTTTTAAAATTTTGTGTGTTATTGCCTATATGTGAGTGATATTAACAGGATTGTTTTATTTGCTTACTGCTTTGTTGTTTTATTGATGTGTTGTTGGGCTTGGCCTCATGTAAGCTGCCCCTCGAGTCCCCTGGGGAGATGGTGGCGGGGTATAAATAAATTATTATTATTATTATTATTATTATTATTATTATTATTATAGGAGCCCCGTGGCGCAGTGGGTAAAACCCCTGTGCCGGCAAGACTGAAGACCGACAGGTCGCAGGTTCGAATCCGGGGAGAGGTGGATGAGCTCCCTCTATCAGCTCCAGCTCCTCATGCGGGGACATGAGAGAAGCCTCCCACAAGGATGATAAAAACATCAAAAAATCATCCGGGCGTCTCCTGGGCAACGTCCTTGCAGACAGCCAATTCTCTCACAACAGGATGCTCCTGACACGACAAAAATATTATTATTATTATTATTATTATTATTACAAAGCTTAGTGGTTTCACAGTAGTTTCTTCTCCGTATTCCTTAGTTACAGTTACAGTTAACTTTTATTATCATGAACACTTGAAACAGTTTCTATATAACTTCCAGAATGGCTTATCTCTTTGCCAAGCTGACTTTAATAACTTGTTTTAATTTCAAATGATATTCTCTCTCAGCTTTCTGACTGGGTAAATATAGCCTTATGGTTTCTTCAGCTTAGCAATAGGTTAACTGTGGAGTTATCTCCCAAATGACACTTTTTCCTCAGTTCCACTGACTGACACGTATGCACAGATTCGCCTTTGATTTACTTCAGCTCTTCCACTGAAGAGAGAAAATATTACTGGGAATGCCTTTCCCCTAGCTCACAAGCTAGTTTCTCATTCAAAACCAAGGTCATTTAACACTCTAAATATCAAAGCTGAAGACTTAAACTCCTTGGTCTAGCTCTAACATAGCTAGACTGGCTAACATTTTAAAATGTCTGCTCTCCTCCTCTTGGCAGTTGGCTCCTGAGATCTGCTGAAAGAGATACATTTCTACTGCAAGCTTGGTTACTATGGCAACACAGCAGCTGCAGTTTCAGCTAGCCTGTGCTTACAATATACTAACCTTAAAAATATATTCTAACCCCATATTATAATTAGATATTTTGTTACACAAGCCCTAACACAGTCCCTGGGAAGGTAACTGTTCTTTTAAGTAAGCACTAAAAATACCCTCCGCAAATTCACAATTTTGGTGTCAGTGGCCTGGTATTTCCCATCCTAGTTTATTAGTCTTGTTTTGTTCATTCCACTTTTTCTATTCTATTAGGCATGCTGTTGTCATCACATTTGCTTTGGCTTCATCTTTCTAGTTTTCTTATGATGCGTAACTGTGAAATGAATGTCTTTGCTGCCACACATGGCTCTGGAGATCTGAGCATTGTATTGCATTGTATTACTAAGGCCTGTGGAGCTTTCTCAGACAGATAAGTGCTATTGATACTCCCATAAATATTTATTTACTCAACTAGCACTTCTGACTGGATTTTTAACATGCATGTTCAAGAGACTTTCCATTACAAACTGTAAAGGAAAATGTAAGCATGTGTGATTTTAAGCATGTACGTGCTTTGCAGTGGTGGCCATGTCCATGTGTGTTTGTATGTGTGCATACAATCTCTATTAAACTGAGAAGTACAATGAAATAAGAAGCTGATAACTCAGTAGGAAATTTCCACAAAGAATTTGATTTACATGGAATTTGGTTTCATTCATATTGTGCTTTTCTCTTTTAATAGACAAGTGCCATCTTCTTTTTCTGATAATCTTCATTAAGGGGTTTTCCTTTTACAATAAAACAATGGGGGGGGGGGGGGTTGAGAAAAGGGAAGGAAAGAAAAAAAGGAAAGAAAAATGGGGGTTGGATTCTTCCGTTTCTCATCAGAGGGGCGTTATCTATGTGCATTTCTTCTATCAGTTTTGTTCTTGTTCTCTTCCTTCTTCTGGTAGTGGGCTTGTTTATGTAATTATTATGTTTCCTATTCTCTTTTTATATCAATAATTTCACTTTCCTTGTGCGTTCACATATCTACTCTACTGTTGTCATCCATCCCACAATGAACTAAATTCAAAGTTAGCCTAAGGACTTTCTTGCAGAAATCCACTATTCCACTACAGTTTCATTATCAACTAGCCATCCCATGCCACACGTTGCTGTGACCCAGTTTGTGTTTTGAGTGTGTGTATGTGTATATATATTCGTGTATATGTGTATATATGTGTGTTTGTGTGGTTTTGTGCATGTGTTTCAATGCATTGTTTGTTGTTTGGCTTTTTAAGTCTCTTCCACTGGGTTTTCCATGTTTTTATGAGTGATGCTCACTTGTTGGCCGATATATGTATTGTGTCCAAATTTGGTGGCAATTCGTCCAGTGGTTTTTGAGTTATGTTAATCCCACAAACGAACATTACATTTTCATTTATATAGATTAGCCGTCCCCTGGCATGCGTTGCTGTGGCCCAGTCTGGTGATCTGGAAAATAAAGTAATGAGAAAGTGTTGGTTTCCAATATATTTAATTTCTTTATGTTTGTGGGTAAAAAGAATTTCTTCTTGTTTCTTTGTCAGTGCTGCTGTGGAGATTATCTGGTTTGCCCATTCTGGAACATGCAGCATATCATTGTCCTTCTTTAGGGGTCCCTTTCAAATCTATGATAACATTTGTCTCCTGCATATGCCATCAGCATATGCCATCAGCATAAACTGTCACTCTGGGCCAGAGTGAAGAGAGGGGAGGCCACGGGGCAGTTCCATCTTGTGTTCTGGATATGCCATCTGCTGGAGACCCCTTCCCATAGCACCAACTGTCACTCTGTGCCAGAGTGAAGAGAAGGGAGGCCAAGGGGCAGTTCCATCTTGTGTTCTGGATATGCCATCAGCTGAAGACCCCTCCCCCCAGCACCAACTGTCACTCTGGGCCAGAGTGAAGAGAGGGGAGGCCAAGGGACAGTTCCATCTTGTGTTCTGGATATGCCATCAGATGAAGACCCCTTCACCTAGCACCAAGTGTCACTCTGGGCCAGAGTGAAGAGAGGGGAGGCCAAGGGACAGTTCCATCTTGTGTTCTGGATATTCCATCAGCTGAAGACCCCTTCACCTAGCACCAACTGTCGCTCTGGGCCAGAGTGAAGAGAGGGGAGGCCAAGGGGCAGTTCCATCTTGTGTTCTGGATATGCCATCAGCTGGAGACCCCTCTCCCTTGATTTTTAGTTGACCTTCCCCAACTAGAATATTTTTTGCAATCTCAATCTTCAGCTCCACTGCTTTTGCCTGCTGGTGACACCTTGGCAGTGACTCTCTGTTCGTGCATGCCCCTGTCCCTTCCCTTTCCCACCCCTAAACCTTCTCTTGCATCTGAATCTCTTCAATCTCTCCTCCATTTGGTCCACCTTCTCTCTGATAATAATTCTTACTCTGATGTTTGTATGTCTTTAAACTTTTCTAACATTTTCACTGGTTCAACCATGGTTCTCGTCCTCTTTTCTTAAATATTCTTCTTCTCTAAAGGATGTCTCTTCTGTATTATTACCTCAATAAGTAAATTCTAATATTCTATGTATGGATAAATACTGGATGGCCAGAGGAAGGATGATAAGTATTCTCTTGTCCTTGATAAGGGGTATTTTTCAGGCAGTTTGAACCCCATCACACTCACACTCACACATGGAAACCTAAGAGCTGGCAATGCATTCAACTTACATTCATTACACTGTTAGTATTACTTTTTCAAAAATCAGAGAAAACTAAAATTTCTGAAAGCCAAGAGATCCCTTGCCCTGCCCAAAGCCCTTTACATTAAAGGAGACTGGAACCAGTTTGAAACCACTTCTTTTTATGGGATAAAATTGCTCTGCCCAGGCCTCATGTGATACAAGAGGCAGTGCTTGAGTTTAAAACCACTTCTTTCCATGGGATAAAATTGCTCTGCCTAGACCCCATATGATACCAGAAGCAGTGCTTGAGTTTAAAACTACTTCTTTTGATGGGATAAAATTGCTCTGCCGATTTTATCATTATTTATTTAGAGTATTTATATACCACTTTTCTTACCCCTGGCGGTTTACACATAAATAATGGCTAAATTAAATGCCTTACATTGGGCACTGATATGATGCCAATACAAACAAGTACAATAGTAAAACCACAGTTAAACATAAATCATAATTAAAACAATACATCAACAAGCAGTAAAACAATAAAACAGTCTCAACAGCTGAATCACCGTTCCAGTCAATGTCCCTCTAAAATGCTACACATCTCTACTGTCTGAAGGCCTGGTCCCAGGACCATGATTTTATTTTATTTTTCTTAAAGTCAGGAGGGAGGGAGCAGATCTTACCCCATTTGAGAGTGTGTCCCATAGGTGGGGGGCCACAGCTGAGAAGGCCCGGTCTCTCATCCCTGCCAGACGCATTTGTGCTGTTGACAGGAGCGAGAGCAAGGCCTCCCCGGATGGTCTTAGATTACGAGGTGGGACGTAGGGGTGGATGCATTCGGACAAGTAAGCTGCCTAGACCTCATATGATACAAGAGGAAGCGCATGAGTTTAAAACAACTTCTTTCTATGGGATAAAATTGCCTTGCTCCAAATTTCATATGATAAAAGAGACTGCAGATGGGAGCGGTCAATGAAACAGGACTGGAAACTTTGATGGTTCCCACCCTACCTACTTTTCAGCTGGGACCATGGGACTAATGTGAGATAGGAGGTAGGAGCTCTGATCGCAATTGCTGGCCTGTGTTCAGATTTCCTTCCTTTCAGGATCTTTCTGCCTATTTTCAATAGTTTAACAGTTATGCTGGATTCGGTTGTTAACATTTCCATGAAAATAATTAGTAAAACGTCATGCCAGTTCTGCTCTAAAGGAGAGCGTGCCAGATTATTGGGGACGCTTACCTCTATATGAGATAAGTCTCATATAAATGAAGATGTGATATTACAGACATAATTAGTTCACATTTATACTTGTCGCACCATAGCATTGTGGCTCCAAATGCCCCCTAAATATACCTTTAGAAGCGATCCAAAAGAGTTCTTGTCTGCTGGAGAGAAGGTTCTTGAATGATGAAGCTTCCAGCCCTCTCCCACCAGTGAGGGTTAGTGTGATTAGTAGTTGTGAGAGGACCTTGTTACCCCCTTTTGCATCAAATGAGTCTGGAAGGGGAAGGAACACATCATAATTTGGCATCACACACTCCACTGTCTCAGAACTCCTTCATTTGGTGTAGCTTCTTGGTTTTTGAGGTGGGTTTGAGAGGCTGTATTGCCAGATATACCTATGACAATGGAGCTGCATCACTGTAGTTATGTCTGATAATGCAGAATCTTGGCCAGAGTATTTAATATTAAAATATCATGAAGCAGATTGGGATATTTAATAACAACTGAATGGAAAAAGTAATGGAAAAACACATCAATCTAATGTGGTGCACCTCCCCATTTAAAATCGTTAAGAATCACAAATTGTAATTTGTATTGTAAGATAGGTAACTTATTGGAAGTTCACGAAAGGAAGTTTTTGTTTCTCCTCCTCGATACAGATAAAGCTAAGTTCCAGCTGTATGGAATAGTCAAAGTATAAATAAACCAGCACCAATAAACTGACAAACCATTTAGGTTTGGTTCCAAAATCCCATCTGAATATCAAATCTTTGGATGCTCTAGTCCTATTATATACAACAATGTAGTAAAATAGTGGGTTTTTTTTGAAATGTCAAAAGTAAGGTTTGTTTTTGGGATTTTCTGTACTGTTCCAAATATTCATGAGGGCTAGCTTTGCTTCACTTCCAAGTTCAGATGGATCTGGTTCCTTCATGGTATTTAGGCTTTGGTGCTCACATTTAGTTATATTTTGGAATGCATCTGTGTTGGGAAGAAGAGTAAACAATTAATCTGGTTGGGTTGTAGGGTTTTTTGGGCTATATGGCCATGTTCTAGAGGCATTCTCTCCTGATGTTTCGCCTGCATCTATGGCAAGCATCCTCACAGGTTGTGAGGTCTGTTGGAACTAGGAAAATGTGTTTATATATCTGTGGAATGACCAGGGTGGGACAAAGAACTTTTGTCTGCTGGAGCTAGTTGTGAACTTTTCAACTGACCACCTTGATTAGCATTTGATGGCCTGGCAGTTGTTTGGTGTGGCTTACTAGTGCCTGGGGCAATCTTTTGTTGAGATGTGACTAGGAGTCCTTGATAGTTTCCTCTCTGTTGTTTAATATTGTAGAGTGGCAGAAATGTTAATATTTGAGAAACAATAATTTCACAAGTTTTCTCCCTGCTGAATAATGTTTTGTGCCATCCTTGCCTAATTTTCACTTCTTCTGGAGTGTTTCATTACATTCTATGCAGAAAGAAGGCATGTTAAAGTGTCATAACTGTGGGGCTATGCACAAACAGTACTGTTTTCAGGCAGCCATGTGTAATTTTGTGTGTTTGCAAGACTGCCCTTTCTTGACACTTATTCCAGCAATCTTTCTCAACAAACCACCTGGCTAGGTTTATTGTGCAAGTCTGCTAGTTTTTTTTTTTTCACAAGACATTTGGTGTGTAAGATTTTTTAAAATATGTAAGATTGCTGGGGGATTGTTTGCTTTGCATAGTCTTGCACAATGCACACATGCGTTAGTCTGGAAAGAAATGAAACATATAGCACAAGTTGAGAGCTGGGAAACTAATTTATCCACCAGGAAACAAATACTTGCAAAAACACACAATCAAATCCTCTTGTTCAGTTATCCAATCAGAAAGCCATTTTTTCTCTTCCAGTGCACTCCATTCTGTTCCTCGTCCCATCCAATTTTCAGTTATCACCACCGCAATGATCTGCCTTGTACACATAGTTCTCTTTGGACTGATTTTGTGGTGTTTTCCCTCAGATCCTCCTATCAAGTTATTCTCTCCAAAGTATGCTCTTGTGCACAGCTGCTACTGTTTTCATTGCATATGGGTTGAAAATATCTCTGAGCTTTATCCTAAAGCTAAAAGGCAATGATTTTTCCTGTGATAAGTCTTATACCAGTAGCTAATAGAATTGACAAAGAGTAGCAGAATCATTGCATCCATTTGTTTATGGTGATTTAATACATTGATATCTTCATGTGAATTGAATGTTTTTCTGCTCACATTTTTTGCTAACCAGTCTCCTATTTACTGAAGCCAACTATCATACCCCATACTATTCTGAAAGGGCTCAAGTCCCCCAGAAGCCATTTTTGAAGTTCAAGACGACTGACGATACAGGGAGGATATTCAGCAAATTTGTGCAGGAAGCAAAATCAGTGTACATAGAACCATCAAAGGGGTTCGTTCTCTCAGCCATCCAGCCATACTTTGGAGTATTTTACATTTTGAAATTCTGGATAAGGGATACTCAACCTTCTTTCTCTGCCTTTCCAAATTCCATAGCCAACACTGTATTTTGAGTAATCAGCCTGCTCAGTTTAAATTTCAGTTGTATTTAATTCATGTTTTGTTACTGAATCAATGACATGAATATGCACAACCACAAAAAATCTGCAAAATGCATAGCAGCGCTGTGATTTTCCAAAAGTCATAGATAACGGTAGAATGTTTGGTACTTGGTGAAGAGTATCCCTCTCCCCAGACCACATTGAAATATTAAATGGTGTTTGATAGGAGAATAAGGGAAGTACCTATTCATGTCAAGAAAAACAAAGCTGATTATGATTCAAAAGGCATTATCTGAGACAAAGGGCTACTTCTTGTATTGACTCAGACAGTCCATTCAAATGCCAGAAGGAATTTCATTAGTTATAAATCATCCATGTTCGGCAATGTCAAATCCGATTCTGAATATATTCAGAGCTGGCAAATTATCCTCTGTGATTCCATGTTGTCTCTTTGCAGCATCTTCTAACAGTTCACTGCTCCTTTTACCTGGATCTTTATTAGAAGCAGTTTTATACTCCTCAGCTCTCTTCCTTCTCTTAAGTGGCTGGAAGCTCTTCCTCTCCTTTCCCTAAGATTGTCCCTGCAGAATGGGCTATAGCATTTGACTGAGCAGGGTCAAGGGCATTTCAAAGAAGGAAGGCCTGCTCTCCAGATTATTTTTTGTCCCAGTCTACAGAAAAGGATCTCTCAGTTGCTGCTAGGATAGTAATCCAATTGGCTTTGACTTTCAGATATTTCTCATGGGTGAGACTGCATGCTGTCTTGGGTTTTAATATGCCTAGTGTGATACAGTAGATAGGAAAGTGAAGGATACATCTGGACAACACCTGAATTTAACACTTGTTACAATCTCAATTGCCACCTTCTCTCTGTGAAACTAAACTTAAAACACCATTGGAAATAAGAGTGGAGCAGTGAATCCATTACATGTGTTAATCCCGAGTTTCAGTGACTTACGATAATAAAAATAAGAATAAGAATAAGAATAATTCCAACTTTATTTTTATAGCCCACCATCTTCTCCCCAAAGGGACTCGGGGCGGCTTACATGGGGACAAGCCCGAGAATCACAGATGAAAAAGAACAGCATTAAAAACATTCAGATAAAAACACAACACAATCACATCACAACAACAACAACAACAACAACAACATGAAAACGGTATCATGGCTGAAAAACAGAATCAGGATGGGTCTAGGCTCAGGTAGTGCAATGAATTCTTAAGTAGAGCTGAGGAAAGGTGCAAAATACAAGTGTGCCAATCTAGACAGAATGCCTTGGCGATCACGTGTTGATATTGGTGGAGTCGGCCGAACTAAAGTGCAGGAGCATAGATAGCGTCAAGTCCTTCTCTGGGGAACTGCTTAATCCAAGGCACAACAGAACATCCAGGTTTTGAAGTCCTTCTTTGGTGTGCTGAATCATATTCCTAAACAGGCATAGCACTTGAAAAATACCACCTTTAAATCTAGCCAAAACCTGGATGGATTTCTCTACCTCTCTCACATGGGAGCTACCTGCAGCCACTAGAGGTACACCAATCATTATTTCTCCTGCTTTTATTAAAAGCCTGTAAAATTTGCTTTATAAATATGAAGCTATGATTACCAGCATAGCTGGAATAATCTTTTTCAATTTTGTCATGAGAGAAGTCAAAAATCTGAAATATTGCCATCTTGCATTATAGATGCAGGTGCAGATGATGCTGATGATGATGTGCCAGCACAGTACTTGATGCTTTAAGAGAACAAGAAAATAGTCCCCCTATCTACAGGCTAATCTAATTTAGACATGAAACAAAAGGCAAAGGTAGAGAATTGAGTTCAGTAGGTACTGCCGCCTTCTCTCTTTCTGAGGCCATGGCAGCAGAAATTGAAATACATGGAGGACTTTTCATCGGCTTCTGGTACATAACATAATGGTTCTTGTCTTCCTCTGAGTCTAGAACAATGACAGTTGGTATATATGAAAGATTTTCACCAGCTTCTTGGTCTAGACATGATAGATTTTACAAAAACTGTCCAGACCCTCCTAGAAAACCACAGCTTCTATGTGGCGTCTCAAGGCAGGAAAAGTAGATGGAGGGGACAAAAGAATGGTTTACCCCAAAGTAGCATTCTTGCACCAACCTTGTTTAACATGTTTACTAACGAACAGCCACAGCCATCACTCACAAAGAGCTTTATATATGCTGATGGCCTTGGTCAGACAACGCAAGCAAAAGACTTTGAAACAGTTGAAAACCAACATACTAATGGCTTGAAAGATCTCTCCAGCTACTACAAAAATAACCACCTGAAGCCAAACCCTGCCAAGACAAAAATGTGTGCTTTTCACCTATGTAACCTTGAAGCCAACAGGAAATTGAAAATTACCTGGGAAGGCCAAGAACTTGAACACTGTTTCCATCCTAAATATCTCTGTGTCACCTTAGATAAAGCACTAATGTTTAACAAAACACTGTATGAACCCCAATCACAAAGTAGCTGAATGCAATGACATCCTGCAGAAAGTTACTAGCAGTGCAGACCCAAAATTAATAAGAACATCAGTTCTGGCCTTGTCTTACTCAACTGCTGAATATACCTGCCCTGCTTGGCACAAGTCTGTCCACGTGAAGCAGGTGAAGACAGCACTGAACGAAACATGCAGAATAATCACAGGATGTCTTAAACCTACACCTGTTGATAAACTCTGCAAACTAGCTGGTATTGTTCAGATGATCCACCAATTTTAAAGAATTTTTAAAAACAATTTTAGAAAGAATTTATTAAAAGAAAAATAAAATAGCTACCTCCTTAAATTTTTAAGGAAATGACAAACGGTTATAGGGAATCACTCCCCCCAACTTTCAAACACATTCATAGTGTTGGAAGTCACCGTTTGTGCAGTTGAGGCCCAGCAAGGTTGGGAAATGTAGTGTCAAGTCCCCAAAACACACCCTAGAAAAAAGGGAGAGACACCCCCCCCCCCCCCCCCCCCCCCCCCGAAATAGCAAAGCTTTAGTGGAGAGCACAAAAGAAGTTTCCAGAAATGACTTTATTAATTCCACTCTCTCTCCGCCTCCCAAACCAAATTTTTCTTCTTTCTCTCTCTTCTCTGACTCCAAACCCTTCCTGTCTCAAAATCTTCCCTTCTCCCTTGCCTTCCTCCATCTTCCAAAACTCCTTTCCTCTGGCTCTAAACCCTTTCTTCCAACCCACACCCAACAGCAACAAGCAGCAGCAGCAACGGTCCAACCTCCCCTCTCCCTTCCCTGGCTGCCAATGAGCCTTCCAGCCATGTGCTTGAGTTTATATACAGCAATGGCTGCCGGACGCTGCAACCCCCCCCCCTCCCCAAAACGTAATCCCTGACTGGCTGGGAGGCAAGCAGCTTAGGCTTCGCTTCCCAGAAGGCTCAGTTGCATTAAAAACGCTTCATCATAGTTCCGACTCACTTCCGCATCCCTGAAATCAATCGCGCAAGGTGAGTCCAAAATATAGGGGACTACAGCCTCGCAGAAACGTGGCGGAAGTCCCTTCAGAAGGCAGAAATGTCCGATCTGAACAAATGCACTCAGTAGGAATATGAGTAATGTGTGCACACATTTTTATACAAATCCACCCATCTCCTCCTTGAAGGCTTGCAAACTAACACAAAACAAGAAGGGAACAGAGGTGGATTTCAGAACAACACAGGGATATTGAGCCAGATTTTTGCATGCCCAGTGGTGAGAATTTATTAAAAATGAGCATTATTTTAATTTTGCTGGGGAATTACAATTCATCCTTTCTTTTGTAACAATTGTGAATACCTCATTTGAGTTCCAATTGACTACTAATATGTCAGTTGTGTTCCTAACTGACATATTATTAGTCAGTTACTATCTAGCCCAGTGGTTCTCAACCTTCCTAATGCCGCGACTCCTTAGTACAGGTCTTAATGTTGTGGTGACCCCCAACCATAACGTTATTTCCGTTGCTACTTCATAACTGTAATTTTGCTACTGTTATGAATTGTAATGTAAATATCTGATATGCAGGATGTTTTTTTCAGTCACTGGACCAAATTTGGCACAAGTACCCAAGACGCCCAAAATTGGAATGCTGGTGGGGTTGGGGGTGATTGATTTTGTCATTTGGTAATGCTGGAGTTGCTGGGATTTATAGTTCACCTAAAATCAAAGTGCCTTCTGAACTCCATCAATGCTGGAATGGAATCAAACATAGCACACAGAATTCCCATGACCAAGAGGAAACACTGGGAAGGTCTGGTGGACATTGACATTGAATTTTTGGAGTTGTAGTTCACCTACATCTAGAGAAAACTGTGGACTCAAGCAATGATGGATTTGGATCAAACCTGGCACTCAATATGCCCAAATGTGAACACTGGTAGAGTTTGGATAAAATAGACCTTGCCATTTGGGAGTTGTAGTTGTTGGGATTTATAGTTCACCAACAATGAAATAGCATTCTGAAGCCTACCAACGATAGAATTGGACCAAACTTTCCACACAGAACCCCCATGATCAACAAAAAATACTATGTTTTCTGATGGTCTTTGGCGACCCCTCTGACACCCCCTCGTGACCCCCACAGGGGTCCCGACCCCCAGGTTGAGAAACACTGATCTAGCCGGTAGGAAGCATTTTTCACCACTTAGTACCTAAAAATGTGGAAGGACATTTTATGTAAGAGTGGTTCTGGGTATCTCTCAAAGATACAGTGGTTCTGGGCATTAATTTTCAAAGAAACAGCACTGGAGGGGTAACATTTCCTTTCAGTGGCATAGGAAACACATAGCAAAGCTTAGCTTGCTCCTGTGCCTTTAACAGAAGCTTCATTGAAGATATAATCTAATATCTACACTAGATAAGTCTTCACTAGCTGATTCCAGTAGCTCTAGCTCAAGCTGCTCTTCTGGTCGCAGAATGAGGTGGCTTTATTCTCCCATCCTCAAACGGCAGCCCCAGTACAGTCCAAGACTGCCACTGGGAAAATTACACTATCTCCTTTCTTACTGTTCAGTTTTACTCTCAGAGTTGGGAATAGCCCCACACTTGTCCCTCAAAAAAATAAAAAATAAAAGAGGGAAGGAGGTACCATATTAAACAATATATTGACATAAGGTGGGAGGAAAAAGACTGAAATCAAATAACAGAAGCTCCAAGCTAAAAATATTTCTGTATGCAAGAAATACAGTGTCACATACTGGTCTTTTTGCCCATGGGCAGATAGTTTTTCAGTAGTTTGGCTGTCCCCTACCTTTTCCTCATAAGATTCGAGTAGATATTACTTATCATTAGATGCTGGCTTTCAGTTTTCACCTCTGAGACCTGTCTGGGCCTGGCTATCGGTTTGTGAAATGTAGCTGATATGCCACCCGTCAAAAGGCTTTTTCAAACGATAATGTGAAATGGTTCTTTACTGCATCCCTGGGTGGTATTAAAAAGAGAGGGGAAAACTGACAAGCCAGCCTCCCGCTATCATGGAAGCAAAGACAGATTAAAAAGAAAACCACCCTGATAAGGGACTAGAAACAGAGAACAGAAAAACTTCTGACTTTCTACTTTGTCAAGATCATGACCCACGTCACTGAATTGACTGGGCTTGTAAAGTAACCAATTTGTTGACCATAAAATAATACCACTGAAGCCAGTTTTTCATGTCAGCTGCCATTAGAAATAAAGGTGCAAAAGAAAGAAAAAGTTTAAGTAGCATAGTGGTGAATCCAAGGCCAAAGTTTCAATGCATGGCAGATGGGGAAAAGCCAGAAATCTGATTGGCCTCAGTTGTCCACCATACTCTTCTCAGCATTTTCTGTTTCTCAACACCAATGTATCCCATCAACCAAATTCCAATTACATGATGGAATACTGAATGTTATGGAGGAAAGAATATTGGCTAAAACAGGAAGTCATGCATCCAGTACTGCACTTGATTAGTGAATATTGTTTTTTGTTTTTACAGTCATCATTGTGGGTGGTTACAAAGTGTAGTCCTCCAATGGCAGTTCCTGGGACTTGTTATCCACCAATATCTGGAGAATGACATTTTGCCTACCAAGATATAGAAGCATCTTAATTACATTGCTCAAGACCAGATCTTCTCTCTCGGCTGGCCCTGCAGCTCCAGTCCTTGGATCCCTATACCTCTCCTTGGATCCCTATCCCACCCTCTTAAGATCACATGTTTGATCAGACCAATGTGCCTCAAGGTGATCCCCGCAGGAAGCAATGGAAGTGTTGTTCTGTGGGTTTACTGTGGTAGTTGATAGGTTTCTCAATCAAAACTTAAAACAGAAACAGACTCAATTTTAAATTAAATAAAATAAACAGAGAATTCTATAAATATGCAGTTAAATCACGAATTAGCCCTAGAACTATTTAATCATTCACAGCTTCTCCAAAACCAATTCAGTTCTTCCTCTGATTGATTTTCCTACGTGATGTTCCCTGGGCTCTCCAGGGATATCAAAATCTAAGGATGCCCAAGTTCTGCTAGATACAATGGCATAGTAAAATGGTGAACAATTCAAACAAGTGCCTCTGATCATTGCCTTCACCCCATCTCTGTCCTAGTCTTTTGGGAGCATGACACGGCAGGCTCTGAACTTGTGGGCCTTGCAGTAGCTGAAATCACGTAACATCCCTATCTCCTTTCTTTGTAAGCATAGTAGAAAATCCCATTGCAATAGCTTCTAAATTAGTTGAAAGGTTTCTGAATAGATTAATTAATTGGCATTGGATGAGAAAAAGCTTGTCTTGTTTCCTAATACAACAAAAGTGAGTTAACAGGAGCCATTACTGCAAGAGAGGAGAAGGTTCTAATATATTAGCAAACACGGCAAATCGAAAATGCAAAATTACTGCTTCTAATTTGACCTCCAGATATACATTAAGTAGTAGGTTGGACTCCCAAGTACACTGAATAATTTATCAGTAGATTAAATATGGGGCTTCTGCATAACCTGCTGGTGGTTTGTGGCTTGGGATATTTTTATTGTCCATGCATCTCTATTAATCTGACTGATGGAGGCAGTTCAGATCATTGGTATTCAGCTAAGCATCTTGAATAAGTAAATAAAGTTAGAGTTACAACTTCATTGCCAAATATTCACAACTATGTAAAGCCATACGAAGAAATCATTTATTCCATTCTGAGTCTTGATGAGATTGCATAGCTAATGTTGATGTTTCTAAGATACTCTATACACTGGCACATAAATTGACCTCCTGTATAAGTCGAGGACAGGCCTGCTAGCCAAATTTATGAAATTTGATATAACTTGTGGATAAGTCAAAGGCCATTTCATACAGAAGGAAAAGCTTCAGGAGTCTAGTTGTTTCTGGTGGCAATGGCCACCATTCTCCTGCCCAGTGGAAAGAAGAGAGGGAATCGGTGCTTCTTTTAGATGATTCCAGGATACACTAAGACCTTGCCTTTCGATATTCTGCTCAGAGAAATTTCCTTTTTAAATAAAAGTTAAGGTATGGTACTTACAATGACCTATAGATAAGTCGACCCAGTTCTTGAGCCATTTTTTAAACTAAAAAATTTAGACTTGTGCCATTGTGGAGTTTTCTGTCATTCTTGAGGTTGAGATGTCCATCTCTTCCACCACCCAAACATTCAATTTATTACGCTTTATTGAAGTACATCAAATAGTGCACAGAGTCTGTTTTTGTTTTGCTTTTGCTGCATTTAACAAATTCTTGGGAGTATTGGTTTTGGACTGGGATTTTTTTCTGATCCACAGCTATCCAGTGCAATAATATGAATTAGCATAATATCAAAAGTGAGAATATGCTGTGAGGAGATAAATTATTTCCTATATCTAAGCCTATGAAATGGTTGTTCAACTTTCTCCCAAAGAAGCAAATTGCTGCAAATGCCATTCCCACATTCTTCAGGTTGCACTCTTGCCCCACCAGCCATATGCTGACTGACTTTTCTAAACTGTGATGATGTAGACAATAGTAGTAGTAGTAGTAGTAATAACTTTTATTTATATCCCGCCTTCTTTCTTACAAAGGGACCCAAAGTGGCTTCCAACATCTAAAATACATTGAAATACAATACAAAATCAGCACCAATCAAAATACAAACACAAAACATAATAAGCAATCAATAAAACAAACATAAATAAACATTTTAAACTTTGGGACCTATAAAACCTAACTAAAACCATGTTCTTCTCACATTTTACTGCACACTTACCTAATTTCACACTTTTCTAAATTTTGCAACTAAGTTTTCAAATTCAGAAAAGAACATTTATATTCACTACTTCAGGGGAAAATATTCAGGAGAAATGACTTGCCCAAATGTGTATTTTAGACAAAATTACAAAAATATATATTCAATATGAGAAAAGCATAAAAACAATTCCTCCCTTTCATGCAAACCAAGCAGGTTGCTCCCCAAAGCATTTAGTACAGTTCCACAAGTAGAGGTTATGCATCCCTTCTCCAAAATACTTGGGACCAGAAGTGTCTAAATTTTAGGAGATTTTGGAATCACTATATTTGTATAATATGATATCTTGGAGATGAGATCTAAGTATCAACCAAAAATTCATTTATGTTTCATATGCACCTTATAAACATAGCTGGAAGTAATTGTAGACAATATTTTTTAACAATTTTGTGCATGAAACAAAGTTTTTGTACATTGGAACCATCATAGCGCAAAGGTGTCACTATGTGAGTTGCCCATGTAGAAAAAAATTGCATTTCAGAGTATTTTGGAATTAAGAATTACAGATAAATGATGTTTAACCTGTATAGGCAGCTGCCAGTCATACAGACTAGAGCTTCACTTCTGATCTCAGGTGAGATGGAAACAATAAATATGTTCCTTTTCTTCTTTATTTTCAGCGCTCTAAGTGGCATTTGCCACCCATTGTAACTGAGGAGGACCTCAAAGCCACAGAAGCAAGGAAAAGGGAGCTTCTTGATATTATCGCGAGTGAAGTAAGTTGGATCAGTCTGCAGCCGGCACACTAACGCGTCACAATACAGTTTGGAAAGCTCTGCTCTAGAGCACAACCAGGAATTGAAAGTCAATCAGACAGAGCATACATTAAACCTCTATTTATTGAGAATCATTTTCTCATGTACATGTTAGCGGAGTGACTTCTACAGTCAGAGAAATACGGTGTGTAAATAGTCTCAGTTGTACCACTGCTGTGTTTGCCATTTGAGGACTAACAGCTTAGTGTCATACTGGGAAATTTTCATTTTTAGTATTTATTGAAATAAAATAAAAATGTTATTATCTACTCTCCTTTTTCAAATACATGTTTACATGTAGGAATCCCATATTCCTTTTCTTCTTTATTTTCAGCGCTCTAAGTGGCATTTGCCACCCATTGTAACGGAGGAGGACCTCAAAGCCACGGAACAAAGGAAAAGGGAGCTTCTTAAGATTATCGAGACTGAAGTATGTTGGATCTGTTGGAATCGATATATGTTTGGGTAATAAATGCTTACCATGCGTGGCTATCAGAATCTGCATAGCAGTGAATCAAATGCTATAGCATTTAAAATGAAAGACTTATATAATATTTTTAAAATTTGCCATTTTTTAAAGAAAAATGTATTGGGCTTTAGATTGGGTTTTAGATGGAAACAATAAATATGTTCCTTTTCTTCTTTATTTTCGGCACTCTAAATGGCATTTCCTGCCAATTGTAACGGAGGAGGACCTGAAAGCCACGGAACAAAGGAAAAGGGAGCCTCTTAAGATTATCGAGACTGAAGTAAGTTGGATCTGTTGGAATCGATATATGTTTGGGTAATAAATTTCCCTCCCATTGTAACCAAAGAAGACATTGAAATGGTAGAGAGGAAAAAAATGGAGCTTCTTGAGGTTATTAAAACTGAAGTAAGTTGGATCTATATATGTTTGGGTGCTTACCATGCGTGGCTATCAGAATCTGCATAGCGGTGAATCAAATGCTATAGCATTTAAAATGAAAGACTTATCCAATATTTTTAAAATTTGCCATTTTTTAAAGAAAAATGTATTGGGTTTTAGATTGGGTTTTAGATGGAAACAATAAATATGTTCCTTATCTTCTTTATTTTCGGCGCTCTAAATGGCATTTCCCGCCAATTGTAACGGAGGAGGACCTGAAAGCCACAGAACAAAGGAAAGGGGAGCTTCTTAAGATTATCGAGAATGAAGTAAGTTGGATCTGTTGGAATCGATATATGTTTGGGTAATAAATGCTTACCATGCGTGGCTATCAGAATCTGCATAGCAGTGAATCAAATGCTATAGCATTTAAAATGAAAGACTTATCTAATATTTTTAAAATTTGCCATTTTTTAAATAAAAATGGATTGGGTTTTAGATTGGGTTTTAGATGGAAACAATAAATATGTTCCTTTTCTTCTTTATTTTCAGCACTCTAAATGGCATTTCCCGCCAATTGTGACGGAGGAGGACCTCAAAGAGCTTCTTGAGATTATCCAAACTGAAGTAAGTTGGATCTGTTGGAATCTATATATGTTTGGTAATATGGGGCTTCCCCACTCCTGCACAGTTGGGGAGGGAGAGCAATTTGCTTCCTCACCTGAAGTGGCAGCGACAGCGGACGGCGCACAGGCCCGGCCCAGCACGGGAGGCCGGGTCAGGCCCAACTGAGCCAATTTGTATGGCAACGCACAGCTGTTCCGGTGGCGCGCTGTTCCACTTTTTGGTGGTGCGCGGTTCCTTTTCCCTCTTGCGAGGTAGATATTTCTTCAGGCGCAACTGCAGCTGCCAATGGTGCCCAGGCCGAGCCCAGCCTGGGAGGTTGTCCGAGGCCCAACTGGACCAGTTTATTTGGGAGCGACGCACTCTTCAGGCAGTGTGGCGCTTCTCCTGCGGCCCGCCACTTCTTCAGCAGCGCGCTGCTTTCTGCCAGCACACTGCTTCTCTGGTGGCACACTGCTTCTCTGGCAGCGCGCTGTGTTCTGGTGGTGTGCTGCTTTTTTGCCTTCCCCACTCCTCCCCTATTGGTTGTCTGGCTGTGAGGGCTGCCATCTTTGGCACCTGGCTTGGGCGCCATCACAATGGGCAGGGGGATGGCTCCGCGGGCTGCTCGCTTGCTCATGAGGCTGGGCAGACCAATTGGTGGCTCCTGTGACACCTCCCTTTCCCAGTTTGCCTCGTGCTGTCGGTGGCTGTGCCGGCCATTTGTCTGTGGCTCTCCTCTTGTAAGCTGGGCCTGTTTGCCTCTCCCCCCGCCCCGCCACATTTGGCGCTTCTTGCCATCACCATGTGGCAACGGTGATTCCCTCCTGATGAGGCCCGGTGGCCATTTTGGAGGGACGGGGCCTTGCCGCTATTTTGGCCTCATGGTGAGCGGCCATTTTACATTTCAAGATTGGAAGCCATTTTGTATAAGGGGTTGGCTGCCTGCCTACCTCTCCCGAAATGCAGTGGCGACTTGGGTGTGGGGAGGCAAAAAAGGAAGATGAGGTGATCGAAAAGCTATTCCATGCTGAAGAGAGCCAAGATACAAATATTTTAACACAATGGGAAGTTGAATGTATAATAGGAGGAGGAGGAGGAGGAGGGGAAAAGAGAGGGGGGGAGGGGGCAGAGAGATCACTACTACTGACTGAGTCATGGAAATCTCTTGATTATCCCACAGCTAAGACCAGAACCTAAACAATAGTGTCTCTGCACATTTCCCTTATTAAGAATTAGTAGCAGTAACACTGAGGTTTTCAGTTTGTCTAATCCCAGTATTCTTGCTTACAGGACATCAGAGCACAGATGAGGCGGGACAGATTAAGGGAGGAGTACTTATTAAAAACTAGACTTCTTGCTATAACCACCCCAGGTACAGTATCACTTTTTATGAACTACAAATCTGCTTTTTTTTAAAGGAAGTGCCAGTAGCTGACACACTATAGATGCTGTGGAAAGAGCTGACATGTGCCATACTTGGATTTGATCCTCCTTTTTCTCCATGACTCAGAAGACCGAGTCCTGAAGTGAACAGCCTACTTATGGAAAACATTTCTATGATCAGAAGAATGAGGCCATACCCTCTGAAGATCAAAATTGCACACAAAAAGAAACACTTTTACATTTACCATGACAGCTAATCATCTTGCTCAGGACACCACTTCTCCAGCAGAATTGTAGTGGCACTGGAGTCATGGGGCCATGTCCCTAAAACAAGTCAGCATTGTGTTTAAGTGCAGCAAAACAACGTGGATTATTTTTTGCCATTATGTCTCCAATAGAACCGTCCACTCCGAAAGTCACCATCAAGAAAAAACGGTGCTCATCCCGACTGGAGGAACTGGCAAAACCCAGGCAAAGGTGAGAATAAAACAGGTGATACAAATCAAGGTTATGGTTGGCTCAGCATTTCCCACATCACAGCGGTTAAATGATAGCCTATACTATACCATGCCGAAGAATTGGTTCAAGAACACATAATAATAAAATGTAATATTCTATGGCTGGATGGCCATCTCTTGGGAGGGCTTTGGTGGTACCTATGCAAAGCCAGGTAGCCTTGGGAGGGAGGGAGGAAAACAGAGCGTCGGGGGCGGGGCTTATGCTGAACAGGGGGCTGGGCCTAGTAGGGGCAGGGCGGTCCTGCAACAGTGTGGACTTCTGTCCTTGCCATGGCTACCCTGACCTCATAAATTCTCTGAGGTCACAATGGAACATTAGCATATCTGCCCCTGCATTTTAGACCTCAGGTGAATGGTTAAATGCCCCAGCATTTTAAGACCTCAACATCAATGGAAACTTTATTGACAGCAGCTCTAATTCTTCTAATAATCTGTGCTCTTTTATTACTAATTGTTTTACTGTCATGCTGTCAGCGATGTATTGAGGAGCCGCCAAAGGTGAGGATTTTAAGAATAGACCTATAGAAAATGCATAACTGTATATTCCGGCATATAAGACGAAAGGGCATATAAGACGACCCCCAACTTTTCCAGTTAAAATATAGAGTTTGGGATATACTCACTGTATAAGACCACCCCTCTTCCAATGCACACCAAATAATTTAAAAAAAATCAGATTTGATTTCAATATGGTAATTTTAAATCAAATGCTTATGACATGCAGGTTCCTATGAGAGGGACATTGTACCTTACATTGTACATTACAGTTGCTCTTCCTCCCTTGAATTTCATTTACACTCTGGGTCCTTTACATCATGCTGGCAAGTGTGAAAGCAGGCTTTAAATGGTTTAGATTACATTTATGTTGGTATTGAAGCTTGCATGCAAATAGAAGTCAGGCTTTGTATTTTGAGAACTGAGGTGAAGGCAAAGCATTTGTAGAATTTTGATCTATATGCAGTCTTTATAAATCAGGACCTCCTATCAGAAGAGAGGGGCAGATTGGACCCCAATCCTTCAGAAATGTAGCATTTGGCATGGCACATGTCTACTAGGTCACATCTTGACATGTCTTCATCCTTAAATCACTGTGACAGCTTGAATTGTTTTAGAGTTTCTCAAGAACAAGCCAGGTGATGTTTAATTGTTAGAAGGGGAAAGGAGATCAGAAAAGAGGAAGGGGGACTCTGGGTAAATAAGAGTTTTCAGGTTTGACTTCTGTCAAAAATTAAATGCAAAGATACAGGAAGTGGGTTGCATGGCTTGAGAGCAGTACATGTGAAAAAAAAATCTTGGAGTCCTTGTGGACAACATGAGCCGGCAAAGTGATACGACGGCCAAAAAAAAAAGCCAGTGGGATGTTGGCCTGCATCAATTGGAGTCTAGTGTCTAGATCCAGGGAGGTCATGCTCCCCATGCTCTATTCTGCCTTGGTTAAACCACACCTGGAATACTGTGTCCAATTCTGGTCACCACCGTTGAAGAGAGATATTGACAAGCTGGAATGTGTCCAGAGGGTGACTAAAATGATCAAGGGTTGGGAGAACAGGCCCCATGAGGAGTGGCTTAAAGAGCTGGACATGTTTAGCCTGAAGAAGAGAAGGCTGAGAGGAGACATGATAGCCTTGTATAAAAATGTGAGAGGAAGTCACAGGGAGGACTTCTGAAAAAAAGATGGGCTTGAGATGTCCCAGCCTGAGACAGAAGCAGCAGCGCCGTATGGGTTTAGCTGAGGAGGAGGAGAAAAAGACCCCAACCACCAAGCGTGCGCCTGTGTGTGTGCGCGCCGGGCAGAGACAGCCCGCACCTCCCTCCACCAAAAACGGCCAGGTCAAAGGCGCAACCGGGTGATTGGCAGGCGAGGGGCGGGGCTGGAGGATCCTTTCTCCCGTTTGGAGGAGCGAGTAAGCAAGCAACCAGCCAGGGGTGTGCCCTTCGGAATTTGGTGCTATGTGGCCGCGTGTCATTGAAAATGGCTATGCGTGTCAGTGCGGACGCGTGTGTCATAGGTTCGCCATCACCGGCCTAGGGCCTTGTTTTCTTTTATGTTGTTAACATACCTTTTGCAATTGTGCCAAATGTCCTCCAATTTTGCTTTTTGCTTTGAAATTAATACATTCAACATAGCCAAACAAATTACTGGGAGGAAAAAAAGCAGCTTGCCAAATGTTTGTATTGCCAAGGATTCTGCTTTTTTTCAGTGCTTTTTATGCTTTTCCATCATTGTCTTCAACCTTGCATGTCATTGTCTACTACACTTTTATTCCCTTAGTGTTCGAGTGCCATTGGCACATGCAATGGTTCAGTGCTAATCTAAATGATGTTTGAATAGTATGGTTACAAACCACGACCGCAAGGAATTTTTTCCATTCTGAGTCATGTATGTGTTTGCTTTTCAGGTTACCTGACCAGTCTCCTTGTCACGCTGCAGCCTGTGATGCCTATAAACAGAGTATAGATCTGGGGAAACCTAAAGTGCCCAAACATACAAGGAAGCTTCCAAAAGAAGAAATCAAACAAGGAGGAGCCCCGATGAAGAGAAGGGAATGGAAGGGACGAGATGCAGAGGGTGGAAGGGAAGCAAACAAGAGTGGAAATAAGAAGCCGCCATACTAAGGAAGGGCGGGAACGATTGTCAGCGGCATTCCGCCTTTGAGAAAGAGTGCTGAAGTAGAGGGAAATTTGGGGGAGTCATGTCTTAAAAAGAAAGGAGACGGGAAATCTGGGGACAGAAGGTGAACAGTAACAGAACAAAGATTGTATAAGAGGCGGAGAAGAAGCAGACTGTGGGAAATCCAGAGGAAGGAGGAGACAGCAGGAGACAACGGTCGACAGAAGAAGACCCAGGGCGAGGTGATAGAGCAATGGGACAGCGTGGGAAGATTGACCTAATTTCTTTGGGGTTGTATACCAGTGTAGTCTCTTTTAACCAAATTTCTACATCTCCAAGCATCCTCTAGATCCAGTTCTTCCTTTAAATCTAAGAAATTTTGTGGGAGTGTAATCAGTGATTCTTTGGGTCCTTTCTTTTATCTAATATCATGTAAAGCAGAAGAGAGAGTTGAACTTCATGTCACAGTGCCACTGTTGAGAACAAGACAGAAAAGAAAGAAAAAGAGATGGAGGAGAGAGATACCATTGCCAAGTTTGTAAAAAGCATATTATTAAGATTGGCAATGGAAAAAATTCATTGCCCGAAGCATTGAAGCTTATTTAAGGGGCAATAAGTTGACCCATGTTAATTATATTTTCTGCTTTAACTTATAAAGAGGCTAAAGATTTCTTTTAAAAGACGAAAAAGAGTCTTTGAAAAGCATAGTGTTAAATGTTTTATATAGTCTTCAGAACTGTTAACATGTGTGTTTATTTGAATTCTTGAAATGTTAATATGTGTGCTAATTTGAATTATTTTGTCTGTTTTATTTTTCTGCTTTAACTTAAAAGAGGCTAAAGATTTATTTTAAAAGACAAAAAAGTGTCTTTGAAAAACATAGTGTTACATATTTTATGTAGTCTTCAGAAGTGTTAATATGTGTGTTAGTTTGAATTATTTTTAAATGCAATGCTGGTCTGTTTTATTTTTCCATGTTTTGTCTCCTTCTTCAAAAATGAATGCGTAATGTAGAAGTAAAATAAAATGTTTACTCAAATAATTTGACTATGTGTTAAATCTATACGGAAATCGTCTCCTAGTAAGATATGTGTGATGTTTCCAGAATCACTGGTTGAGATTAATTGTGATACAGAATATGAGCAGTAGATTTAGGACAGACAAGAAAAAAGGTTGCACATCTACTTAATTGCATTGCTTAAATTTAACTATAGTGTTCAGGACTAAGAAGCTGCTACATACATGTGGCAGTGAAGAGATAAAGCTACCATGTCCATGTCCCATATATGGGCTTTCCAAAAGTATCTGATTAGTTATGTTTTTACCAATACAATTTTACTATGCATGGCCTAGTCAAACTTAGGTTTCCTTTCTGAATTGTTTTTTGAGAGTTCCAATGCATGCTGCTATCAACCCAAAGAGTGCAGAACTAAATCTCAGTTGGACAATGAAATTTTTTAGACATATTGTTCCTGCTGTGAGGATGTGGATGTTATGGACTTTTGTGCAAAATTTGCACATATTTACTTTTGGAGATTAGTTTTGCTTGCAAAGCGAAACAGCATCTTTGCATGTGAAATATTTCTACATAGAAATATTGTTTTCTGCACAGAAAATGCCATTTCTGGCAAAGAAAATGCTGTCCCCTGAGCAAAGTGCAGTTCCCTGTGCAAAAAAAGTCACATGTGAATATATGCAAAACTACAAATATTCTCATTAGGATTTTACTAATTAGTTTCCTGACACCTGAGAAACATGTTTTGGTGAGCATTAAAAAAGGTTCAATATTCTTTTTATCTCAATTTTCTCTTTATGAGAATTGGCTTTTTGAGCAAACATATGGTATCAACCATATGGTGTTGGAGGAAAGTTCTAAGAGTTCCTTGGACCGCCAGAAGATCCAACCAGTCCATACTTCAGGAAATAAAGCCCGACTGCTCATTGGAGGGAAGGATATTAGAGGCAAAGACGGAGTGTTTTGGCCACATCATGAGAAGACAGGAAAGCTTAGAGAAGACTATTATGCTGGGGAAAATGGAAGGAAATAGGAAGAGGAGCCGACCAAGGGCAAGATGGATGGATGATATCCTTGAAGTGACTGGCTTGACCTTGAAGGAGCTGTGGGTGGTGATGGCCGACAGGGAGCTCTGGCGTGGGCTGGTCCATGTGGTCACAAAGAGTCGGAAGCGACTGAACGAATAGATGTATTGTCGAAGGCTTTCATGGCTGGAATCACTAGGTTCTTGTAGGTTTTTTCGGGCTATAGGGCCATGTTCTAGAGACATTTCTCCTGACGTTTCGCCTGCATCTATGGCAAGCATCCTCAGAGGTAGTGAGGTCTGTTGGAATTAGGAAAATGGGTTTATATATCTGTGGAATGACCGGGTGGGGCAAAGAGCTCTTCTCTGCTGGAGCTAGGTGTGAATGTTTCAACTGACCACCTTCATTAGCATTTGAAGGCCTGGCTGAGCCTGGGGAAATCTTTTGTTGAGAGGTGTTAAGATGTGCCTGGTTGTTTCCTCTCTGCTGTTTTGCTGTTGTAATTTTAGAGTTTTTTAATACTGGTAGCCAGATTTTGTTCATTTTCATGGTCTCCTCCTTTCTGTTGAAATTGTCCACATGCTTGTGGATTTCAATGGCTTCTCTGTGTAGTCTGACATGGTGGTTGTTGGAGTGGTCCAGCATTTCTGTGTTCTCAAATAATATGCTGTGTCCAGGTTGGTTCATCAGGTGCTCTGCTATGGCTGACTTCTCTGGTTGAAGTAGTCTGCAGTGCCTTTCATGTTCCTTGATTCGTGTTTGGGCAATGCTGCATTTGGTGGTCCCTATGTAGACTTGTCCACAGCTGCATGGTATACGGTAGACTCCTGCAGAGGTGAGAGGATCCCTCTTGTCCTTTGCTGAACGTAGCATTTGTTGGATTTTCTTGGTGGGTTTGTAGATTGTTTGTATGTTGTGTTTCCTCATCAGCTTCCCTATGCGGTCAGTGGTTCCCTTGATGTATGGCAGGAACACTTTTCTTCTGGCGCCTAAGGTCTAATATAGTTTTAGAAATTTGGAAAATGCCCCCAAACCCAAAGGATCCAAGAAGAAAGCCCAACTCTCCCCCTTTAAGACACATGCTGTTCATTTAAATATGATATAGTCCTTTGATTGGTAGTTTAAAGATCTGAAAGGAGGAATGACATCAGTTTCTGAGAAGGTATGGCCTCTGACACAAGCTCCTTCATTCTTTCCATCAGTCTGATTTATTTCCCCCATTCAGTTCCAGTCTTTCTCAAGCAAGGACCCATTTCAAGGTGAATACAAATGACATTCACTGGACAATCTCCAACTGTCAGCATAACTGTTTTCTGTCTCTGTTGTAAGTGCATTGCCTTCGTGTTTGTCTTATGCCAAACACCACGGGTCTGTTACCTTAGTACTAGTTGGTGTCAAACTTCGTTGCATTACAGACTCAGATAGCAAAAACTGACAGTTTGGATTGTGAGGAAAACTCACCGAGAGCTACATTCAGCAGTGTTTTTTCTTGTTCCTGATCAGTAGTTGATAGTAGCATTTTGTGGTGGTTGACCATTTTTGAACACCCTTTTGTTTTGAACAAGAGACATAATCCCAAAATATTTTTTCTGCAGTGGTCTATATCCCCAATGACTCAATTAGATTTAACTCTGTGTTGACTCAACATAGAATTGACTGTCTAGTTTAATCAGTTGAATTTCAGCCAGTATGTGAGAATTTTGGAGACCATGGATCAAATTCCTGCTCAGCCATGACAACCTACTGGGTGATCTTGGTCAAGTCACACTCTCTCACCCTCAGAGTAAAGCAAAGTCAATCTCCCCTTGAACAATTTCTGCCAAAAAAACACAAAGCTCTGTGATAGAGTTGCCTAAAAAAAGGAAATGACTTGAGAATATGCAACATCATCACTATGGGACAAACAGTATCTTCTTTGTCATGATGGAACATCGGGCTGCTGTCAAATCTACTTAAGAACATGGTGGAAAAATAACTGTCAAAAGTCCCTCTTTCCTCCATAGGAAAAGAAAATAAGGCATAGTTTAGTAGCCTTTTTAACTGCTTGCCATTTTGCATACATATGGTATACGCATACATGCACAGAGAAAAGCGACCATTAAGACAAAAAGACCAGAAAATGCAAGGTATTAGTGACACAAAGTTGAATATATAGAGTACGGATCATTCATAACAATTATACCAGCAATAAAACAATTGATCTGGCTTTGCTGGTATAGTTTTTCAACTGAAGTGGGACAGAAAATCACACTTTTCGATTTATTTCTGTTTTTCTGGCCAATGATATTAGTATTTTGCCATTTCCTTGATATATGTTTTAGATCGGTGCACTTAGCAATGGTTTCCTCTGCTCAGAATTCAAAGTATTGAATTGCTGCTATCTTCCCTTTGTGAAAGGTTAAAATTTAAAACCATTCATTAGATGATAAAGCTATCTACTGACCAGAAGAGCCTGGTGTGGCTGGTCCTTTTGCTTTTAACAGATTATTGTACTGCAGGAAGGAGGCGATGATTTTCAAGGTAGGGAGAGAAACTTTCTTCTTTCCTCCTTAACAGACTTACTGACAAAAGCATAGTAAAAGGATGGGTGAGGAAGATGGTAATCTGAATTTTCTTCTAATCAATAATCCTCGATATTTGAAGTCTGCCTGGCAGGTTTTTCAATTAGCCAGACCAGAAGTAAGATGGCACCATATTCATGGACTAGATGCAGAAGAAGAATGCAGTTCCGCATTCTGAATTCAAAAAGGGGAGCTCTTGGACTCAATGAGGTTCATATATGTCTATACAAGATGGTATTGGAGTATAGTGCTATTCTTCTGGAATAAGACCTGCTGTATTTATGGGGAATATGTGCCTAGACCCTTCATGGATACTGTGGATGGTAGTGAACCATATATTTTGACGATAGCTGTGCTGAAAGTCTGCCATAGAACTACACTGGAGGACATAGAGAGGCACAGAAACTCTTGGTGTGTGTGCGGAGGGGGGGGGGGAGAGGAGAGGAGAATATTGTTTGGAGTGTGGACGTGAAACTGGATAACAAATCCTTTTCATGAAAGAGCAATGGGGAAGAGAAAAGGTGACGTGGGATACGAGAGAGAACTTTTCTTACACATGGCCCCTATAAATAGTAGATGCCCAACCTATTCCCCCAGTTGACTTCACACTTTCTGCTCTTTCGGCATATGGGAAGGGAAGAAGAAAATGTGCCCCCCTTGCAAATCATTTCCATTCTCTATGGGTTTGATGCAGACAGAAGCCAATGGGGTCATTCTGAACAAATTTCTCTACTCATTTCCATAGATCCCAGTCTGCCAATCAGAACCACTGGCTAGGACTGGATGTGTGACTAGTCCCTTTTTTATCAAAGGCATAAGTGAGCACCTTGCCCTGCCAGAGGCAACTGAAGCAAGGCATCCCCTCAGCTCCCATCCAGGCAGCTGGCACTTTAAAACTACACCTTGGCCAGACACGGGCAGCAAGGGGTTCTTTATGCATTGGAAGACACATCAAGCAGTAATCATTTGAAACTAGATCCCACCATTTCATGTGATAGTTTCGTTCCTTGCCGAGTTATGGTTGCAGAGACAAAGCAATTTCAAATCAGGTCCATCTTTTTGGAACACTCTGCATTTCAGCAACCAGCCACAGGAAAATGACTTGATTTTCTAGGACTTCTTGAGGACTTCAGAAATTTGCCTGTTTGTTTCAGTGATTGACTGGAGCCCCCAGTGGCACAGAGGACTGAAGGTTCGAATCTGGGGAGAGGCGGATGAGCTCCCTCTACCAATTCCAGCTCCTCATGTGGGGACATGAGAGAAGCCTCCCACAAGGATGATAAAAACATCAAATCATCCGGGCGTTCCCTGGGCAACGTCCTTGCAGACAGCCAATTCTCTCACACCAGAAGCAACTTGCAGTTTCTCAAGTCGCTCCTGACATGACAAAAAAAAGTGACTGACTGCTGAAAGACAGGAATCTCAGTCATTGACTGGTTAGATGTGAGCATCTCAACAGCAGATCAATGAGTATGGAGTGCGCCCACTTCTAACCTTGGCAGAAGTGATGGCATATCAGGCAGGCTTTTCATGGAGGTCGTAGGCTGGTTAGAAAGTGGTTGCAATGGCTCTGAAAGTGGGCCAGTGGAGATGGTGTGGAACTAGCCCAGCTGATCTCTGTGGATAATAATGCCGCATAACACAGTGTTTGACCCCCTGTATATGGTTGTTGTCATAGATGATCTGGGGCCAGTCTACAGTATAATGCTCCAGACTGGCCCTAGAGTAAACAACCAGTGTAGACAAGCTGTGAAGCACCACCATTAAATATGTGACATGACACAACACCCAAAACGAACTGGACAACGAGGAGAGTAAATGGTAGAGGTGTGTGTAGCCTAGCTGTGACTGAGCACGTTATTATTTAAATATTTTATTTAAGTAAGCACTAAAAATACCCTCAGGAAATTCACAGTTTTGGGGTCAGTGGCCTGGTATTTCCCATCCTGGTTTATTAGTATTGTTTTGTTCATTCCACTTTTTCCTTGGATTCATTTTCTATTCTATTAGGCATGCTGTTGTCGTCACATTTGCTTTGGCTCCATCTTTCTAGTTTTCTTATGATGCATAACTGTGAAATGAATTTCTTTGCTGCCACACATGGCTCTGAAATAAGAAGCTGATAACTCAGTAGGAAATTTCCACAAAGAATTTGATTTACATGGAATTTGGTTTCATCCATATTGTGGTTTTCTCTTTTAATAGACAAGTGTCATCTTCTTTTTCTGATAATCTTCATTAAGGGGTTTTCCTTTTACAATAAAACAATGTCTTGTTTCCTGAAGGTTTACAGGATAGGATGAACATTTAGTGTGTACCTGGCACAGAAGGTTTCTTCACAAATACATTGGATCTGTGGGGAATTTGTAAGAGAGGAGGCAAAAGGAAGTTTAGTTAGGGAGAAAGCCACAGATCTGGCACACAGCACCTGCCTTTCTCTGATGTAATTATATATTTTCAAAAGGGACAACAATGCCTTGCCATTGCTCATAGCATTGTTTGAAAAGATATTGCCAACTTCGGCTCTGGCAACGAGGAGAGTAAATGGTAGAGGTGTGTGTAGCGCAGCTGTGATTGAGCACGTTATTATTTAAATATATATGTTTGTGTGAGGCTGGAGATAGAGACTAGTATGAGGCTTGAGATAAGAGTGTCTGATATAAGGCTTGTGATGAGAGACTTTTGACTTTTCAAATGCTTTGTCTGTGGCACTTTAATATGTGTAACCCAATACCATAAACTGAATCCTTCTCCAAAGGATCTTCAGCCATCTTCTTTGAGGTAAATTTTCACTTCAGAAACTTGACACAAGTCTTTGTTGTAAGAAATTGGACAAAGAAATATTCATTTATGGATTCTCAGTGTGCCTTCCCCGAATAAAGGAAACAATGCCCTGCTCTGATTAATTCCCTGCAAAATGTCCTCAGAAGTACTTTAACTACCCCTTGGTTTGCCCTCCATACACTATACTTTAAAACCTCCCTGCTTAGATACATCCTACCTCTGTTCACGCCCAATGTTTATTTTAAATTTTTAATCTATTACATCTGGCCCAGCCATATGTTTAGAAACTTTTGTGTGTTATTGCCTATATGTGAGTGATATTAACTGGATTGCTTTATTTGCTTACTGCTTTGTTGTTTTATTGATATGTTGTTGGGCTTGGCCTCATGTAAGCTGCCCCCCGAATCCCCTGGGGAGATGGTGGCGGGGTATAAATAAATAATAATAATAATTATTATTATTATTACAAAGCTTAGTGGTTACACAGTAGTTTCTTCTCAGTATTCCTTAGTTACAGTTACAGTTAACTTTTATTATCATGAACACTTGAAACAGTTTCTATATAACTTCCAGAATGGCTTATCTCCTAGCCAAGCTGACTTTAATAACTTGTTTTAATTTAAAATGATATTCTCTCTCAGCCTTCTGACTGGGTAAATATAACCTTATGGTTTCTTCAGCTTAGCAATAGGTTAACTGTGGAGTTATCTCCCAAATGACACTTTTTCCTCAGTTCTACACAGATTCACCTTTTATTTACTTCAGCTCTCCCACTGAAGACACAAAATATTACTGGGAATGCCTTTCCCTTAGCTCACAAGCTAGTTTCTCATTCAAAACCGGGTCATTTAACACTTATCAAAGCTGAAGACTTAAACTCCTTGGCCTAGCTCTAACTTAGCTAGAACCACCCTTCCTTTGGCTCAGCCGGCCAAAGACTGGCTAACATTTAAAAATGTCCGCTCTCCTGCTTTTGGCAGTTGGCTCCCCCCCCCCCTTGGCTCTTGGTTACTATGGCAACACATCAACGCAACAACTGCCGCTTAAGCTAGCCTATGCTTACAATATACTGACCTTAATAAACATATTCAAAACCCATATTATAATTACATATTTTGTTACACAAGCCCTAACACAGTCCCTGGGAAGGTAACTGTTCTTTTAAGTAAGCACTAAAAATACCCTCCGCAAATTCACAATTTTGGGGTCAGTGGCCTGGTATTTCCCATCCTGGTTTATTAGTATTGTTTTGTTCATTTCACTTTTCCCTTGGATTCATTTTCTATTCGAGTAGGCATGCTGTTGTCGTCACATTTGCTTTGGCTCCATCTTTCTAGTTTTATTATGATGCGTAACTGTGAAATGAATTTCTTTCCTGCCACAAATGGCTCTGGAGATCCGAGCATTGTATTGCATCGTATTACTAAGGCCTGTGGAGCTTTCTCAGACAGATAAGTGCTATTGATGCTCCCATAAATATTTATTTACTCAACTATCACTTCTGACTGGATTTTTAACATGCAAGTTCAAGAGACTTTCCATTACAAACTGTAAAGGAAAATGTAAGCATGTGTGATTTTAAGCATGTACGTGCTTTGCAGTGGTGGCCATGTCCATGTGTGTTTGTATGTGTGCATACACAAAGCTGATAACTCAGTAGGAAATTTCCACAAAAAAAATGATTTACATGGAATTTGGTTTCATCCATATTGTGGTTTTCTCTTTTAATAGACAAGTGTCATCTTCTTTTTCTGATAATCTTCATTAAGGGGTTTTCCTTTTACAATAAAACAATGGGGGGGGGGGGTTGAGGAAAGGGAAGGAAAGAAAAAAAGGAAGGAAAGATGGGAGGGGTTCTTCCATTTCTCATCAGAGTGGCGTTATTGATGTGCATTATTTTCCTTCATTTTTGTTCTCGTTCTCTTCCTTCTTCTGGTAGAGGGTTTGTTTATGTAATTATTATGTTTCCTTTTCTCTTTCTATATCAATAATTTCACTTTCCCTGTGTGTTCACATATCTACTCTACTGTTGTCATCCATCCCACAATGAACTAAATTCAAAGTTAGCCTAAGGACTTTCTTGCAGAAGTCCACTATTCCACTACAGTTTTATTATCAACTAACCGTCCCATGCCACACGTTGCTGTGGCCCAGTTTATGTTTTGAGTGTGTATATGTGTATATATATTCGTGTATATGTGTGTTTGTGTGGTTTTGTGCATGTGTTTTAATGCATTGTTTGTTGTTTGGCTTTTTAAGTCTTTCACTGTGTTTTCCATGTTTTTATGAGTGATGGTCACTTGTTGGCCCGATATATGTATTGTGTCCAAATTTGGTGGCAATTCGTCCAGTATTTTTTTAGTTATGTTAGTCCCACAAACGAACATTACATTTCCATTTATATAGACTAGCCGTCCCCTGGCACGCGTTGCTGTGGCTCAGTCTGGTGATCTGGAAAATGAAGTAATGAGAAAGTGTTGGTTTCCAATATATTTAATTTCTTTATGTTTGTGGGTAAAAAGAATTTCTTCTTCTTTCTTTGTCAGGGCTGCTGTGGAGATTATCTGGTTTGCCCATTCTGGAACATGCAGCATATCATTGTCCTTCTTTAGGGGTCCCTTTCAAATCTATGATACCATTTGTCTCCTGCAGATCCCATTAGCTGGAGACCCCTTCCCTAGCACCACCTGACACTCTGGGCCAGAGTGAAGAGAGGGGAGGCCAAGGGACAGTTCCATTTTGTGTTCTGGATATGCCATCAGCTGGAGACCCCTCCCCCCAGCACCATCTATCGGTCTGGGCCAGAGTGAAGAGAGGGGAGGCCAAGGGGCAGTTCTACCTTGTGTTCTGGATATGCCATCAGCTAGAGACCCCTTCCCCCAGCACCAAGTGTCGCTCTGGGCCAGAGTGAAGAGAGGGGAGGCCAAGGGACAGTTCCATCTTGTGTTCTGGATATGCCATAACATGGAGACCCCTCCCCCCAGCACCAACTGTCGCTCTGGGCCAGAGAGAAGAGAGGGGAGGCCAAGGGGCAGTTCCACCTTGTGTTCTGGATATGCCATCAGCTGGAGACCCCTTCCCCTAGCACCAACTGTCACTCTGGGCCAGAGTGAAGAGAGGGGAGGCCAAGGGACAGTTCCATCTTGTGTTCTGGATATGCCATCAGCTGGAGACCCCTTCCCCTAGCACCAAATGTCACTCTGGGCCAGAGTGAAGAGAGGGGAGGCCAAGGGACAGTTCCATCTTGTGTTCTGGATATGCCATCAGCTGGAGACCCCTCCCCCCAGCACCAACTGTCGCTCTGGGCCAGAGTGAAGAGAGGGGAGGCCAAGGGACAGTTCCATCTTGTGTTCTGGATATGCCATCAGCTGGAGACCCCTTCCCCTAGCACCAAATGTCACTCTGGGCCAGAGTGAAGAGAGGGGAGGCCAAGGGACAGTTCCATTTTGTGTTCTGGATATGCCATAACCTGGAGACACCTCCCCAAATAACCAACTTTCAGTCTGGGCCAGAGTGAAGAGAGGAGAGAAGAAGGGACAGTTCCATCTTGTGTTCTAGATATGCCATCAGCTGGAGACCCCTCCCCCCAGCAACAAACTGTCGCTCTGGGCCAGAGTGAAGAGAGGGGAGGCCAAGGGACAGTTCCATCTTGTGTTCTGGATATGCCATCAGCTGGAGACCCCTCCCCCCAGCACCAACTGTCACTCTGGGCCAGAGAGAAGAGAGGGGAGGCCAAGGAGCAGTTCTACCTTGTGTTCTGGATATGCCATCAGCTGGAGACCCCTCCCGCCAGCACCAACTGTCGCTCTGGGCCAGAGGTAAGAGAGGGGAGGCCAAGGAACAGTTCTACCTTGTGTTCTGGATATGCCATCAGCTGGAGACCCCTTCCCCTAGCACCAACTGTCGGTCTGGGCCAGAGTGAAGAGAGGGGAGGCCAAGGGACAGTTCCATCTTGTGTTCTGGATATGCCATCAGCTGGAGACCCCTTCCCCTAGCACCAAATGTCACTCTGGGCCAGAGTGAAGAGAGGGGAGGCCAAGGGACAGTTCCACCTTGTGTCTGGATATGCCATTCAGCTTGGAGACCCCTCCCCATCACCAACTGTCGTCAGGGCCAGAGTGAAGAGAGGCGAGGACAAGGGACAGTTCCATCTTGTGTTCTGGATATGCCATCAGCTGGAGACCCCTCCCCCCAGCACCAACTATCGCTCTGGGCCAGAGTGAAGAGAGGGGAGGCCAAGGGGCAGTTCCATTTTGTGTTCTGGATATGCCATCAGCGGGAGAACCCTTCCCCTAGCACCAACTGTCACTCTGGGCCAGAATGAAGAGAGGGGAGGCCAAGGGACAGTTCCATCCTGTGTTCTGGATATGCCGTCAGCTGGAGACCCCTCCCCCAATCACCAACTTTCAGTCTGGGCCAGAGTGAAGAGAGGGGAGGCCAAGGGACAGTTCCATCTTGTGTTCTGGATATGCCATCAGCTGGAGACCCCTCCCCCCAGCACCAACTATCGCTCTGGGCCAGAGTGAAGAGAGGGGAGGCCAAGGGGCAGTTCCATTTTGTGTTCTGGATATGCCATCAGCGGGAGAACCCTTCCCCTAGCACCAACTGTCACTCTGGGCCAGAATGAAGAGAGGGGAGGCCAAGGGACAGTTCCATCCTGTGTTCTGGATATGCCATCAGCTGGAGACCCCTCCCCCAATCACCAACTTTCAGTCTGGGTCAGAGTGAAGAGAGGGGAGGACAAGGGACAGTTTCATCTTGTGTCCTGGATATATCATCCACTCGATAACCCTCCCCCCAGCACCAAGTGTCGCTCTGGGCCAGAGTGAAAAGAGAGGGGGCCAGGGGGCCATTCCATTTTGTGTTCTGGATATGCCATCAGCTGGAGACCCCGTCTTCCCAACACCAACTGTCGCTCTGGGCCAGGATGAAGAGAGGGGAGGCCAAGAGACAGTTCCATCTTGTATCCTGGATATGCCATCAGCTGGCGACCCCTCCTCCACACCAACTGTTGCTCTGGGCCAGAGTGAAGAGAAGGGAGGCCAAGGGAGAGTTCCATCTTGCGTTCTGGATATGCCATCAGCTGGAGACACCTCCCCCCAGCACCAACTTTCGCTCTGGGCCAGAGTGAAAAGAGGGGAGGCCAAGGGACAGTTCCATCATGTGTCCTAGATATGCCGTCAGCTGGAGACCCCTCTCCCTTGATTTTTAGTTGACCTTCCCCAACTATAATTTTTTTTTGCAATCTTCAGCTCCACTGCTTTTGCCTGCTGGTGACACCTTGACACTGACTCTCTGTTAGTGCATGGCCCTGTCCCTTCCCTTTCCCACTCCTAAACTTTCCCTTGCATCTGAATCTCTTCAATCTCTCCTCCATTTGGTCCACCTTCTCTCTGATAATAATTCCTACTCTGATGTTTGTATGTCTTTAAACTTTTCTAACATTTTCACTGGTTCAACCATGGTTCTCGTCCTCTTTTCTTAAATATTCTTGCTTCTCTAAAGGATGTCTCTTCTGTATTATTATCTCAATAAGTACATTCTAACATTCTATGTATGCATAAATAATGGATGGCCAGAGGAAGGATGATAGGTATTCTCTTGTCCTTGATAAGGGATATTTTTCAGGCAGTTTGAACCCCATCACACTCACACTCACACATGGAAACCTAAGAGCTGGCAATGCATTCATCTTATATTCATTACACTGTTAGTATTACTTTTTCAAAAATCAGAGAAAACTAAAATTTCTGAAAGCCAAGAGATCCCTTGCCCTGCCCAAAGCCCTTTACATTAAAGGAGACTGGAACCAGTTTGAAACCACTTCTTTCCATGGGATAAAATTGCTCTTCCCAGGCCCATGTGATACAAGAGGCAGTGCTTGAGTTTAAAACCACTTCTTTCCATGGGATAAAATTGCTCTGCCTAGACCCCATATAGTACAAGAAGCAGTGCTTGAGTTTAAAACTACTTCTTTCGATGGGATAAAATTGCTCTGCCGATTTTATTATTATTTATTTAGGGTATTTATATACCACCTTTCTTACCCCTGGCGGTTTACACATAAGTAATGGCTAAATTCAATTCCTTACATTTGGGCACCGATACGATGCCAATACAAACAAGTACAATAGTAAAACCACAGTTAAACATAAATCATAATTAAAACAATACATCAACAAGCAGTAAAACAATAAAACAGTATCATCAGCTGAATCACCGTTCCAGTCAATGTCCCTCTAAAATGCTACACATATCTACTGTCTGAAGGCCTGGTCCCAGGACCATGATTTTATTTTTTTTTCTTAAAGCCAGGAAGGAGGGAGCAGATCTTACCTCATTTGGGAGTGTGTTCCATAGGTGGGGGGCCACAACTGAGAAGGCCCGGTCTCTCGTCCCCGCCAGACGCATTTGTGCTGTTGACGGGAGCGAGAGCAAGGCCTCCCCGGATGGTCTTAGATTACGAGGTGGGACGTAGGGGTGGATGCATTCGGACAAGTAAGCTGCCTAGACCCCATATGATACAAGAGGCAGCACATGAGTGTAAAACAACTTCTTTCTATGGGATAAAATTGCCTTGCTCCAAACTTCATATGATAAAAGAGACTGCAGATGGGAGCGGGCAATGAAACAGGACTGGAAACTTTGATGGTTCCCACCCTACCTGCTTTTCAGCTGGGACCATGGGACTAATGTGAGATAGGAGGTAGGAGCTCTGATCGCAATTGCTGGCCTGTGTTCAGAGTTCCCTCCTTTCAGGATCTTTCTGCCTATTTTCAATAGTTTAACAGTTATGCTGGATTCAGTTGTTAACATTTCCATGAAAATAATTAGTAAAATGTCATGCCAGTTCTGCTCTAAAGGGGAACGTGCCAGATTATTGGGGAGACTTACCTCTATATGAGATATGTCTCATATAAATGAAGATGTGATATTACAGACAAAGTTCACATTTATACTTGTCGCACCATAGCAGTGGCTCCAAATGTCCCCTAAATATTCCTTTAGAAGCCATCCAAAACAGTTTTTGGCTGCTGGAGAGAAGGTTGTTGAATGATGATGCATCCAGCCCTCTCCCACCAGTGAGGGTTAGTGTGATTAGCAATTGTGATAGGACCTTGTTACCCCCTTTTGCATCAAATGAGTCTGGCAGGGGAAGGAACACATCATAATTTGGCATCACACACTCCACTGTCTCAGAACTCCTTCACTTGGTGTAGCTTCTTGGTTTTTGAGGTGGGTTTGAGAGGTTGTATTGCCAGATATACCTATGACAATAGAGCTGCATCACTGTAGTTATGTCTGATAATGCAGAATCTTGGCCAGAGTATTTAATATTCAAATATCATGAAGCAGATTGGGATATTTAATAACAACTGAATGGAAAAAGTAATGCAAAAACAAATCAATCTAATGTGGTGCACCTCCCCATTTAAAATGGTTAAGAATCACAAATTGTAATTTGTATTGTAAGATAGGTAACTTATAGAAGTTCACAGAAGGAAGTTTTTGTTTCTCCTTCTTGATACAGATAAACCTAAGTTCCAGCTGTATGGAATAGTCAAAGTATAAATCAACCAACACCAATAAACCAACACATTCAGGTTTGATTCGAAAATCCCATCTGAATATCAAATCTTTGGATGCTCTAGTCCTATTATATCCAACAATGTAGTAAAACGGTGGTTATTTTTTGAAATGTCAAAAGCAAGGTTTGTTTTTGGGATTTTCTGTACTGTTGCAAATATTAATGAGGGCTAGCTTTGCTTCCTTCCAAGTTCAGATGGATCTGGTTCCTTCATGGTATTTAGGCTTTGGTGCTCACATTTAGTTATATTTTGGAATGTATCTGTGTTGGGAATAAGGGTAAACAATTAATCTGGTTATTTTAAATAGGAATGTACCCGAATCTAAAAAAAAAATCATATTCAGAATGGAAATAATATAACATGTTAAAAACTTGAATATGCGGGGAAACCGAAAAACACATAATCTTCCATCCAGAGCCTCAAAGTCTTAGTTCATATCACTGTACCCTCACAGCATTCTAATATTGAATTAGTATTTCCACTTCCTAATTTTTATGTGAGATTGGTGAAGGAGAGGAAAGAATATAATTTCTGTTCATTGTAAAATAATTGATCACACATGTAAATTGCTTCAAACTTGGAATGGAAAGGATGCTTAAAGAAAAGTAAATCTGGAGAAAAAGTGAAAATGACATTTCCTCTTGAGTATACTAATCAGGAAAGAAATTAAGTTTAAAGATTTACCAATGAGACTGGAAAGAAAAGGAGGAGGTTTTTCCAGTCAGTGTGGTTCCTGCCGTTTCACAATGTTTCCGTAATGGGAATCTCTCTCTTTGATGCTGAACCCCTATGAATGATTTTGTTTTTATCTTTTATAGGGACTTGTAAATTAGATCTACTATGTAGAACTTGCACCATAATACTGTAGAGTGGCAGAAATGTTAATATTTGAGAAATAATAATTTAACAAGTTTTCTCCCTGCTGAATAATGTTTTTGTGCCATCCTTGCCTAATTTTCACTTCTCCTGAAGTGTTTCATGACATTATTCTATGCAGAAAGAAGGTATTTTGAGGTGTCATAACTGTGGGGCTTTGCACAAACAGTACTGTTTCCAAGACTGCAAATTAGATTCAACACTCATTTTGGAAACACTGGGAGGCTTAGACCTTAGAAAGAAATTGGTCAGTGAAAAGTAGTGGTGAACATGTGAATCATTCCACTAAAATCCAAATTTGCTAAATATGACTGAGTTTTTATTGAAGTTTTGGAAAACCTGGAATGATACTTCTTTCCTAGACAAGCAGAAGAGTGGAAGGAGAGATGCAGTAGGGGAGACTCAGAGCAGTCATATAAATAAAGTTTATTATTATTATTATTATTAGTAGTAGTAGTAGTAGTAGTAGTATTTAATATGGGCAGTCTCATATAAGGGGCGAGTGACTGGCGTTCTATGAGTGACCAATGCCAGCCACCACAGGGAGGATTATGCTGCCTACCTTGTGTAATCTCTCCTCCCACCCCACCACCACCATTTGAACCTCATATGTTACCTATAGAAGTACACATATCACTGGCATGACCATTTAGTGGTTGGTGGAGAGAACTTGGTAGTGCTGAAATCTCCAGCTATTTCTCTATAGCTGGCTATGCAGTGATAAAGGCATCCCCTGGGGTCCTCTAGCGGTCCTGAGGATGGTGTTGTTTTGCATCTAGCTGCCAGGACATAGTTCCCTTTCCTTACACTCCACTGGCCACTAAATTGCAGGTTTGTTCGTGAGAGGGGGGAGTAGAATCATAGAATAGAATCATAGAATCAAAGAGTTGGAAGAGACCTCATGGGCCATCCAGTCCAACCCCCTGCCAAGAAGCAGGAATATTGCATTCAAATCACCCCTGACAGATGGCTATCCAGCCTCTGTTTAAAAGCTTCCAAAGAAGGAGCCTCCACCACACTCCGGGGCAGAGAGTTCCACTGCTGAACGGCTCTCACAGTCAGGAAGTTCTTCCTCATGTTCAGATGGAATCTCCTCTCTTGTAGTTTGAAACCATTGTTCCGCGTCCTAGTCTCCAGGGAAGCAGAAAACAAGCTTGCTCCCTCCTCCCTGTGGCTTCCTCTCACATATTTATACATGGCTATCATATCCCCTCTCAGCCTTCTCTTCTTCAGGCTAAACATGCCCAGCTCCTTAAGCCGCTCTTCATAGGGCTTGTTCTCCAGACATTTTATCATTTTAGTCGCTCTCCTCTGGACATGTCAATATCTCTCTTGAATTGTGGTGCCCAATATTCCAGATGTGGTCTAACCAAAACAGAATAGAGGGGTAGCATTACTTCCTTAGATCTAGACACTATGCTCCTATTGATGCAGGCCAAAACCCCATTGGCTTTTTTTGCCGCCACATCACATTGTTGGCTCATGTTTAACTTATTGTCCACAAGGACTCCAAGATCTTTTTCACACGTACTGCTCTCGAGCCAGGCGTCCCCCATTTTGTATCTTTGCATTTCGTTTATCCTGCCAAAGTGGAAAAACAAGGCAATAATTGAGTCATAGAATCGTAGAATAATTGAGTTGGAAGAGACTACATGGGCCATCAAATCCAAACCCCTGCCATTCAGGCAAAACACAATGAAAGTTCCCCTAAGAGATGGATATCCAACCTCTGGTTAAAAGTTTCCAAGGAAGGAGCTTCCACCACACTCCGAGGCAGAGAGTTCCACTGCTGAACAGCTCTTCTTATAGTCAGGAAGTTCTTCCTCGTGAGCATGTAGAACCTCCTTTCCTGTCATTTCAACCCATTGTTCTGAGTCCTAGTTTCCAGGGCAGCAGGAAATAAGCCTGCACCCTCTTCCTTCTGACATCCTTTCACATCTTTATACCTGCCTATCGTGTCTTCGCTGAATCTCTTTTCTGCAGGCTAAATATGCCCAGTTCTTTAAGACGCTCCTCATAGGGCATGGTCTCTAGATCTTTGATCATTTGAGTTGCCCTCCTTTGAACACCTTCCAGCTTATCAATATCACTTTTGAACTGTGGTGCCCCAGAATTGGACACACTACTCTAGGTGATGTCTGACCAAAGCCAAATAGAGAGACACCATGACTTCCCTCAAACTAGATACTATACAGGGACTGTGGAAGTCATCCAGTTCTTATTTAGGGTATTTTCTACTGTGAGAGGGGAATTGAGGCAAGGACCCTGCTTCTGCATGTCATAATGGATGTCACTCACAAAAGGGAATGGAAATGTCAATCAGGTACTTCCTGATTCACAAGGAAACAGATCCCTGTTGATCACAGCAGGCATGGTCACGTTGGGCTAATATGTAACAACACAACTAAAGTCATCTTCTAGGTTCACAGCTGATAATGAATGCTTCATTTTCTTACATGAATCTGTGCAGACTTTCAGGTTTTCTTAGGCCCAGAATCTCCACAGGCACATTTAACATGGACAAAAGGAAGGCCCTTCTGAGTGGTCTCTCCCAGACTATGGAAATCCACTCCAGTGGCAGGGAAAGGCTCTTTTATTCAGGCTGGCTTTTGCCAGTTCACTGACTGCTGAAGAAAGTGGTGCATTCATTAGCCAATGTATTAAATTTGGCTAGATTTTTATATTTTGTTTACCTACATTTTGTTACAAGTTTTTGGGAGGATCTCTGATGATCAATGTGTAAAGTGATGCATGAAGGGTGCTTGCTTTGTGAGAGCCCATTGCCTCAGCCTTATCTTCTCATTCCCTGGGCAGCCCTGCTTGGTCCTAAGCTTATAGGTTTTTTAAAAACAAATTAGTGAAAATAACAAGGGATGCTGATGCAGGGCTGACATATTTCCCTATATTTTGTTACAGATGGCTCGCAAGTCCAGCAAGAGAGAATTTACCACAACACCAAGCCTCTTAGAGGAATTAAATATTAAAGACAACTTTAAAGCCATCGATCTGCTGGTTCTGTAAGTTTATACACTTTTCTTAACCCTTGTATGTTCAGAAATTTCAAAATTTCAAAAATTTTGGAAAGTTCTAAAAATTTTAAAGGGAAAATCCGGAATTCAATTCTGAATTGAACCACCAGCGCCCCCTACATCTGAAAGCTACACAAATTGGATTACAGTGCTTTGTCAAGTGTCTGGCGCCAAATTCGCAGCCTTGGCCTATTGGTTCAACAGGCTTGAGGATCAGTTATCAGACTGTCACAATGTGGCAGAACTATGCCCAGTGTTAGCATTATCACAATACATAACGCTTAGAAATACCTCCACCGGTTATTTTTCCTGCCACCAGGATGGGTCGCCTTTAACCAGATACCAATTTTGGACTGTTACAGCCAAAGCTCTAAAAGCTCTGGGCTTGGGTGAACACAAATTCGGAACCCATTCTTTTTGTATAGGTGCTACATCCACGGCAGCTCGCATGGGCTACATGACAGATACAATCAAATCTTTGGGTCGGTGAAGGTCCAATGCTTACAAGGGGTTACATTCGCCCATGTTCTTTATAGTTACACTGTTTATCTTTACAGATACTGCATCGCTGGTGCATAGATGGAGGGTCCTCATCTGTGGACATAGCCACATCCACTGGGCAGAGCGCCAGGCACGGAGGACTCCGATGGACACCATTTGGGCCTTGCCTCCATTGCCTCCATCGAAGGGCGAGGAAGACGCGGTTTACGTTGGGATGGTTTGATCCCCTTGTTATTTGAAGCCAGGAGTGTTCCCCCTCCTGAGGTTGTGGGCATCCACTTGGGTGGAAATGACTTGGGACTATTGAAAGGCCGGGCACTGTCAAAGCCCAGTCTAAATCTGAAACTGAAGAAGAAGAAAAACTTGAAGGCTACACCTAGTAGACGAGAATCTATTCATGTAATATTGACTAAGAGGAACATATTGTTCATATTTCCACTCCATTACATATTCCTGTCTACATACAGGAATCCCATCTTATCTGGCAGTGTCTTTTTTGGAACATTCTGGTGCCAACAGATTCTTCAGCTGAGTTTATTGCCTCATTCTGGATCCTAATGTCACAGGAGTACATTGTGGCTTTAATTAGATGCAGTGCGTCATTGGTATCCACTGGGATTTGGATCTAGGAACCTTTGTGGATACCAAAACCCATGAAGGTTTAAGTCCCATTATAAATACTGTTGTTTAGTAAAATCATGTCTCTTATATAAAATGACAAAATCAAAGTTTGGATTGTGGGGTTTTTTTTAAAATTTTCAAACCAGAGAAGGTTGAGTCTGTGAATAAAGTAGGCCAACTGCATTTTTTGTCCTTTTGAAGTCAACAGAAGTTAGACTGTCAAATAACATGAATGCTTGTAAAGGTGCCGTATAATGCTGCATGAGGTTTTTTTAAATGAGAAGCCCTCTATGTTCAGTGGGACGTTCTGCTAACGAAACACATTGCATTTTTAGATGGCAGTCTATGAAGAAGTGTCATTGAATCCCATTGGGATGACTCTTATGTACTCTACTTTGGGTTGCCTTTGAAAACTGCTGAGAAATGTCAGGTGGTCCAAAGAGCTGCATCCCGATGGTTAACTGGGGCTGGTGACAGGGAGCATATGGCTCTATGGTTGCAATATTTCCACTGCCTGGTCCATTTCTGGGTATGATTCAAAGTGATAGTGATGACCTATCAAGCTATTTGAAGAATTGAGTCTCCTTTTTTGAGCCCACCAGAGACCTATGATCGTGTGGAGAGGTGCTTCTCTATACCCTGCCACTTTCTTCTCTATACCCTGCCATGTTTAGCCTGAAGAAGAGAAGGCTGAGAGGAGATATGATAGCCATGTATAAATATGTGAGAGGAAGCCACAGGGAGGAGGGAGCAAGCTTGTTTTCTGCTTCCTTGGAGACTAGGACGCGGAACAATGGCTTCAAACTACAAGAGAGGAGATTCCATCTGAACATTAGGAAGAACTTCCTGACTGTGAGAGCCGTTCAGCAGTGGAACTCTCTGCCCCGGAGTGTGGTGGAGGCTCCTTCTTTGGAAGCTTTTAAGCAGAGGCTGGATGGCCATTTGTCAGGGGTGATTTGAATGCAATATTCCTGCTTCTTGGCAGGGGGTTGGACTGGATGGCCCATGAGGTCTCTTCCAACTCTTTGATTCTATGATTCTATGATTCTATGATTCTCCGGAAACAAAGCTGGACCTGGCAAAGGCCTGGATTCAGCCCTGGCTTTACGTTCCTAAATGCAGCTGACAACGGAAACAGCAGCTCAATGTATGTGCAAACATCAGTAAAATATACTTCCCTTTCTTTGAATACACAAACCTACGCCAAACATAAAGCTGAAGGTTTGGTTATCAAAAATGGCAACCCTAAGAAAAATGAAGCTTAGAATACAGTTTGGAATAAGCCTTCAAAGGTTTCTAGAAGGCTCCAAGTAGTTTTCTCCCATTGAGCTGGCCTGACTTGCTCATTTCGCTTCACGATGCGTGTTAACGTAAAGGTAAAGGTTTCCCCTTGGCATTAAGTCTAGTTTTGAGGGGCGAAACTCATCTCAATCTCTAAGCCAAAGAGCCAGTGTTATATTATATTTCTTTTGCATTTTATGTATTTTATTTTCTGGTATTATGTTTTTTTGTATTACAATGTATGTACTGTACTGATGGGCGTGGCCTCATGTAAGCCGCACCGAGTCCTCCTGGGGGAGATGGAGAGGGGTATAAATAAAGTATTATTACTATCTGTAGACGCCTCCAAGGTCATGTGGCTGGCATGACTGTTAGAGTGCTGTTCCCTTCCTGCCGAAGTGGTACCTATTAATCTACTCACATTTGCATGCTTTTGAACTGCTAGGTTGGCAGAAGCTGGGGAGATCACCCCACTCCTGGATTCAAACCACCAACCTTTCGGTCACCAAGTTCAGCAACTCAGCAGTTTAACCTGCTGCACCATCAGTTTTGAATAAAACATTTGCCGAACCTTGTTGAACTATGCTTCTTTCTAGGTTAATTCTGCCTCTGTACTAATTTAGTATTTAAAATGTAATCCCTTTTGTTGACAGATATTCCAGTTCCTTAACAAGGAATAATGTATAGCCTCACTCTGAGCGCATATACAAAGTAAGGGAACGTTTGGGCTAAGGTGGTTTTATATTTATAATATTTTATTATCTGGGCCTAAATAATACCCTAATGGCACTAGATCCTGCCTGATCTTATAAGCTAAGCTGGGTCATTCCTGGTCATGATTTGGGTAGGAGAGTGTCAATGGATACCAGTGGCAAAATCAGCCAATATTTGCTGTAGACGACCCCCACCTTGAAAGCACATACAGACATTTGGCATCCAGTTCCTTAGTCACCTTGAATTCTATATTTACTTGTATTTTAGCATCCCATACTTCCATTTACACACTATGTGTCATCTTAGGGTGCGTCTACACTGCAGAATTAATGCAGTTTGATACCACTTGCCATGGCTCAATGCTGTGGAATCCTGAGAGCTGTTGTCTTAAGAAGACTTAAGCCTTCTCTAGTCGAGTGCTGGTGCCTCCCCAAACTGAAAGCCTGGCAGTTAAAGCGGCATCAACTGCACTAATTCTACAGTGCAGATGCAACCAGATATTCTCATCCACACTATAGAGGTCCCTGGGCCCTTCCACACAGCCCTATATTCCAGAATATCAAGGCAGGAAATCCCATAATATCTGAATCCACAAAATGTGGGATTTCCTGCCTTCTATTCTGGGATACAGGCCTGTGTGGAAGGGCCCCCAGTGTCTTGCTGCATTATTTTGCACTGTTTAGAACAGGGGTCCCCAAATTACGGCCCGTGGGCCACTTCCGGCCCGCCAAGGGCACTTTTCCAGCCCGCGGGGGAGGAGCCCCCCCACAGTGCCCCCCCCCTTGGCTGGCTCACGCTATCTGTCAGGCCTGATGCGCAGCGTGAGCCAGCCAAGGGCAGCTGCTCCACGTGGCCTACTCGCATGTAAAGCACCTTGCGGGGTGCTTTATGCGCAAGTAGACTGCGCGATGCTGGTCCATGCAGTCATGCCGGCCACAATATGTTTTGAACTGGGTTATCTGAATCCACACTGCCATATATTCCAGTTCCAAGCAGATATTGTGGGATTTTTTTGCCTTGATATTCTGGGATAATGGGCTGTGTGGAAGGGTCCCCAGAATATCAAGGAAGAAACCCCCACAATATCTGCTTTGAACTGGGTTATCTGAATCCACACTGCCATATATTCCAGCTCAAAGCATTAAAATGTGGGCTTTTATTCAGCTGCGTGGAGGGGCTCTGAGCTGCAAAAAGCTGAACTTTTTGAAGACTGCTAACATGTACTGGAGCCCCCAGGGGCACAGTGGGTTAAACCACTGAGCTACTAAACTTGTTGACCAAAAGGTTGTAGGTTCGAATGTGGGGAGCAGCATAAGCTTCCGCTGTCAGCCCCAGCTTCTGCCAACCTAACAGTTCAAAAACATGCAAATGTGAGTAGATCAATAGGTACCGCTCCGGTGGGAAGGTAATGTCGCTCCATGCAGTCATGCTGGCCACATGACCTAGGAGGTGTCTACAGACAACGCCGGCTCTTCGACTTAGAAATGCAGATTAGCACCAGACAAGACTGGACTTCATGTCAGAGGAAAACCTTTAACCAGGAAAATTGTGGAAGATCCAGGGTGGGAGAAAGAACTCTTGTCTGTTGTAGGTAGGTATGAATGTTTCAATTGGCCACCTTGATTACCATTTCATAGCCTGACAGTTTTAAGGAGAATCCTTTGTTGAGAGGTGATTAGCTGGCCCTGATTGTTTCTTGTCTGGAGTTCCCCTGTGTTTGAGTGTTGTTCTTTATTTACAGTTATAATTTTAGAGTTTTTTTAAATACTGGTAGCCAGATTTTGTTCAGACTAGAAATAGGAAGATTTCCCATTCTCTGCTCCTGGAATTATTGCCTAAAGGGAGCTAGAAAGAACCCCCTCTAAGGGCCCTTCCACACAGCAAAATAAGATATGTGCAATGTGCATAAGAATTTTTTATTGATTTTTTTAAAAAAAACTATAGTCCGGCCCTCCAACAGTCTGAGGGACAGTGAACTGCCCCCCCGGTTTAAAAAGTTTGAGGACCCCTGGTATAGAATATGCACAACAAACATCAACAATTCAGACCAGCTAAGCGACCACAATTCTTTGACGAAATTATCACCTTAATGAACGGCGCTCCATGCAGTCATGCCGGCCACATGACCTTGGAGGTGTCTACAGACAATGCTGCTGGTTCTTTGGCTTAGCAATATTTATTTATTTATTTATTTATTTTGTTTTCTTCTACCCCGCCCTTCTCACCCCGAAGGGGACTCAGGGCGGCTTACAAAGGCACAATTTGATGCCAGCATCACATAACAGTAGTAAAACAAAATACATCAATTAAACAGTTAAACAGTTGAGCAGTTAAACAACAATTCCTGCATTACAACCCTAAAACCAATAAAACCAATAAAAATACAAACCTAATTACTCCTTATAGATGGTCAGCTTTCGCTATCTCATAGTCCAAATTCCAACTCCACATTGTCAGTCCTGTCAGTCCTAGTCGTTTGATTGTCCTTATCTAGTTGTCAGATTGCCCAAAGGCCTGGTCCCACAACCATGTCTTTACTTTCCTCCTGAAGGAGAGGAGGGATGTTGATGCCCTAATTTCTCCTGGGAGTGAGTTCCACAGGTGAGGGGCCACCACCGAGAAGGCCTTGCTCCTCATCCCCACCAACCTCACTTGTGATAGTGGTGGGGTCGAGAGCAGGGCCTCCCCAGATGATCTCAGACTCCGGGTGGGACGTAGCGGGAGGCACATTCGGACAGATACACTGGACCGGAACCATACAGGGTTTTGTAGGTCAAAACCAGCACCTTGAATTGTGCTCGGAACTGAACCGGCAGCCAGTGGAGCTGACACAGCAGGGGGTGTGTGCACAACATGGGGGTGGTGTGCTCCCTGTATGATGCTCCGGTGAGTAATCTGGCTGCCGCTCGCTGGACCAGTTGAAGTTTCCGAACAGTCTTCAAGGGCAACCCAACGTAGAGTGCGTTGCAGTAGTCTATTTGGGATGTAACAAGAGCGTGGACCACTGTGGCCAGATCAGACTTCCCAAGGTATGGGCGCAACTGGTGCACAAGTTTTAATTGTGCATAAGCTCTCCCGGCCACTGCCAAGAGCACCAACCCCAGAGTCAGACACAACTGGACTTAATGTCAGGGAAAAATCCTTTACCTTTCCTACATTCAGCAAAGGAGAAGAGGGATCCTTTCACGTTCTGCAGAAGTCTACCGCATACCATGTAGTTGTGGACAAGTCTACATAGGGACCACCAAACGCAGCATCGCCCAAACACAATCAAGGAACATGAAAGATACTGCAGACTACTTCAACCAGAGAAGTCAGCCATAGCAGAGCACCTGATGAGCCAACCTGGACACAGCATATTATTTGAGAATACAGAAATGCTGGACCACTCCAACAACCACCATGTCAGACTACACAGAGAAGCCATTGAAATCCATAATCAAGTTCAACAGAAAGGAAGAAACCATGAAAACGAACAAAATCTGGCTACCAGTATTAAATAACTCTAAAATTACAATAGCAAAACAACAGACTGGAAACAATCAGGCACATCTAATCACCGCTCAACAGAAGATTGCCCCAGGCACTGCCAGGCCATCAAATGGTAATCAAGGTGGTCAGTTGAAACATTCACACCTAGCTCCAACAGACAAGAGTCCTTTGTCTCACGCTGGTCATTCCACAGATATATAAACCCTTTTCCCTAGTTCCAACAGACCTCACTACCTCTGAGGATGCTTGCGATAGATGCAGGTGAAATGTCAGGAGAGAATGCCTAGAACATGGCCACATAGCCCGAAAAAACCTACAACAACCCACTTTAGCTTTCCCTTCCCTATCCCCTGATATTCCTGGATGATCAGCATCTCCACTCGGCCATGAAGTGGCTCCAGTCCTTCCTGGAGGGTCGTACCCAGAAGGTGTTGCTGTGGGACTCCTGCTCGGCTCCACAGCCATTGTCCTGTGGGGTCCTGCAGGGTTCAGTATTGTCCCCCATGTTGTTTAACATCTACATGAAGCCACTGGGTGAGATCATCCAGAGTTTTGGAGTTCGATGCCATCTGTACGCAGATGATGTCCAACTCTATCACTCATTTCCACCAGATGCTAAGGAGGCTGTCCAAGTCCTGAACTGGTGCCTGGGCGCTGTGACGGTCTGGATGAGGGCGAGCAAATTGAAGTTGAATCCAGACAAGACAGAGGTCTTCCTGGTCAGTCGCAAGGACGAACAGGGTATAGGGTCGCAACATGTGCTGGACGGGGTCACACTCCCCTTGAAGGCACAGGTTCGCAGCTTGGGAGTTCTCCTGGATCCATCACTGAGCCTGAAATCCCAGGTTGCAGCGGTGGCCAGGGGAGCATTAGCACAATTAAAACTTGTGCGCCAGCTGTGCCCGTACCTTGGAAAGTCAGACTTGGCCACGGTGATCCACACTCTCGTTACATCTAGAATGGACTACTGCAACACACTCTACGTGGGGTTGCCTTTGAAGACTGCTCGGAAGCTTCAAATAGTCCAACGAGAGGCAGCCAGGTTAATAACTGGGATGGCATACAGGGAACATACAACTCCCATGTTATGCCAGCTCCACTGGCTGCCAGTTTGCTACCGGGCACAATTCAAAGTGCTGGCTTTGGCCTATAAAGCCCTAAACGGCCCCGGCCCAAATTACCTGTCCAAACGCATCTCCCTCTATGTACCATCGTGGAGATTAAGATAATCCGGGGAGTCCCTGCTTTCCGTCCCGCCATTGTCACAGGCGCGATTGGTGAGGACGAGGAACAGGGCCTTCTCGGTGATTGCTCCCGGCTATGGAACTCCTTTCCTTGTGAGATCGGGTCGGCCCCCTCCCTCCTGTCCTTTAGAAGGATGGTAAAAACTTGTCTGTGGGACCAAGCTTTCGGGACAGGGCAATGAAGCGACAATGGAAAAGATGACAGGGCCAATTGGATTTGATGCGGATGGCTAGGACGGTTTTAAATTGTGTTATTTTAAATGGTGTATTTTAATATTTAGATAAATGTTTTTTAATGTTTATTTATTGTATCCAGGCATTGAATGTTTGGCATGTATATGTTGCGCTCCGCTCTGAGTCCCCTTCAGGGTGAGAAGGGCGGAATATAAGTGTTTTAAATAAATAAATAAGCCACCTTCTTTTTCCCCCCTTCTCTCTCAGGTGCCTCCTTCTCTTCTACTTCCACATTGCCAGTCTGGAAAGCTGATCTCCAGCCATGCATTTGGATGAGAGCACTTTTAAATCCAAGTTAATAAGTGAGAGGAAGCCACAGGGAGGAGGAGCGAGCAAGCTTGTTTTCTGCTTCCTAGGGCGTGGAACAATGGCTTCAAACTACAAGAGAGGAGATTCCATCTGAACATGAGGAAGAATTTCCTGACTGTGAGAGCCGTTCAGCAGTGGAACTCTCTGCCCCGGAGCGTGGTGGAGGCTCCTTCTTTGGAAGCTTTTAAACAGAGGCTGGATGGCCATCTGTCAGGGGTGATTTGAAGGCAATATTCCTGCTTCTTGGCAGAATGGGGTTGGACTGGATGGCCCATGAGGTCTCTTCCAACTCTTTGATTTTATGGTGGAAGTCTGAGGAAGAAAATCAGGGTTTGAAAAAGTATCGTTCTCCAATGAAGACGGGACATCTTCCTCCGCGTGTTTAATTCCAAATTAAAGCCTGACCGTGTAGGAGCCCTGGTGGCGCTGTGGGTTAAAGCGCTGACCTGCTGAGCTGTTGACCCAAAGGTCGCAGGTTCGATTCCAGGAAGTGGCGTGAGCTTCCGCTGTCAGCCCCAGCTTCTGCCAACCTACCTGTTTAAAAACATGCAAATGTGAGTAGATCAATAGGTACCGCTCCGGCGGGAAGGTAATGTCGTTCCATGCAGTCATACTGGCCACATTACCTTGGAGGTGTCTATGGACAACATCGGCTCTTTGGCTTAGAAATGGAGATGAGCACCACACTCCAGAGTCAGACATGACTGGACTTCATGTCAGGGGACAACCTTTACCTTTGCCTTTAATTTGGAATGATGTATTTTTAAGGATTCCTACAAAGCTTTCATTCTTTCCTCATGCTTAGATGCATTCTTTTTTTTTTACTGGACACATGCTCTCCACATTACCATTTCATCTTTCCATTTTCCTTTTGAGTGCCGAATGCATGTCGCCTCGACTACGTATTACAATCCGAAGCCTTGGTTTTATTGCCCTTTCGGCAAACTCTCCATCTTGGCATCTCCATTCCCCGATGATGTCTTCTGAGGTCCAGACTCAAACCGGGTAACACCTCTTCATAAAGGAATGCACCAGCGGATGAGTGCGATGATGCTTGTGGGAACCTCACTGGGGTTAGATGGCATTTGTGTGGTGGGTCTACTCAAGTCTCTGCTGGGGAAATGGTGCTATTCCTGAGTGGAACTGAACCCTGGCATTCCCCTTAGGAGAATGAGCGTGGGTTGGACCCACAGTTGAAGCAGCTCTGCGCTGGGCTGTTGAGTTTTGAATGACAGGAATGCATTCTGCAACACGCAGCTGACACGAATGCCTTTGTGTCAAGGGACTGAAAGAACAGGGCAGGAACCCTTCAGGAACTCAGACAGAGGCCAGTTCACTTGGTAGCAGTGTATGGGAAACTCCCTCTGAAATGCACAGCATGCCTATCACAAGATGTATAAACTTCTCAGAAGATGTATAAACTTCTCAGAAAACTATTTTACTCTTACCTTGTCATATGAGTTTGTAGAAACACCTGCAAAAGGTGAAGAGTTGTGTGTTACTTGACAGAAATCGTTTCACTGTTTCTCACCCGTCAGAAGGTCTGGCTGATGAGAAACAAATTAACTTTTTTGTTAACGAAAAACTCGGGGAACCCAATTAAATATACAGACTGGTCCAAGATAGAGGAATATGAAAAAACGAGAAGTTAATCAGATCCTTTAAAAGATTTTAATACGTAAGGGAGAAACATGAAGAGCTGATTTGTTTTATTGTCATGTTATGAAAGCCCGCTGTGATTGGTCATTATGTCGGTCAAGGTAAAGCCACAAAGGACTAGATGAAAGTCACCAATTTTTTTCCAGTTTTTCAATATGTTTTGGTTTTTTTCACTTTTTCTTTTCTTTTCCCATTTTCTCCATTTTTCTTTCTCTATATAGGTTTTCCTACTTTCCTATGTATTGTTCTCCCACTTTCCTACTTTCCTATATCAGAAGGTGAAGGGAATTGGAGAAACAGCTGGCTGTGCCTCATAGGACACATAGCTAAGTTTCTCTAGGCATGGGGTGAAAGGAACAGTGCCTGTCATTTCAGGCAGGTAACTCAGGCATGGAATTTCCTAAGGAAATTTGGCATCAGTTTGCCAAAACGGAACATGTCCAACACAGGTGAGAACTTGTTTTCCCGTGCCTACCTGTGTGACCGCATCTCTGTATACGAAGGAAGCCCTGCTCTTGATCCCACCAGCATCGCAGGTGCGGTTGGTGGGGATGAGAGAGGGGCCTTTTTGGTGGTGGCCCCTTGACTCTGGAACTCACTCCCTAAAGACATCAGACAGGCCCCAACCTTGGCAGTCTTTAGGAGGAGCCTGAAGACGTGGTTGTTCCAGTGTGCCTTCCTGGAATAATGATCCCATAGCACTTTGTCCTCCAAAGCACTTTACACTTTTTAGATCTGCTCGTATGCCCTTCCACAAATGCCACTATCACCTTTCATCCATGTCCCAGCATTATTTCCATTTTAACTTTACATTTGGCCTTCCCACTGTTTTTAATTGCGTGTTATCTTATTGATAATGTTGTATATTTTATTGTCTAAGTTTTATTTTAATTCCTTGTACTGTTGTCGTTTTGCATGTATTGTTGTATTCGGGCTTGGCCTCATGTAAGCCGCACCGAGTCCCTTGGGGAGATGGTAGCGGGGTACAAATAAAGTATTATTATTATTATTATTATTATTATTTGTAAAAGAAAAGAAAAAAAATACCTTTTCTTCCCCTTTGTGTTCCCACCCTGCCCCCCTGCCCCTTAATAAAAATAGATTGAAAAAAGAAAACTATTATGAAAGGAGGAGTGTTTATTTTCCTCTTACCTTATCATATGCGTTTGTAGAAACACCTGTAAAAGGTGAAGGGTTGTGTGTTACTTGACAGAAATCGTTGGTTTCTCACCAGTCAGAAGGTCTGTACTAGTTCTCACCTGTGTTGGACATGTTCCGTTTTGGCAAACTGATGCCAAATTTCCTTAGGAAATTCCATGCCTGAGTTACCTGCCTGAAATGACAGGCACTTTCACTCCATGCCTAGAGAAACTTAGCGATGTGTCCTATGAGGCACAGCCAGCTGTTTCTCCAATTCCCTTCACCTTCTGATCTGCATGAAATGGCTTTAGGGAAGCGCTGCAGCTGTCCAGCCTAGGTCCATGGGAGGGGAGTGGATTGAATGGCTTCAACTGGGTCTGTTTTGCACAAGACCCTCGTCTGGTTTTGTTGCATTCGACCAGGGCTTCTTAAGCCTTTTCAACTTGCAAGCTCCTTTTGCCCAAGACATTTTTATGTGACCCAGGTATATGTCTATATAAAAAAGGTATACAAATCAAACTTTCTTTTTACTATTGGATGGTTAAAACAGCGGATATGGAGGGTCAGTTGTACCACAGTAATAACAATTAGGACACCTAACTTCCAAGTCCATAATCAAACCCCTTAAGTCAAATACAGTGGCTTTCGTTGTCCACTGGCATTTGGTTCCAGAACCCATAGAGAAAACCAAAACCCATGGATTCTTGAATCCTATGATATACAAGACTGGTTGATATGTCAGGGATGCTTTGAATGTGTAGCCGGGGGGGGGGGGGGGTAGGGGTTCAACCCCCCCCCCTGAAATTTTTCAGGTTAAAAAAACTGATTAACTCATGAATTTTAACTGGTTAACCAAATCCCCATGCTAAGTCTATGAGATGCAAAAAAATAAGCGTCCTTCCAGAACTGCAAGCACTATCTCAAGGAAATACTGACAATTTATTCACACTGTCATTACTTGCAGCAATAGCCGATGTAGCAGAGCAACCAAGATTTGCGACCGAACATATGATGAGGTGGGTTTTGGTTCAATATCACCAGCTTGCTGAAGCTAACTCAAGACCACTGCCAGATATAAATATTATAACAAAAATAAATATTATAACAAAAATATCCAGTCAAGCTAAGTCGTTACAATAATGTAATCATTAAAAACAGATTGGTTAAAAGATCCTAATGATAAAACTATTTGCTATATGGCAGTGAAATAGACAAGCTCAGCATCTTCAGTGGAGACTTTTAAGCAGAGGTCAGGTGGCCACTTCTCAGGGGAACTTTTGCAGTGGGTTATTGTGTTGGCAGGAGTTTGGACTTGGTGGCCCTTGGGATTCTTTCCAACATTAGGTTTCTATTTTATTTGCTTCCATGGAAATAAAACAATGTTTAGACCTTGGATGCTTGACCTTGGTTGTTTCCTACCCAAGACACCTCTTAAGATTTTTCGGTCAGTCAAAAAAATGTTTTTTATATTTTGTTTATTTTGGTGTTGGAAGTTTTATTGGAGGACTTAAGAAAGGATAAAGAGCTAAGAGGCCTCAAAATAAGATCAGAAGAATACAAAACCTTAGCGTTCGCAGATGATGTGGTCTGCATTATGGAGTCTCCATTAGAAACTATTGAAAAATGGATATCTAAAATTGAAAAATTTGGTGTACTAGCAGGATTTAAGATAAACAAAAATAAAACAAAAATTCTTGCTAAAAATGTTAAGGCAGAAAGAAAGGTAAAGATTGTTTCGAAGTCTGGAATTGAAGTGGTCAATAAAATTAAATATCTAGGCATAGTAATTTCGGCTTCAAATATGAATCTGTTTAAGGATAACTATGAAAAAACCTGGAGTAATATAATAAAGAAATTCAACAACTGGAAATATTTAAATCTATCTATACTAGGAAAGATCACAGCCATAAAATTGAGTGTATTACCTAAGATGATTTTCATATTCCAGATGATACCAATTATTAAGACAAATACATGTTTTCAAAAATGGAACAAACAAATATTAAATTTTATATGGGAGGGGAAAAAAGCCAGAATTAAGATTAAAAATCTCACAGATGCCAAAAGTCGGGGAGGATTGGCCATGCCGGACATGCAGCTGTATTTTGAGGCCTGTGCCTTATCATGGGTGAAAATATGGGCTACCCTGGAGCAAAAAAAAAAATTAACTATAGAAGGTTATGACATTAGAAGAGGGTGGCACGCTTACCTAAGCTATGGAAAGGCAAGGATAGAAAAAAACTTTACTAATCATTACATCAGAGGCCCCCTACTAAAGACCTGGAACAAGTATAAAGACATCATTTACCCCAGAATACCCATGTGGACATCGCCAATAGAGGCATATCATAAAAGAGAGTTACCGAAAAGTAGATGGCTTAATTACAGGCAACTATTGGTTAAAATCAACAATGAATGGCACCTGAGGTCTATGGAAGAATTAAAGAGGGAAGATAAAGAACTAAATTGGCTACAATATATACAAATTAAAGAAACTTTAAAGGAAGATCTAAAAGTGGGATTTAGCGAAAAGGACACGTGTTGGGATATAATTATGAAAAAGGATAAGAAGCTGGTTAGAATCTTGTATCGAAACCTGTTAGAGTGGAATACTGAAACGGAAATAGTAAAAGAAAATATGGTCAAGTGGGCCAGGGATATAGGCCACTCTATACTAATAAGCGAATGGGAACAAGTATGGAAGGTCAAGCTTAAATACACTAGAGCCAGCAGCATAGTAGAGAACTGGCACAAAGTTTTCTATAGATGGCATTTGACACCTGTACAATTGGCGAAATTTAGTAAAAATAACAATACGCAGTGCTGGAAGTGCGGAAAGGAAGCTGGAACCTATTTCCATTTGTATTGGAATTGCAAGAAGATTAAAAAAATTTTGGACGACGGTTCATTTACATACACAAAACATTATTAAAACAAAGTTTGAGCTCAAACCTGAATATTATTTATTGAACATAACAGATTTAGGTCTGAAGAAAAATGAAGAAAAATTTTTGTTTTATTTATCGTCGGCAGCCAAAATATTGATAGCCCAGAAATGGAAAAGTAAAGAGATTCCAACTAATGAAGATTGGATAAAGAAAATAACAGATTTCAGAATTTGTGACAGATTATCGAGTCAAATAGAAGAACCCAGTAAGACCAAACAAATAAGCTGGAAGGACATGGAAGAATATTTGAAAAGCAAATTCAAACTGGACACTTAAAAGTCGATGGGTAAGAAGAGCAAGGACAGCAAGGAACAGGAAAAAGGAACAATACAACGAGATAATCACTCCTTTGCGGACTGAACGGAAGTGATGCACACATTCGTCTGACCCCCATCCCATTCTCCACCCATTCCTACCTCCCCTTTATCCCTTCTATTCTACTTCTGGGCCCCTCCCTACCTCTCTTACCCCGCCTACCCTTTATTTTATCCCCCACGGTCTGTCTAAACTTCACAACTTTCTATCACAATAATTGTTCTCCCTCTTTCACTGTAAAAGAAAATGGTATAAAAATTAATTAAAAAAAAAGAAAGAAAGAAAGCCTGAGCCTATAGTTGTTAGCAGCCTCTCCACAAGGTCTATGGCAGCTTCTGCATTCCTCTTGAGCACATACATCTGTGTCTCTAAAGTGGCAGCATTTCTGCAGCCATCAGCATTTCTATGCAGGACTGGTTCTTGAATATTTATTTATTTATTTATTTACAGTATTTGTATACCACTTTTCTCACCCTGAGGGGGACTCAAAGTGGTTTACACACAAGTCATGGCAAAAATTCAATGCCAGTACAAACAATTACAATTATACACTACAATTAAACATAAATCAAATTAAAACAATACATCCATAAGCAATAAAACAATCATTAAAACAATAAAACAGTCTCATCCGTCAAATCGCCGTTCCAGTCGTAGTCTTTCCAAAATGCTGCATTCATTTACTTCAACTGCCCGAAGGCCTGGTCCCAAAACCATGATTTTAATTTTTTCCTAAAAGCCAGGAGGGAGGGAGCGGATCTTACCTCATTTGGGAGTGTGTTCCATAGGAATATCAATTTCGTTGCTGATATGAGAGTGACTGCTGCTGTTTTTCTGCTAAGTCAGAGTGGAAATCACTCATAGGTGTGAGGACACGAAGAATAGGCTGCTTTGCTTTTGCTGTGCTTCCTTGAGTGGTCATCTGTGTGCTCACATAACACTATGTAACACAAATTTTGTTTCTGGGTTATATGTCATTTCCTAATTGGTTCTATCACAAACCCATACAAAAAGTTTCTTATACTTCCAAAACTTTGTTTTTGCGGGACATCCTGCAGCACATTTTGCTCTAGTTTTTCAGTGAATATCTGATAAGTCTCAACCAATTCAACATAGTTTGTGGCAGCCACAAAAATGAAGTTCTGGGGTAGAACAACTGCTTCCAAAATAAGTACTGCACAATGAAATGGGAAATAACACTTTCAAACCAGGAACAGAAAATTTTCCACATTTTGTTCCATAATAAAATTCCACCCTGCTTTCCTCTGCAGGTGTCTCTTCCTATTCCTGTTCTTTGTTCTCTTGCTTTTTGGCACCGTGAAATACTGGAAAGTGAATTAAATCCATGCTCTGGGATCCATCATACAGAGTCAGTAGGGGTTCCCTCCGAAATTCTGGGGTCAGCTCTACAAGGTTCTCACTGTCTCTGTGTACCATAGAACGGAGCTTTTAAGCTTTTTCTCTCAGGACCCCTTTTTGCCTGAAATTGTTTTATGTGGCCCCGGATAAATAGGTATATAAAATAGAGATTGAAAAACTCAGACATTGACTGATAATAAATCATCATTTGCATGGCTTGCTGAACAGGCTGATTTCCTCTTTTTTATGAAAGATGTTTGAAGCATCTTCTGCAGAGTCCACTGTCAACACTGCACAATTGATTTGTGTAAATGTCTAAAACAGCCACTAAGTAGGTCAGTGATTCTCAACCTGTGGGTCCCCAGATGTTTTGGCCTTCAACTCCTAGAAATCCTAAGAGCTGGTAAACTGGCTGGGATTTCTGGGAGTTGTAGTCCAAAACACCTGGGGACCCCCAGGCTGAGAACCACTTTCCTAGAATGACCCTTCTGCATAGGTTTAGAGATGATCAAAGACCGACAGTTTAACATGCTATTCCTATCAGTAAACTGACATTCTGCTGACAAAAGCTTTATTCTTACACCTGTGAACAATATTGTGTTCTTCTTTCCAGAGTGCTGATGGAGTGGAATATTTATTAATTCCTGTGGATATGGGGACCCTGGCTGAGTTTTTGCAGAAAGATAACGAAGTCTGAAGGCTTTCCAATGTTTCTCCGCAATTGCTTTTTGTGGCTGCTGAACTCCTCCCTGAAGGGCAGTCTGGTTTGAGATCTCAGGACTTTTCTGTACCTATGAAAATGGGGCAAAGACTTGTGTAAGCAAGACCAACTTTAGATCTGTGTAGATCTCCTCGGGCTTCCTTGTTTGTGTCATGCCTTGCTCCTGTTCGTTCCATTACAAATGAACATTTTATCCATCGATAATAATGCTTTTTTCCACAATCTTCTCAAAAAATGACTTGGCTGGAGTTGCCTGTATTGGAAAATACATGCGGTTAGCAATGAGCAGCTTGATGTTTTTTCCCCCTTATGGGAATGGACAAATGTCTTCCAACATACCATGTATATAGAATACGCTATTGATTTTATAACACGTGTTGTGTGGAAAAAATAGGGGCGAGAAATGTCTGACGTGATCCAACCAAAATAGGAATGCCAGAGACCCAGGATATTCGAGATACTTTGTTAATTGGGAACAGAGAGACTTTAAATACAACCCGTTTTAAGATTTAAGCGTTAGGTAGCAAAAGTTTCTGTCAATAAACAGGAAATCTGCTATTTTTAAAACACCAATGATGAATAGAGAAGGAATAGCTCAAAACTTTAACAAATATTTTGAATACAATAAGGTGTGGTTTTTATTGAGCTTTTTGTATTTTTATAATGTGTCACATTAATAACCAACCGAGTTTTACAGATTTAAATATTTTGGAAGAGGGAAGGAGGAAGGAGCATGAGAACCTTAAAGCAAAATTGCATGTTAGTGAGTTCGAGTGGCATACCTGGCTACTAGGCCAGTTCAATCCCATAGTTTTATGTAGCAGTTCAGTCCTACTAACTTTATTGGGACTTGTGTCTTAAGTGAGCGTTCATAGGATTAAAAACTAAATTAGATCTACCTCGTTCTGATGTAAAAATACAATAGTTTCAAAATAGTGATTAGCCCAGTCTCTCTGAAGTTACAAATACAGGTCTTGAGATGTACAGTGGGTTCGCTAGCTGGCTTCCAGGTCAAGCATTCATAATTTTTGATATTCGTGTGGGTTTTGGAACCGATCCCCAGAAGATATCCGTGTTATTAGTTACATGTTTAAAGGCTGTTTTCTTACATATTTGTTCTTGTGCAGTGTAATATTCCAAAGTGTCATTGAGACATACTCTTTTGTATTTAAATAAAAAAAGAATTAAAACTTTAATACTGGGTGTTGAGAAAGATTGAATATAATTCTCTGTTGCAAAGCGTACATCAACAGGATGCTTCCTGCTTTACCCAAAGACACATTTTGGGTTTGGCTTCTTCTGTGTGTGCGAGTGTGTGTGTGTGTGTACACAGATAGATAGATAGACAGAGAGAGAGAGAGAGAGAGAGAGAGAGAGAGAGAGTTTCTGGTCTTATTTCTTCCTTAAGCTTTGATTCTATTTCAGCTTTTGTGGGACAGTTTATATTTACATGCTTAATTTTAATTTTAGAAAATACACATTCTGTCCCTTTCTCCAATTTTCACTTTTTCTATTTCCGTTTTCCTGTTGAACTTTTTTCCTTGCTGGGTTTCTTTCTGTACTTGCCTGCCAGTAACTGCAGTAGAGGAGGTTACAGCCAAATGAAATGAGCACTTAGCAAAACAGCGGTGCAAGCAACATACAAAAACCCATTGTAAAAGTACATGTGAAAGTAGGATTCCCTGAGTTGATTAGAGGACGAATCCACTCATCCTGGGTTTCTCCCATCATTGTACTGACACAAGCTGAAATTTTTCAGAAACTGGAATAAATAAAAAAGAAACCGAACTCCCCTTTGCTTGGCCATCTTAGCCCCCGGTTTTTTCCTGCTTGTGCCCAGACAAGAGTTCTTTCCTTTGCTCCTCATTTTCCATAGCTTCGTATTCCCTTTTTCCATTTCCTCTTTTTCATTTCTTCCTTCTCCCATTTCGCTGAAAACTTCAGTTTTTCCCTTTCAATTTCTCTCCCTCTGTTACGGCTCCAGTCACTGAAAGGAGTGCTTTGGCTGTCAAAGAGAGAAGAAAGCCTACTGCAGTGTTTCTCAACCTGTGGGTCCCCAGGTGTTCTGGCCTACAACTTTCAGAAATCCCAGCCAGTTTACCATCTGTTAGGATTTCTGGGAGTTGAAGGCCAAAACATCTGGGGACCCACAGGTTGAGAACCACTGGCCTACCGCACATCGCTTAGCCCTCATTGTGAACACACAAAGACATGCCAGGGAAGTTCCGGGCACTCTGATGGTACAGAAAGCTCAGTCTCAGAGAGGACCGAGGAGTAGTTCCCGAAGTTCCACATTCAAAATTATTAAAGATAGGTACAAAATTACCTATAAGTTTATTTAAGGTATATATGAAGCCTAAATGAATTTTGTGTTTAGACTTGGGTTCCACCTCCAAGATACCTCATCATGTACAAGCAGTCCCAGAGTTACAAACATCCAACTTACAAAGGAATCATAGTTAAGAATGGGGGTGAGACAACAGGAAGAGAGAGAAATCTACCCCTCGGAAGGGGAATACACTTCACAGTTGTTATCATGGGAGAAAAGTGTCTCTACTAAAGTTTATCTCCAATCCTTGTTTCCAAAACAAGCCAAAATTTTCCAAACTCAAGGCACAGAAAGTGAGGGGAAATCTTCTGGGCAGGGTCACAGACAACAAAACAAACACCACAGGGGTGTGAACCCTACGCTATCCAAAGCTGAAACAATTATCTGACTGAAGTTACACTTCAAATTTACGTTTTCTGACCTCCAAACAAATTCAACTTAAGAACAAACTTACAGAACGTCTCCTGTATTGTCGAAGGCTTTCATGGCCGGAATCACTGGGTTCTTGTAGGTTTTTTTGGGCTATATGGCCATGTTCTAGAGGCATTTTCTCCTGACGTTTTGCCTACATCTATGGCAAGCATCCTCAGAGGTAGTGAGGTCAGTTGGAAGTAGGAAAATGGGTTTATATATCTGTGGAACTTCTCCTGTTTGTTAGTTGGAGGATGTCTGTATAGGRAGTCGTTCCGGGTGGAATATAAAATTTGAAATCCAAAACACTTCTGGCCCCAAACTTTGCATATAAGGGATATTCAACCTGTAATTGAATAAGGCAGCCTGCGGGATGTGTCTGTCAAGGGACTGAGGAGATCATGGAACCAGGAACCACATCTTTTTTGCTGTTTGCGCATGTTGAAGAAGATCGTGAAAACACTTTGTGAAGAGGAGCTTCCTTCTTAGAGGATGTGTGTGTTCTCCCATTTGATGACTTCCAAGCCCTGTTCCGGAGGAAGCACCACGAAGAAATAATAATCACAACAATAACAATAAGTACAATAAGTACAGGTGGAGCATCCCTTTTCCAGAATCCGCAAATTCCAAATACTCCCAAAATCCAAAATCTCCCAAATAGGCTGATACCTTTGCTAATGATTCCATGTACAGAAACTCAGTTTCACACTCAAAATTATGAAAGATACTGTGTATAAAATTTCCTTCAAGTGTATATAAGATGCACGAGAAACCTAAAGGAATTTCATCTTTAGACTTGGGTCCCACCTCCAAGATATATCATCATGGAGATGCAGTCATTCCAAAATTTAAAAAATCTGAAATCCAAAACACTTCGGGTCCCAAGCTTTGCATTTAATGGATATTCAACCCTTATGTGTCTGTACCAACCATGACTAGAATATTCATGGGTGACATCACTGGGTTCCAAGTTCTATGTTCCCTCAACCGACTAGAACCCCGGCAGTTGTTTCCAGTCACCTCGTGAGTGGGACAACTGCTCTTGTTGCTCATTTCAGGGTCAGTAAAACCAGGGTTTTTAAATTATTTTAAAAATAATTTTTATTGTGGGGATTGTTTWKAATAAGGTTGGGATTAGGGTTAGGTTAGGAGTTAAAAAAAAAGAAATGGGAGGGGAGTGGGGCGTTTGAAGGGGGTGGGYGTTAATAAACGACTTCCGGTTCAATCCACAGAGATTAACTACGCAATTCCTTCTCATTTCCTCTGTTATGCCGTTTTCCTTTGATCAAAGTTTTCTTTAGTCCACCTGTATTTTTTTCTTTTCCTTGAGGTCTCTTCTTATTGGGAGCCAATCCGTTTTGCTCCCTTTATTTTGATCTTGGGTCAAGAGCAGTAAAGAGTCCATGTCCATATATATTCCCTTATTTTTATGAACCATGCCTCTGAAGTCGCCCGTTCTTTGTCCTTCCATCTACGTGCTAATATAGTTCTAGCAGCCGGTATCAGATAGAATAACAGTTTATCAGTATTTTTCCCTAAATCAAAGTCCACTAGATTTACTAAGTAATCTTCTGGCTTTAGATCCATCTTTGTTTTTAGGATTTTTGTATATGGGCATGTGTTTCTTCCCATAATTTCTTTACCACTTTGCAGGACCACCAGACATGAAAATATGATCCTATATGTTCTCTGCATTTCCAACAGATATTATTCAAATTCCTATAGTATTTAGCTAGTTGTTTGGGTGTTAAATGCCAGAGGAAAAACATCTTGTACCAGTTCTCCATTATGCTGGTAAATCTTGAGTATTTTAACTCCCCCCCCCCCCATATTTCCTCCCAGTCTTTTAGTAAGATTGAATGAGCAATATATATTGCCCATTTGATCATGTTGTCTTTTATAAGCTCTGTTTCAATATCCCATTCCAGAAGTTTCCAATATTGTATCTTTATTACTATTTTTATTCCTTTTCATTACTAAGTCCCATGTCGTCTCAGGTATTGCAAAACCATTTTTATTGTCCATCTTAAAGCTGTCCATTATTCGGAAATAGTGACACCATGTTATAGTTTTGTCCCTTTTATTTCATTTAGTGATTTCATGTTTTTCCAGCAATTGTTTATATGTATAGCATTTATCTCTTTGTATCTCTCTTTTGTGGACTGCTTCTGATAGAGAGAGCCAGAGAGGAGTTTTGTCATCAAATCTTCTCTTGTGCTTTTCCCACACTTTAATTAGGGCGTCTCTAATATAGTGATTGGTAAAGTTCTTTTTGATTTTTGCTTTTTCATACCAAAGATATGAATGCCAGCCGTGCCTAATATCATAGCCCTCTAAATTCAGCATCTTCCTTTTTGTCAGTGTGGCCCAATCCCTTACCCATGTCTAAGCACATGCTTCGAAATATATTTGGAAATTCGGAAGTGTTAATCTGCCTCTTTCTTTCTGTTAATATCTGGTATTTAATCCTTGCTTTTTTCCCTCCCCATATAAATTTCAGAATGTCTTTTCCCCATAAGTTGAAACGTAAATTGGTCCTTAAAATTGGGATCATCTGAAATAAAAAGAGCATTCTTGGCAGGACACTCATTTTTAGAACTGCTATCCTCCCCACTAGCGACAAATTAATGTATTTCTAGTCCTCTAGTTTTTTCCGTATGTTCTTCCATGTGATGTCATAATTATTATTTTTAGCAATTGTGAGTTGCTAGCGGTTATTTGTATTCCTATGTACTTTATTTTATTGGTTACCTCCAATCCTGAAATTTCCTGAAGAGAGTCTCTTCTAGTTTTTGTCATATTTTTGGTTAAGATTTTAGTCTTGGATTTATTAATTTTTAGTCCTGAAATCTTCCCGAAGGACTCAATCTTACTGATCCATTTTCGTATTGTTTCCAAAGGGTTTTCTATTATACAGACAAGATCGTCTGCAAAGGCTTTGAGTTTGAACTCTTCGTTTGGAGTTTTGGTGCCTTTCAGCTCCTCATCTTTCTTTACCTCCTCCAATAATATTTCTAGCATCATAATAAACAGTTAGGGGGATAAAGGACACCAATGTCTTGTAACTTTTTGAATTGTTATGTTCCCCGTCTATTGTCCATTTATTATGAAACTTGCTTTTTGGTTGGAGTAAATTGTCCTTATTGCATTTAAGAAATAATTATTGCATTCAGGATGGCCCTCTGCCTTTCTGGGATGGCTGTCAAGACACTCACTCCTCAGTTCCGCATAGGAATTGAGGGTGGATGTCTGTACTGCCAAACACAAGGGAAAGCTCAAATCTTCTGCAGGACTTGGACTTCCCCAAGTATTTTTAACCCGAGAAGCAGCCACATTCAATGGCTTTCTCCAGGTTCGGTTGCAAGTGTTGTGTGGGTGCTCACCTAAAAAACCAGTGTAGACACACCCTAAGTCTACTGAAGTTTTCATGGACCTTGCTAATCGGGATCTCTCACATTTGCAGCTTCTTTGGAAGATTGAAATATGCAACGGCGGAGCGAGAGATTGGCTGCCCTCCAGCCAGTTTGCTACAGAGAAACAAGAGTCAAGAGGTAATATTTATTTATTTATTTAACATATCAGAAGCAAACTGAGGGTACAGTTGTAATGTATTTTTAAAAACACAGAGTTTAAAAACTTCKCATTCTATTAAATATATAATATATAGAAAAACCACAAAATTAAAAACTTGGCATAATACTAAATGTCCTTTGACCAGTAGCTGGCCACTTGGAATGCCTCTGGTGTTGCTATAAGAAGGTCCTCCATTGTGCACGTGGCGGGGCTCAGGTTGCATTGTAATGGGTGGTTTGTGGTTTGTTCTTCTCCACATTRGCATGTTGTGGACTCCACTTTGTAGGCGCATTTCTTAAGGTTGGCTCTGCATCTCGTGCGGCCAGAGCGCAGCACCTTCCAAGTCACCCAGTCTTCTGTGTGCCGAGGGGTGATTTTCTCATCCGGTCTCAGCCATGGCTTGAGGTTCTGGGTTTTAGCCTGCCACTTTTGGACTCTCACTTGCCGAGGTGTTCCTGCGAGTATCTCTGTAGATCTTAGGAAGCTATTTATGGATTTAAGATGTTGGCGTGCTGGCTGCTATCTGAACATGGGACGGGGAGATTTATTTATTTATTTATTTAAAAGTTTTGTATACCGACCTTCTCACCTCTCTTGAGGGACTCAGACCGGTT